>BLKR01000495.1:30000-500410 GCA_011170035.1 Teleogryllus occipitalis | reverse complement strand
TCCGCGTACGTCAGCGCGTCGTCCTTCTTTATCATCAGGGCATCTGGCCTGGGTGGCCTTTTCCGCGTTTTAGAACGCTTACGTGTTCTCTTACGAGTGACCACTTGCCACTCGGGCTCTTCTCGTGCCACTTCGGGCTGTTCCCGTGGCAGTTTATTTATTTATTTTTTTATTTATTTTACGTCAAAAACAGTTAAAAACTGCGTATGACGTGCTATGGGGAAAAGTGAATTGTGTGCACATTTTCAAAATTCTGTGATTCCTACACTAAGTCATATACTACTTAAATTTTGAATTTTGAAAGGGAGAAAAAAAACAAAAAACTCCCATTAATAAAATCTATTTTCAAGGATAAATAAGCAATAAATTTTGAATTTTGAAAGGGAGAAAAAAACAAACAAAAAAACTCCCATGTAATAAAATCTATTTTCAAGGATAAATAAGCAATAAATTTTGGCTCTTATTACTTCCTGCTGCGACAACATGGAAACGATAATTTGAATAATTGTATTTCCCACTGAATTCTAGAAGACGTGCACAGAAAGTGAAGTTACATTTATGTCCAGAAGCAAAACAAGGGGCCATCTTATCATTTGCTCAATGGATCAGGGAAACTGGACGAAAAACCTGATCGAGATGGGTTTCGGAGAGGGTATTTCTGCCCGGATTTTATCTGCGTTTTTCGCAGTCTCCTTCCTTACCTTGGGCACCTGGGAGTTCCGGTTTCGCGAAGGATCGCTTCTCGTTACGAGTACTCCCGCAGCCACCTTCTCAGGGGACGTCTGAGTGCACTCTTCTTTCCCAGTAAGTTTGTTGCACTCAGGATCTGGTCTGGGTGATCCTCCCTTTTGCAGTGCTACCACCTCATTAAAGTGCGTCTGGATCGAATACGCCAATTTCTTGATCTCACCATGAACATTATGGCGAGGCTTAACAAAATTGAGAAGCTCGGTTATTTTCTTCTCAAGGCTACACAATGCCTGTTGTTTTGCAAGATCATCACTAGTAGCAAAGGATACTACAGCAGCCCAGTGGTCCACTGCTGAAGTACTGCGGTCGCTGGTTGACGACGTCTGGGAGCCCGCTTGCTCACTCCCAACAGACGCCGGTACTGGGGATCCGGGCCCCTGCACCGTAAACTGAGATCCCAAAAGACCTTCCATTTTGGGTTTTTTTGACTGAGGTGTCCTTCCCCGCCTGTTGGTCCGTGAGAGGTATTTTAATTGCCTCTTGACCTCTATATTGTAACGGTACGTCCTCCGAAATAATAATATAATAAAATAAAATACTGGTCATAGTATGCCGACCGCCGCCCCACCCGCTTAGGTGCGTGGCCGCGCCGTTCAAAAGGTTTTATGACCGTCCCTGGGTGCCGCGGACTCAATAGCCTCTCCACACTAAGCGACAATTATCGAGGCCAAGCCCTACCACCGGTCTCTGCCAACCCCTCGTCATCACCCCCTCAGCCGAACTCGGAGACATATTTATGACCGTCAAAAGCATTGTGCTACCGAGACGCACCGGCGCGTGCCGCGTCGGGTCCCGCGCTCGCTGGGTATGCATGCCTTTTGAGTCCGATCCACAGACGTGCTGCTTAAAAGAGCATCAAAATTCGTTTTGCTCAAGTGTTCACCCGGGAGAGAGACACCAGGCAGGGCAATAAAGCAATAACGTCAATCAAAGAACGGCCTAGGCTAACCGTCGCCGGCACCCGAAAAGAAAGGAGTAAAACGCCGTGACCGAGGCGCGAAGGCGGGGAAACATGTGTCACCATCTTCGGACGTGCCGCGCCAATATACCACCCTTTCGTTATGCGCACGTGGTCACCTGTGGACTCGCGAGACCTACTTTCGAGCATACAATGCCGCACATTGTCGATGCGAGCTCGCGAGCCATTGGCTCAAGTGCCGCCTCTTTAGCGAAGGGCGAGCGAATCGAAGACAGGCCCCCGGTCCGTGGAGAGGGAAGAGGTGCCTTCGTTCGTGGTAGCGCGCCGCCCAAAACTCACTTGTATCTAGAGATCGGTGAGAGAGACTTGTATCTAGAGATCGGTGAGAGAGACTTGTATCGAGAGATCGGTAAGAGACACTTGTATCTAGAAATCGGTGAGAGAGACTCGTATCTAGAGATCGGCAAGAGACACTTGTGTCTAGAGATCGGTGGGAGACACTTGCTCTACCGCGCGCCGCATAAACTTAATTAGTCACGTGAGCTGAAATGATTACTCTCAAAACGTGCGCTATTAGACTTGGTGCTTCATACGAGATTTTTGCTCTGCCCAATGTCACATCATCGGTGAAATTCATTAGACTCGCTACCGGAAGGAACTTCCTCTCCGGAGACCGCAAGCCGAGCGCGGAATCACCATTGTTTACGATCGGCAACGAGACGTTGTGACCTGGGTCGCGTGTCATGAAATGTGGACGACGCCAGCGCAGCATTGGGTCCAGAGGGAGCGTGTTGTCGGTGGCTTCCGCCTGAGTACGCGCCACAGCCGCCCGGCTCCAGCCCGGGAATGCATCACTCACCACTGCTGACATCACGCCTCAGAAGAGTACCAGATAAGTAGTTTTGTGCAGCCAGGTGACGCTCAGCCCTTGTTTCCCGCGTAAGTGCGGACGAACTTTAGATATTCGGAGCTGTAGCGGATGTGCCGGTAATCAGGCACGAGGGTAGCGGCCAAGTACTTGTGTTCAATTTTTGTATCAAATTTCATTTTAAAGTAAATAAGAGGCCGCCGATGTACAAAAAAAACATGTAAATTCATTTGTAAAAATCATTGTTATGCCAATCATCATCATCATCATAATCATATTTTAGAATAAGTAAATATTATCTTGAAATGCCCATCTGTGTATTATTGAGCATGCAAACCCCCGACCCACCGCCGACGGGTACAATATCTAGAGATTCCTCCCTGTCCGCCACCTGGGGACACGTCGCTTAGGGGTTACAGGCTCCCCCGGCTTCACCCTTTACCTTGGGCCAGGGTTGTAACCAACCAGACCGTATCCCGGCATACTTTCGGGGCGCTCCAGTATGGCGGTTACATGCCATTCCGACAGGGTGACCTGACAGAACTCCCTTCTCTCGTCTGTTTGTCGACCCGTACCGCCGAAGGGATTGGTTACCACAACCTTGGCACGGGTTACTCGACTCGACAGGGTCCACCTCTTGAAAGTGAGAGCGGAGTTGAGATGGAGAAGCTAGGAGACTTTCTTCAACGAGACTTGTAATCGCATCACATCCCCTTGGACCCCTGTGTGTGTGAGTGTGTGTGTATGTGCGAGTGCGTGTGGTGAGTTTTTACGGCTGACGCCGCATCTCGTATCCCGATCTCCATTTCTTTCTATCCCTCCAATCTGCCCCCTATAGTCCTCTGGTAGCCATCGCGTCTTGTACATATTGGGCCCAGCTTCCTGATAGTCGACCCCGTTTTCTTTTCTCGGGAGGAATCCATTTTCTTATTAATTTAGGCCATCTTAACTCCTCCATTCTTTCTTAATGACCATACCAGAGGAGGCGTTTGGTTTCAATTTTGTGGATAATATTTCTTTTAACGCCCATAATATCCCTTATTTTCGCATTTCGTACGTGTTCCAGTTTGGAAGTGACACTGCTTCTTCTCCAAAAAAACATTTCTAGTATAAGAAGTCTGTATCGTTCTCTTTTATTCAGTTCACATACTTCTGCGCCATAGGTAGTGATGCTTTCAACCATTGAGGAGTAAATAATCTGCTTTGTTCTTTTTGTTATTTTATTGTTCCACAGAATGGGGTTTAGTTGCCGTTGCTGTTTTACCTAGTCCAATTTTATTATTAATGTTATCACTGTCTCTACCATTAGATGATAAAGTGACCCCTAAATATTTAAAAGTTTTACAACCTTTAATTGTTTCAGTCTCTATCTCTATATCTTCCAGCTCGTCATCTCCTACTTTCAGACACTCAGTTTTAGACATTAATCTTTAGGCCCCATTTTTCATATTCCTCTTTCAACTTACGGAGCACAAAACTCAAGTCATCCATATCCCCAGCCACGATGACCCAATCGTCGGCAAAGAGTTTGTTATACATAATTTCATCTTCGTCTCGAATGCCCATACCACTAGATTTCCTCTTCCACTCTCCAAGGACTTCCTCTAAATAGATCTTACAAAATGTCGGTGCCATAGTACATCCTTGTCGAAGGTCCATCGTAACCAGGAATTCTGAGAAAACTTTATTGCCTATTTTGACCATGCTCATACAGTTGCTGTAAAATTATTTTATGGCACTAACATAAGTTATCGACACTCCATTCTTATATAAACTAGTCCACAACTTGTTTTGTGGAACAGTGTCGTATTCTATGTGTAGATCTACAAGCTAGATGAGCTGTTAAACCTCTACAAACTCTCTTTTCAATCAGGTTTCGTCAATATATAAATATATAAATATATATATAATTAGATATCACTTAAAATATAAAGAAGAATTATATTGTTTTAAATAATGAAGTTATATTTCATTTCTTTACATACATTTGCTGTGTTCTTAAATTTTATACTTGAGAAAATGAATTACACTAGCCATTAACGATTGCTAGAAAACCATCATAGATACTAGAGACAAATTATGAGAGTATTTCTTATTTAATGGCATAAATTCAGGTATTTTATTTATACTTCACATAACTTAATATTAATTAAATTTTGCAAAGAGTTCAAATGAATAACGACTTAACAATATGAATTTATTGTTCAATAATTTGTCAATTAATGTTTAATAAGACAAAATAATTACTTATTCATATGTGACGTTAATAAGTTCTATAAAATTAATCAAACAGATTCTTTTTCTGGAATTCATAGAAATGATAACAATGCAACACGTAGTTTACAATATATTTCATTATAGAAATAGAAATATAATATTTATATAAACAGATCAGTAAAATCTTTAATTAATATGATTAATAAAACTTAAATTAATAAAATTATTTTTGAGTACTTTATACATTTATTTTATTTTTCATACACAATCAATATTTTAGGTTTCACCAAAAACTATATTGATTCTAGAATTTGTATACATACCTCATATTTTATTATTTTGTAATATTTTCAATTAATGGAAAAAACTAGCAATAATTTAAATGAACATTAGCAGTCAGTGCATCACTCATAATGTACGCAAATTGAAATATACAACTTCCTTTTTTCTCTTTTCGATGGCACCACCTGATTTTATGTAATCTTATGATGCTGTCAGTTCAAATGAAATATGAAAAAAGTTAAACCGAATGCATATTTGTTTATATTTCTTGAAATGGTTTATATTTAACATGTTGACGGATTTTATTAAAATTCAATAAACAAATTTTGAATTTCAATGAACCACATTCTCGTGTTTAATCAGTAATTTATCTGGAAAACATCAACATGGAGAAATATGTATATGGTTGATTTATTCCCCCTATACTGATTGAGAATAAATATTTTTTAAACATTAAAAAATGTGCATCATGACTAATGCTACAGCATGCTGTTCCTTTTGAAGTAAAAACTAATATCGAAACTGATTTCTTCCTCTTTCATTAATGGGATATGTCTAAGAAAGAAAAAGATAGAATATGGGTCAATTTCAGTTTTTGTTTCAAACGAACATGACATTAAAATTCTAAATATTATAAGTTTTGGAAAATTTGCCACCACTCAATATGTGCTGCCCTGGATTATAGCTTGTTTTGCCCATATGTACATTTTCCCCTGCTTTTACATTCATTTTTTTCATTGAATGTCAAAATGACAAAATTAACTCTTTACCTTTAATTCTTAAAAGTTTTGAACATTATCGGGAAACCACAATTTCAGGTCTAGAAAACTTGGAAGTCAGAGAATTTGAAAATCTGGAAAGTGCAAGAACCTGCAATGAGATTTTGCAGAATCCGAATTATTGAGAAATTAAAACAAATAACTAATGAAGTTCTACAAACAGGGCAATGGCAGGAAAATTAGAGATGTTTCATTAGAGATTTTGCTTCTGTAACTTAATTGTAAACTTCTATCTAACTTACATCTTATAAATCAAATTGAAATTGGAGTTAGTATCGTATGTTGAGAGTAGCATTACTAGTAAAAGAAGAAGTACTGATGTATCCAAGTAACCTGATTACCTGAAGAACATTATTAACAGTGCAAGGATTCTGTTGGGACTGGAATGATATAATCCTGCTGAGATTGAAATAATACTAGGCTAAGGCTATAGTGTTATCAATGTTGCATATTACTAGAGTTTAAAAACAAGTAAATAATCAATAAATTTACTTTCAGCAAAGTTCATATGCAGAACCAGAGAAGACAATATGGAACAAATTAATAGAAGTGAATCTGACTATGAAAAATATTCTTCATTATTGCAAGGAAACATATTTTTACAAAGAAAGTAGAGCTAGGTATATAATTTATCCCATCAAGACCAATAATCAGTATGCTCTGGAAACAAGTTAACTCTGTTTCTCATCTTCTCATTGTTACTACATTGTTTATATTTGTTTGTATCTAAGTATCTTACTCAAACACTAGAGTGTGTTATTTGTTGAACAAACAGCTGATGTTCATTTCCCATTGTTAAATTAATTTGTTTTGTTTTTAGTAACATTTCATTATTGTTGTAGATAATCTGTTTTAGTTTTTGGCCCACTCCCATATTTAGTTACTCTAGGTACATACTACACTACCCCAGTCTTGGCAATTGTGTTGATGATTTTGAAAAGAGGGTTGTTCATTCTGCTTTGGAGTCATTTTCATTTTAAAAGGATCAGTCAATTGAAAGAGTATGCTTGATTGTAGAAAAAGGATTACCTACGCTTTCTAAGAGTAGTAGTTCCCTTGAAATTTCTTAGTTCATTGATCTCACTCAGATCATTGATTCAATTCCTAATATGAGATACATCCTTTCATTAATACACACAGAAGGTAGTAGAGAGATTATTTCCATGCATTTTTAATGTAAGCTTGCCACGACTCTCAAACTTTGTAAACGTGTTTCCTGTAATGCTCATTTTAAAAATGTTTTAATTTTCAATGCATTTTTGTATATTGAAGTTCCATAATATGTCGTATTTCAATGTGCATGCCTTTTAGTTGAAAGTTAGAAACAGTTTGAAGAGTTTTGAATAAATAATACCAACATATTTAATGCACGTTATGTTAAAAAATGATGAATTTTTTAACTTGAGAGTTTGAAAATTCTTTGCAGTACAGAAGAAAAGCTGCTCTTTTGCTGCCCTTTTCACAAAATGAAACACATGATCAAAATGTTTCCTTTTGAGCCAGTAGTACTGTAACTAAAAATATGTGCTTACTGTGGGAAGTAAAGGATTTTTGTAGGCAATGGCTGGCAACCACATGATTGATCACAGATCATCATAGACTGATCACACTAATCACAGACTGCTAGTACATGAATAAACTGGGGCCATGTTTTACAAGATCCTCTGTAAAATAATCAGACTTAGCTCTGTGCAATCACACCCCACAAAATGATGGGATAAACTGGGGCCATGTTTTACAAGATCTTCTGTAAAATAATCAGACTTAGCTCTGTGCAATCACACCCCACAAAATGATGGGAAATTCCCATAGCATCACACAGTAGAATGGCCATGATGTGGGAGAATGGCAAATGTCATTCTTTAGGGTGTTTGTATTACTACTACCTCTTGTATGTAGGGCACCAAAGAAAGGTTGTGGGTAGGTGGGTGTAGGTGTGTGTGTGTGGTGATGGATGGGAATGTGTGCATGTGTAACAGACTGATTAATCTTCCTTGAGAAATATAGGAAAAATTGTTGATTTTTAACTCATGCAAAAGGCAGTAAAAACAGCAAAAGGGTAACTCAGTTTTAACTTAATTGTGCACAATTCACTATTTGATTGGGCATTTTGGAATGTGAGTTTTAAAACTCAATAATGCATGAAGATCCTGTCTTTAGTCTGAATCTCAGTTGTGTAGCCTAATTGCCAATGCAAGATATTTTTATTATGTGGAAGCAAATAGTTTTTGCAATAAAGTTTTGACAAAAACTCTCATCTTCTTTCCTCCATTGCCCACTATTCCATCCTCTCATCAACCTAACCACCCACCCTAGAGATCAACACAAAGAAGGGCCACACTTCATCTGCCCTCAAAAATCCAAAAACACAGTAAACAGGGCAAGATTAAAACACCACCAAAAAAACACTCTCTCTCATTTAAATAAAATACTTATACAGAGCGTTCAAGAAGTCTCTCCACAGTGGCTGTCTCTCCCCACCACCATCCTTTAATCTAGAATCTAGATTCTAGATAAAAGCATTTGACATTATTGATCATCACATACTGTTATCCAAACTTGAGACTTTGAGAATTTGTGGTATTGCACATCAATGGGTAAAATCTTACCTTTCAAATCATTGTCAAGTAGTCACAATAAAGCATGTTAGAGATAAAAAGATTTCAAGCATGTTTTCTCAACTTAAAATGATAAATTATGGAGTGTCCTAGGCCCTACACTATTTCTCTTGTACATCAACAACATACCCCTGACTCTACAAAAGAGCAAAATAGTCATATTTGCAGATGATACAAACATTATTATTAAAGCAAATAACCAACAAACTCTACAAAAAGAAGCACAAACAATTCTAGAGGCACTAGTAAAATGCTTCCAGGGAAATAAACTCATCATAAATAACCAGTAAAACTGTCTCCCGAAACTTTTGAAATCCACTGTCTAAAGAAAAGCCTCCAACACAATTGATGATAAAACACATGCTTGTAAAAATAGCCCCAAAACCAACTTTTCTTGGATTGACTATTCAAGATGATGGATATGGAAGAAAATGGAACTCCCACATCACAGATCTAAACAGCAAGCTTACCAATTCATGCTATGCCATCTACATCCTTAAGTCAAATTCTAACTTGGATACTCTACGAACAGTGTACTTTGCAAATGTTCACTCACATCGAAAATAAGGAATCATGTTCTGGGGAAATTCCCCAGAAAGTATCCATACTTTTATCATCCAAAAAAGAATATTGAAAACAATGACAAACATTCACAAACATGAGACCTACAAACCACTTTTCAAAAATTTACAAATCCAACCACTCGTATGCATATTGGAATATTAACTACGCACATCATGCGTTTGGTGGGACATGCATTTTTATTAATGATATTATTAGTTTTGTACCCTACACCAATCATACTCACAAAATAAAAAGACTTTGAAATATCCATCACTGACTTAACTGCAATAAAAACATGGGTCTTATGCACATATTGCAGCCCAACTAAGAATTTGAAAGCTCTTGCACATTTATTATCCAAAAAGAATACTCCAAACAATGAGCAGCACTCATAAGCTAGAGTCTTGCAAGCCCAACAAAATTAAGGATTCTTCCACTCCCATGCATGTGCATATTTGAAATAGTGGTCTTCACAAAGAAGATTCTCATGAAAAACAAAGGCACTTTTACTCTGAATTCTGATGTACACAACTAAAACACTCGTCTAAAGGATAACCTACATGTTTCCCATTCTGAAACTATACTTTATCAAAAAAGTACTCTAATAGAAGGCATTACACTTAACAACAAATTGAGCCTGATATTAAAAACATAAACACAAAACATACATTTAAAAGTAAATTAAACGTTTCCCTGCTTAACAATATGTTCTTCAGTGAGTAAGAATTAAGAAATCAGAACACTATGCCCTTAAAAAAACATAAATAAAAAATTCTTATCCCATTTGACTTTCTGTTTCGTGTTGACTGTTGAAGTTGAAGCAAAGAATAAAGAATTGGCATATTCCGTCCTGCCTGTGTTAAATTGCAGTTGGTCTGATGTACAAGGAGAATGCCAGACCAACATTCTATTTCCTTCACCCTGAATTTGCTAGATGCATTATTATTAACAATAATATTGTTAAATCATTTCTAAATGAATAGTATTGTTGTTATTAGAATTGTTATTACTAGTATTTGAATTGTTGTTGTTATTATTATTATTATTATTATTATTATTATTATTATTATTATTATTATTATTATTATTATTATTATTACTACTACTACTACTACTACTACTACTATTATCATTAGAAACCAGTATAGTAAAATCAATGACACCAACTTGGTCAGGATTTTTGTCTAGTTTCCCTTGATCCTTTGAGCAAATGCTGAGATGGCCCCTTGCTTTGACTTCTGGACAGTAAATGTAACTTTACTCTGCCCAAATCTTCTTGAGCTCTCTTTTGCTATACTTGGAGGAGTGGAGGGTTAAAAATTGTTAACAGTGTTTTCAAAATCAAAATTGAATGTCGCTTCCAGTTCTGTCAAATAGAAGTTAACATTCCGTATATTCTTATATTAAAATACTGCTTTACCTTTACTCATAATAGTGTATAGTAAGAGAAAACTAAATTCTGTAGCCCAGGAAAACTTGTCATACATCATATCTGACTCGTCATACACGATTAAAATAGCATATGTGACTCAATAAATATTACTATTATTACTATTACTATTATTATTATTATTATTATTATTATTATTATTATTATTATTATTATTCACCAATGCCTTTATGCGACGCCTCTATGCTCATTAAAAAGAGAGGAAACGGAAAACATCCGGCCTATTAGTGAACGGAAGAAATAGCAGAATTAAGAAAGCATTACCTCAGTCTACGCAGAAAAGCAGAGCGAGCGCACAAAAGAATAAATTTTCAGGGCTCTCAGCAGAGCCGAAGGCTGCGTGGAAGATACTCGAGAATGCTAGCAAAACAGCAAAATCTAATGTTGGAAGAAAGTGTGCGCGGAAGACGACACCGATCCCTGGGTACAAAATTGTCACCCAGAAATTAAGGGATCTCGGACCCACAGGCATTCTCAGCTCAGAAGACATGACGAGCATAGTGGAAGCTCTCTTCCCATCACACCCAGTTAGAAGCGAAGCCAAAGATGAACGGAGAAATATTGAGGCACATACCTTCACCAAGGAGGAGCTGGTAGCGGCGGTATGTTCTCTGAAATATAAAAAGGCACCAGCACCAGACGGCTTACAGGCGGAAGTTTTTAAGGCAATTGTGGGAAACATCTCCACAATTGCTACTGAATATGTACAATACCTGCCTCAAAGCAGGAATTTTTAGCACTCGCTGGAAAATCGCACGCCTGGCTCTCGTTAGCAAGGGAAAAGGCGACACGAACGCGCCATCAGCGTACAGACCTCTCTGCATGTTAAATACAGCGGGGAAAATCCTGGAGAGACTTAAAGTCGCGATTACTTGCAGCGATCGAAGCTGCAGGAGATTTGTCTGACCAACTGCTCGCCAAAATGCTCGCTCGTGGCACATACCGAAGTCGCTTCCCTTTCACCACTGAGGTCCGGGTTCGATTCCCGTCGAATCTCATGTGAAATTTATTCCAACGAAACGAGTTTGGCTGCTTCACAAGGGCTAGTCCAATCCCTGTGAAGTGTCCTTAACCCTGCCCCTATCCTTATTCCTTCCCATTTCTGGTCGTTGAGTAGTGACGCAGGAGCGCGTAGCAGGAGGCGCGTACGCGGAGATGCTACCTGGCGGTCCTCTTGACTACCGACAGACGAGAATTGCATACATATACACTCATACTCTCCGCTTACATACGAGAGATATTAATGGAGGGTCACTCCGCGCTCAACGCTCGACATGGGGCGAAGAGACGCGTTGCGTCAATTAAAGTAAAAAAAGAAATTTAAAAAAAAATTCAGAAGAGGGCGTTCTACGATAGGAGCCATTCGGGAATTTATCAGAGCCCAGACAGAGCGAATGAGGCAGGCCACGCTTCTTGTGACCCTGGACGTTAAAAATGCTTTTAACTCAGCAAGGTGGGTTGATTGATTGATTGATTCATGTTTCCGGGCGCGTCAACTACTCAGGTCATTAGTCCCGTTAGTGTAGTGCATGTTTTTTTCTCGGGAGATGGCTGTGATCTTCCCCCGCTGGATGGCGAGATCCGGCACCGACCTACCGTCGGCTAGTGGGGTTTCCCCCTAACCAAGACTCTCCCACCAGCGGGGCACCGCCCCAGCCGGGACAAGCTCTCAGCTCCCGACCGGTCTCCCGGGGTATGTGATAGTGTAGTGCATGTTAGTGTAAGTGTGTGTGTGTAATGGGAGAGGATAGGACAAGGAATGGGAAGGATAGATCGCGCGCGGTCCGTGGCCCGTTTGATAGGGTACTGCTCCGGCATTCGCCTGTTGATCGGAGAAACCAGGGAAAACTACCGATCAGAGCAGCCGGCCGTTAGAATTCTCCTCCAGACAGCGACTGAATTCGACCTAGCTGAAAAGCTAGTGCCGAAAATCCTGCCGCCGTCAGGACTCGAACCTAGGACCTCCCGGTCAGAGGCGCTGCAGTGACATCAGTTGATGCACTGAGCTACCGCTCCCGGTAAAGTGGGTTGATATTCTAGAGGTACTCGAAAACACTTTTGCAGTCCTCAAATATCTTACCCGTATGGTAAGGGACTACTTCAAGGACCGTTCCCTCTTTAACGAGACAAGTGGGCAGAAATCCATGCCAGTTACCGCTGGCGTTGAACAGGGATCGATCTTAGGTTCATATTTTGGGAACTCAGTTTATGACAGCCTATTAAGGACGGAGATGCCAGAAGGCACCGCCCTGGTTGGATATGCTGACGACACAGCAGCCGTAATAGAAGCCTGTAGCGTCGCGCTGGCTCAGCTCAAGCTAAACCAAGTGATCAGGCGCGTCAATGACGATGTAGTTGTTGCAACTGATATAGAAGAACTCGAATTCCTGGAAATGTTACAGCAGGAATTTCATACGACAAGAGGATCTCTCAGAAACTTCTTGGGAATGAGAATACCGCAAAAGGAAGATGGATCAATAACAATTGATCAAGAAGAGTTTTGGAAATTGCAATCAAAATGTCCAGGAGCAAAACGAGGAGCCATCTCAGCTTTTGGTCAAACCATGGAAACTGGACGAAAAGGAAGAAATATTTCTTTCTGAAGGCACTTTGTGAAATCAAGTGTTTTGATATTAATTATTAAAATTTTGATTTTATTGTTCAGATTTTATGGAAGTAACTACATAAATGGTGTGAATGTGAGATGTTTTGATATTATTTCTAAAATATATATTTGTCAAATTTTGACTTGGAGACTTTTTATTTATTCTCTTAAAAGAAAATAATGCACCATTTTTCTGATTTAATTTTAATAAAATTTGTCACTTTATTTTATTGGGTTGTTTGCCATCCTGAGTCATTTCCATGTCAGGGTATTCTACATTTCCTACATAATCCTACAATAAATCGTAAATTATGCCAAAATGGCTACATTAAAAAATACTGTGCATCTCTTCGAGCATAGAATATATAGAGGCGCCATAGTCGCTTCCTACCCTGCGGAAAGTTGAGGCAAACATGAAACGACTCCGATGACGTCACAAGTTGGCAGAAGACCGGTATCTACGTATGTTGGTCATTACGAGACTATCTTTTCGTTCCAATTTTAAAAGAATTTGTGTAAATAAGCTAATTATTTCTGCATCGTCGGTAAAAAAGTGAAACCCAATAGTTTTCTTTTGATACTTTCAATAATTTTCAACGCGATATACCTTTTAAGAAACTAAAAATAATGTTCATTGATGGATTTTTCGAGTACATTTTCACTTGTACTCGTCTCTGTTTGGAACAAGGCAATAATTTATTATTTAGTACATCTAATTCCATGACTAAAGCGATTTTAGTAATAAAACAACAAGGTTTATCTCCCCCTTAGCAAAAGATACCGAGAAGAATTAAACTGAATGAATTTTAACTTGATTTATCTAGAAATGTAGGTTTTCTAGTGGCAAGTTTGACTTGCAGACCAATACTATTGTATTTGCATGAAGTCTCTTTTCTTCTAGATTTTCACAACCCTCTCCCCCATAACTGAAAATATCTAGGACCGTATTGACAGCAATCTCCAGGTTCAGGCATATTTTTACTTACTTGAAAGAATAGTTATGGATATTATATGGTATAAAAAAGGATTAAAACTTGTTTTTCTAAGGGTTGAGTATCTGAACATTTAGGTATTTATATATTAAAATTACAGAGAATACTTGTCAGATACTAATATTTTATTCTAAAAAAAAACATTTCAATCAACAATTCAAACAAACAATTCATTTCAATTTATTTTTCAATTTAACAGAAAATTGGTTCAAATGATTATAAACGTACAGGTAAAAAATCATAACTCAAACTACAATTACTTAAAGTACAGTTAATTTTAAACATTATTGATTTTTAAATAAAACACTTTTTGTGTATAAGCTTCTTACCCGGTTTGCTGAAAATTTTTCATTAAATTTCTTAGCTTCATAATGAAATCTTATGTCTAAATACTTGCTCCCTTATGTCTAAATATGTCCCTTGTGTCTAAATATCTGCTCCCTTTTGGTATCGATTCGTGCATTTATAAGCACAGCAAGAAACAACCATCTTCACTCACAATGCACAACAACACTCACAACGCACAACAACACAAAATACAACTGAAAGGATGTCGGGAAATCCAATATCCGAACACTGCAATCCAGCCGGCTGCGCTGTTTTTGCCAACCTGTGACGTCACGAAGCAGAGTCATGTTTGCTTCAAAATTCTCCGCCCAGGGCGCCTCTATGTATTCTATGCTCGAAGGTGCATCTACCCCCACCACGGCATGGTCCCCTCCACCTCTCGGTTTAATATTAGAACCGCCCGTTTGAGCGCAGCACTAACGCTAGTCGCGAGAATAAATACGTATAGTTTGCCACCCTTGGTTGTAAGTCCCCGTTTCTTCCCACGTGCTGTCCGTGATTCCACATTCCGCGTGGTCGCTGTGTGAGAGAGTAGAATGCATTGTTTGACACAGTGCATATATTACAACAACCTATTGTTTACATGTGGGTGCAAGTGCGAATTGTGTACTAATGTCGCATAAACTGGGTGTTACCAGTTATTACGTATTATCATCTTTTTATCCTGTGGATTGTCCCTTACGGTAAGGTACATATTTATGTTATTTATGTATACAGACCGTTCAGTCATGTGACCGGTTTTTTTGACAGCCACTGTCGCCAAACCGCGAGGATCTCGTCTGGGGGCGTGGTCAGCTATTAATATGGAGAAATGATTCGCTTTTATTTCACGAACGTTGGCTAACGTGTCTTGGAGCCGTGGAACAACCTAATGTATTGTCAATCCGACAAAGGAGAAAGTTCAATGAAAAATATTTTATTTTAGTGATAAAATGATGTTGAAGTACTCTGAAACTATGTTCAAGAGTATTATTTTTAAAAGTTAATAATTTACGTGAACTGCGTTCAGTTTGAATTTGGAGAGTTAGTTGCAGAAATGAGAGGTTCAGCGAACGGGACTTTTCTATTCTTGGCGAGTCCAGGGCGGGTCTTTTGTCAGAGTTTCAAGGACCGTTGCTTGTTTATGACCCTTTTTTGTGTAATTTTGCCTGCGTTACCCCCACGGGGGCCCCGTCCGATCCCTTCTGCGCCTGCTGAACCTTTGTGAGATCTTCGACACAGCCGAGAGCAGACGTGAACGATTTCACTCCCACATATTTCGGAGAATTTCCATTATTTATTTAATATTTATAATATTTTTATATTATATTTAATTCACTGTGTTATTAGATATAACATTAATAGAAACTAATAATAAGTTAAATTTACAGTTTAATAACATTAATAATAGCTATTTATAAAATATTTATAATTACTTGCATTTTAATTACTTTATTTATTATAGTAGATATTTATTTTTGTAGTAATATTTAATGTAGTTTATTAGAAATATTAATAGTTTCTGAGTAACTAGCAATGAGTCCACCGCAGAAGGGAGAAGTGACGCAGCATCAACGCCAAGACATCTTTTTTATTGCAAGATATGTAGAAGAGCTGATGATGCAAGGCAATATAGAAACTTCTTTAGTTATTGACCAGACTGCCTATGCATTGAATTTGGAAAGTCACATTGTTCAAAAGTAAGTAAAATTGTAATAAAAGTATCGGGTGAAATTGTCTTGGATAATGTTAAATTTACTGCCACAGATTTTGGAAACAAGAATATCCTGATACTGCACAGACTCCGAAAAGAAAGCGTCCACAAATAGAAGGGAATAAAACATGTGAAGTGGATGATTTTGGACAGGGCTTAATTAGACGCATTATTTATTCAATGTATGAGAATGGTAAGTAATTTACTTATATTTGCATGTAAGCGACTTCCTATGTTGTTTTTGTAAATACATTTTTCTCAGGTCAAAGTGTTACTCTGAACTCAATTTTGACTGCAGTCAAACATGATAGAGATATAGGGTTTACTGGGGGGAGAACTACTTTGTCTTACCTGCTTCGTGCCATGGGTTTTGAATGGAAAAAGACAGACAACCGCAGGTCACTAATGGAAAGAAATGATATTGTTGTTGCAAGATCAGATTTTTTGATGGAATATATGAAACTGAAGGCTCAAGGTTCTGAATTTGTGTTTTTGGATGAAACATGGTTTTATTCAAAAGGCAAGCAAAAAAATATAATAAATTTTTGTAGCGTTGAAAAGTATGAAAGTCTTCATAGTATAGTATAGAAAGTCATAAGTGAATCAAGAAGGCATGATTTGCATGTAATGAAATGCATCATTTGTGAAATTGTAGTTATTTCAGTGACTGTAATGACTTATGAGTGTCATGAATATTGTGTGTCCTGTTTGAAGCACAATCATAGTGGTTTAATATGATTTTATTTTGCTACATCATCTTTAGTAATTGCTTTTAATAATCTATCCTGTAGGTTACGCCTCTCGGTCATGGCAAGATAAAAGTAAGAAGAGCTGCTGTAGCAAAAATTTAGATGAAGGTAAAAGGTATATAGTATTACATGCAGGAGGTGCAAATGGTTTCATTCAGGATGCAGAACTATTGTTTCCCTCGAAGACAAAAGAAGTAGATGAGTACCATGGAACTATGACAGCAGAAATGTTCCAAAAGTGGATGAAAGAGGAATTATTACCTCGTTTGCCAGAACCATCAGTTATTGTAATGGACAATGCACCTGTTCATTCTGTGCTGGTGAGTGACATTTCAAGAAGTGTTCTTTTAGAAATGTAAAAATTATTCTTTCAAAGAATACATTTAATCCTTTATAAAAATAACTGATTATGAAACAGGTTTTGCAACTAGTCAGTGGTAAAAGAGGTTATTTCAACAATTATTTACTTCACAAAAAAAGGTGAAATACAAAATTTATTATATTAAATTATGTTCAGTGATTTTAGTTAAATCAGTAAAAATAATTTTTCTTAGAGAACAACAAGATTGCCGATAGAATGCTTTATATTTATTTAAAAAGAGTATAAAAAAATGCAATTTTTGAATAAAATTGAAATAAACATCCTTTTGTCATTTCTAATTTTCTAGAAAGTGAAAAGGCCATCATCCAAGTGGAGGAAGAGTGAACTGCAGGAGTTTCTTCGTGAGCACAATATACCATTTATGCCTGAGCATACTTTTAAGAGTCTTCTTTTGAAAGCTTCTGAAGTTTGTGTTCAGAAAAGGTACTCTTGAAATAAGCATAAGTTTTGTTGAATTAAACATACAATAAGGCAGTTTTATTTTTTGCATGATGATGTGATTGCCAATGTTGCCATTAGTTGAAAAATCATATCAGTGTATGTGGGTGCAGATATGTTGTGGATGAAATTATTGAAGAAGCTGGTCATCAAGTTCTGAGACTACCCCCGTACCATTGCCACTACAATCCCATTGAGTTGGTATGGAGCCAATGCAAAAGATACTACCAGAGACATCGTGGTACCACTTTTGACCACCAAGCAGTGACAAGAAAATGGAAGGAAGCATTAAACCAGGTTTCTGCGGAGAAGTAAGTGACTTAAAATAAAAAGCAAAATATTGCCTTGATTTTTTTTTCTTTCTTTTTGCAGAAAGTTGTTAATATAAAGTACTCCTTTATTCTGCTTTAGCTGGAAAAATTATGTGGCACACACAGAGAAAATTATAGAAGAAGATTGGAGAGTAGAAGTTAGGCACGATGCTTCAGAGATTTCTGTCATTGTAAATATCCAGGATGACTCTGATGATGATGATGATGACAATATTCCCCTTGCTGTTCCCATTCCCGGGCCCTCTGGTGTCTCTACTTAAGAGAGTTATGGTCAGTATCATTACATCTTCAATGCAGTATATTTCATTGGTTTGAAAAATGATTTGACAAATTTTTTATTCTTCTCAGGTGCAGAGTTGCAAGCTGCAAATCTGTATTACACCATCATGGGCAAGTAAGTGGTTGTATTTAAGATGAAATGTTGAATCTTAATTGTTTTTAAGCTCGTCTTGGCTTTTTGAAATATATTTTTTAACATTATTACTTTTGTTGTTATTTGTACTTTACAGGTGTCTCAGAGTCTTCTATGTACATCAATATTGGTAAAATCTTTAATAAATTTTATATCAGAATTTCATTTTCAACAAACGTTTATGAAATAAGATGTATGTAAATTTTTATACTTCAGATCTTTAACATCAACAAGGACACAACTTCTCTTTCAACATCCAGATGAATTTCAAATAGTGACTATTGAAATAGTGACAAATAATGACCAATAGTGAATACTTTGTAAATATATGATGTTCAGAAAGGAACATAATGTGCCGCGTTAGAACTGAAAAAACTGCTAAAAACTCAAAACATGTTTGTGTGTGCGAATGTGGTTTTTGTTGTTGGAGGGAGAGGGTCTGTGGTACCACTTAATGTTTACGAAATATTTTTATTTATATTTACTTTTCCTTGTGACTAGCTGTTTATATGTATTAGTTGAACTGAATGTACTCTTAATTCTTTCTGAAAATAAATATAGTGTACTTGAAGGAGTTAGAAAGCATGTGGGACTGTAATGGTTTGTTGGTGATGGGAGTTGTAGTGTAACAAATGTTAGTCTCATGATTGAAGGTGTAGAGGGGGGGGTGAGAAATAAGTTTAAAAGTCCTAACTGTGTATTTCTTGTATACAATGTAACAAATTTAATTTTATTGTATAGAATATGTAGTAGTATTTTTTATTAGATATTGCATGATAAGTAGTCTTTATCTTATATTATTATTATTATTATTATTATTATTATTATTATTATTATTATTATTATTATTATTATTGCATGTTTAATTGTCTTGTGTGTGTTTGGCCTTAAGCCACCATCCTGACAAGGTTTTATCTGGGTTTCCCTTAGTTGCTTAAGGCAGATGCCGGGATGGTCCTTTGCTTGCTTCCCAGAAGTAATATAGCATTTTGCCCTCCTTATCAGTAGGCTTTTTTAGGTATACTTCTCAGAAGATATAACCAGTCACATAATTATGTCTGCACATGTTAACTTCCTGTGTAAATTCTTTTTAGTAATTATTATATAATTCTAATTTTTTTTATTAAAAGGAAGAAATTTTTCAGTTATTTGAAGTTAATTTTTGATGTGTATGAACCAGGTATGTAAAATGATGTGTGAATGAAAGTATGTGAAGTAGTGTTGATTTTGAATGAATGGGTTGAAAATATATTCTAATAACATTCTTTCAGTCTCATCAAATATTAACTTCAAGTAGCAGAAAATATCTTCCTTTTAATAAAAAAGAGTTAGAAATGCAGACTTAATGAAAAGTTTCATCTTTTGAGCAGTATTTTAGTTTCGTGTTGTAAGACATCTTAATGCAATACAATATTAGAAATTATCAAATTAGGCTGTTAGGTCTAGTTTGATAACAAATAAAGTGTTATTGTATAAGATGTTACAATACGAACATTATTCATTGTTTTATCCACTTTGTAAAAATTCAAATGTATAATTTTTTTTCAAAATTGACACTCGAAATAGTTAATAGTAGGCCATGAACTTTTAGGATTTTTAGTATGTTCTAAAAGGACTTGGAAAACTCATTTTGATTTTGTACAATTTAACTTTAAATTATCGAAGTGGATAAAATTTATTGAACTTCAAATAGGTTTAGTGGAAATGTTATATCCTTCAAATAAATAACAATACAAATAAAGGAATTATTTTTCACTTATACATTTGCTTTTTTATGTTACCTTTATACCCATCTTCTAAATGACTTTTTTTATAGATAATAAAGTTATTGAAGGTATGAAATGTTTCAATTTTCATTTCTTAGGTTAAAATTTGCAAAGTGATAATGGAAATCAATTTATCTTTCATTAATTTGATTATATTAACATTCTATAATATCCTTTTAATGACAAGACTTCAATAATTCATAGCACTTGTTAATCTTAATTTTAAGAATCGACTATTGGTTTCCACATTTAAGAAATTTACCTGATGTTATTGATCAATTGAATTACCTGAGAATTTTGCCAAATAGCACTCTGAGAGTATTTACTAACTTGTACCCTTTTTCGTACAGAAATCTTTGAATGTAGTGTGAATATTTTCCAACGTTGTATAATCAGGAGAATCCAGTATTGTGAAAAGAAATCAGCAAATGAATAGTAGTTTCATGTTAATTATACATAACTAACATGACAATTAAGCATTGTTTTACCAGTCAAGAATCACTGAACAAATTATTATAGTATTAAAGTACTATTACACCAAATTCACAATTAACTAACCATATCTATAAATTATCTATAATTATATCTTAAAGTATCTATAACTGTCACAGGCTATGTCATGTCATAAGAACAATGTGAGAATGAAATAGCTATTATAAATATCTGATATCATAATGCAAAACATTGTACAGTACATAAATTAATTTGAATAATCTGAACACGCAAGATCGAAAGTACCAACAGAATTCCGAGTTTTGACAAGGCCTACGTGGGAGTTTTGCAGCATTATTCCCTATCATACTCCTGTCAGATGGTTTAATTCACTCAATCAAACATGTTCTCAACAGCATTTCGAAATGTTTGTAGCACTTCATACAATTTTTCATCATTATTGATAGCGGAATTAAATGAATATTTCGTGAAAACTGTTTCTAACCTCCATGCACTGAAATTATATTTCACAAAACTCGGCCAGCGAGTGGGCCAGCTGTTAAAGCTACTCAGCTGACTGGCGGAAGAATATTTTTCGCAATGCGATGCGGTCCTCAGCGATGCTCATTTGTCATAGAACCTGTCATTAAAATCGCTTACTGCCCTGAACGTTCTGTAACATTGTTTACATAGATTCTTGTGAAGAAATGGGGAGAGGGAATCTAACTCAATAAAGCTTGCGCAAATGATTTTCGCCCTCATACGTCGCACACAGTTTTTTACTGTTTTTTGACTAAATAAATATCTAAATTTTATCGAATGGCACGTATGAAGACGAGATTCATTTAAAAGCATTTTCTATACATTGTATTATTTATAAAGGTGAAGTGAATAAATTGAATTGAGAATTTTTACAGAAACTGTGAAGCATGTAAGATTTTATAATATTTGTTTAAAATTGAAATTGGTTAAAAAAAATATTGCCTATTAATAGTGCAGAAATTACATTTAGTGATCAGTGACATGGTATACAACTTTCACAGAAGTTCTTCAATGGATTAAGTGAACAAAACTATAATCCAAGAGAAATGAGAATCATTGAATCCAAACTTCAAACGCAATTAGTCTTTCCAAAGCACCTACTTTAACTAATAATAATAATAACAATAATGATATCAATAATAATAATAGTAATAATAATTATTAATATAATTGTTATTGTTGTTTGTTGTTTTTATACTCAATATTGCATCTACTTTTACAAAAGTTGTTGGGCAACTGGAAAGAGTTAATGTGGGATTTTAGTTTGTTTATCAATGTTTTATTAACATCTGCTAATAAATAAAAGGAAAGGAGGCCTGGTGAAGCGCTTATGTTGTTGCAGAAATCTTGTTATTTTTAAACCTCTTTAATATTGTCATGGACCTTGGATATTGTGGTCATTTTTAAAAAATTTCATTGTTGTAGAATTCATGCTTCATGTTATAGATTAAGGTTCTCAATGACTGCTGGTCGCAATGATCAGCCTTCCTTGTGTAGTATGGGCACAAACATGAAGTCGTTTAAACAGGCATGTCACACTGCTCAGGGAGGGAGAAATCCACAATGCAGAAGGCAAGGGGTAGTTACAGGATTCTGACAGAAATCTGGTGGACAGAGGTATTAAACAATGTACATGATGTATAACTATAATGAGCAAGACATATCTTGCATGCACTTGGCAGACTCACCCTTGAAACTTCCTAGGCCATCAGCAAGGGCAGTGTAAATAAATTTCAAAATTTGAACTCCTGAAATAATTTTAATGCTTCTTGATTGATAACTTTCTTCGTTACATCATTTCACGTCCTAGTATATTGTTGTCAGAGCACTTTTACTACACTGTCTGTTGAGGCAGAAGTTGCTTATTGGGAATTTTATCAATGAATTGTATTTTTTAAATTGTAATTATTGTAAATGTATTATTGTTATACAAATTGTATTATTGTAAATGTTTTATTTCAACTTTTTCCGATTAGATCAGGGTAGCTGTCAAAGTGATTAGCTAAGTTTCTGCCAAACATCTATGTTTCTTGCGCTCTTCTAATTTTTAACGATTTCTGTTTTTGATCGTCAAGTTTTTGTGTTATGAGGATGAAATGATATGTGGTTTTTAATGCATTGTGTCGATAGAGGTGTTTAGCAGTTACTAAGTGGATTCAAAACTATGGATTGATTGTGTGTTTACAGAGTTCCTTGGTTCTATTTAAACCATCATCACCCCCAATATGTCCTAGTGCTGCATAGTTTTCTTTCAATCTCTGCACTCGTTTGAAATTAATAAAATAGTTATTGCTGAAAGAGTGAATTAATCGCTAATGTGTAAGAGTGGCAAAGCAAAAGTCGTTCAGTTGGGTGTTCTGAAAATCTTATCTTTTATGTTTTTGGCAAATTAGCTCCATCGTAGGTTGTTTTTTCTTTTCTTTTTTTTTCATTCAGGAAACACGTTGATAATTTGTTCTTTAAAGGTGTCTTTTCTGCACCAATAATTTAGCAGACACTTCTCAATAGCCAGTGTACTGAAATTACCAATTCTAATATTTCTCAGGAATGTCTTTACTCCCTTTAATGTAACCTTATTTCTCATATTGCTGTAGATAAAGGGAAAGTTAGACTGAGTTGTATCAACCAAACCGTCTCTTGATAGTTTTTTTCCATATCAATTTGTCTCAAAATATTTCAGCAACAAATCTGTAGGCATGTATTTTGCATCATCAGTGTATACTTTTGTCAGATCATTTCAAAGCTGCTCACTGTCAAAGAATGGATATTGTTTTGTTAGGCGTGAAAACTTTTCTGAATGAAAAGATGCTTTGTAAGTGGAAAACTTCTTTTGGTCAAGAAATTCAATAAAATAAAGGTTTTCAAAATCTTGACCCCTATAGTCCATTTGAGTCACTATTGTATCAATAATTTTAAAAGAAACAATTTTGTATCTTAATAGTGACCTTGAAAGTTCATTCATAGTCATTTCTGCTTTGATGCAGATTTCAATAGTCTCTTCATATATAACACGGTATATTACTACATATCTAGACTGTATCTCTTTACGGCGTATTACTTGCCTCATGATTTTGCATTGTTGTGCGAAAACTGTATTTCGATATCGTGAACTGTTTAAAAGTTATGAGACTGGCGCATAGTCTGTGGGACATTCTCTATAACACAAAATCTTTAGCTTCATTAATTGTTTAATAAAGAAAACCCGAACGAAAATTACACAAACAACTCCACTTTCCCACAACGTCAGGTGATGAGGTGAATTTGCCTGGCCGAGTCGTGGACGTGCTTCGCGGTACAAGTCCGTGCCTTCTGAGAGTCTAAGTCAGCTACGCTCGTGGCACATAGCGAAGTCGCTAGCCTTTCACCACTGAGGTCCGGGTTCGATTCCCGTCGAATCTCATGTGAAATTTGTTCCAACAAAACGAGTTTGGCTGCTTCACAAGGGCTAGTCCAACCCTTGTGAAGTGTCCTAAACCCTGCCCCTATCCTTACTCCTTCCCAATTCTGGCCGCTGGGTAGTGACGCAGGAGCGCGTAGTAGGAGGCGCGTACGCGGAGATGCTACCTGGCGGTCCTCTTGACAACTGACTCGACGTGACGCGACAAGACAGAAAAGTGATAATGGAGAATTACTCCAAAAAGCGCGCAAAGTAACGGAGGATTACTCCACAGCGCAAAGCGCTCAACGACCCGTAAGGGTCTTTGAGACGCGTTGCGTCAAAATGGACGCAACAAATTTAAAAAAAAAAAAGTCATTGTTCTCCGCCCAGTAAGTGCGAGTGAGAGGGAGATCGCGCGCCCTCTAGTGCGCATGCGCGGCAGAGCCAGCGAGTGTCTATCCACAGGTAGTATCCGCTTTCAGCTACCAACCCCAAAGAGTCCTGCTAATTCCCTCGTGCATAAGCGGGGAAAAGGAGTTGCACACATTCATTTTCTTCAACAATTCAGTAAAAATCAAAATATTTCAAAAAGACACTTAACGACAGATTTTATTGAAAAATAATTTGGGTGTTCTAAGGCTCTCAGATTACCCTTCAGCTTCACCACTGATGTGTAATAGACTGCTGATAAAAAAAAAGAATTCATTCTGTGAACTAGAGGAAGTAATTTTGAGATTTTTATGGATTACTTCAAAGAGCCAGATTACTACAAAAAAGAAAAACTGATAATAATAATAATAATAATAATAATAATAATAATAATAATAATAATAATAACAATAACAAGAATAATAATAACAGTATTAACAACAATAACAATCATAATAATAATAATAATTAATAATAATATATACTAAGGGCTCAGGACTTTAACAAGATGAGACATATGTAAAGTAGAATCCTGTTAACTTGGATCAACAAGTACTGGGACTGATCAAAGTTAATGAAAATCTGAGTTATCCAGAGAATGATAAATGATAAAGAAAAACATTGTTTTACAAAGACTTGCTGAACATTTTTATTGAAGTTCAAAACTCATTATCAGCACACATTCACCTCAAAACACATTGTAAAACGTGTTTGCATTGTACAGAATATACATCAGTACAAATTAGTCAATGGTCTTAAGCATGTCAAGGGTATTGCGAGGACAACTTTCTCCTTTCCTCTCCTTTTCCCATCTATTGAGAATAGCAATTTGTCAATTGTAAAACAAATCTTCATTTATTACACTTAAACTTGTTTTTTCCAAAACTGGACCGAATTATCCAGATGTCCATGTTAACAAGGTTCTACTGTGCTCCCAAATTGAGTTAACTTTTATAAATAATAGGAGACATACTTTGACTGGTGAGGCTTTTCTTGAAGCCTGCAACCTCTCATTTATATATTGTGGGATCACAAGACTAAAGATTCTTGTTTATATTTTTTTCATGAACTTGGTGATAATTTGAGATGGAGATACTAGTAGTCTTTGTACTTAGAATTGAGGCAGGTTGTTGGTGTGTTTTGTTTTTTATATGTATTAAATAATACTTCCAAAAAGAAGCTTGTAGACTAACTTGACAAAATTATATTTTTGGGTATGTTTACTGCTAAAAAAGTATTCTGCATCCCAGATTCTGGACAATGGCTGTATATATTTTTTATAGGATTACTATGTTCTTTTTAGAGATTGTCTTGGATGATGGGTTTTCTTTCTCCTTTCATCTCTCACCCATATCACCTTCACCCCTCCATTCCTCCTCCCCAATTTCTTACTTCCCTTCCTTGTGGTTTTGTCCATGTGAAATCGGAATATCTTGAGAGTTGCCATTCAAAAGTATTTTTGGGGAAGTTTCCAATGTAAATATTATGAGGCAGAAATGAAACCACGAAACCAAGAAATAACATGAATCCTATTCATTTTTTCAGGAATGGGTTAAATATCTACAACAACTTGCTCTGAAAATATAGTGTGAGAGTGTGCATACATTAGTGAGTGTAGCAGTGATGCAATGTGAAAATAATTAAGGTGGTTAGAGCGAGATTTGTGTTATGTTTAACATGCCTTTTTTATCATATTATTCAAAAGATAAGAAATTGTTCTATGTTCTGGTAGTGTTTGAGTGGATTTCACCATCTAGTTTTCACGTAATGGGACAGTAAAGTTTGTCATTTTGACACGGGCTCTTATGGCAGCGTGACAGATCCGATCAAAATCACTGATCAAGATTACAAACCTGTTTGGGGGAAGAGGAGAGCTAGTTCAGGGACGTATCTAGGGGGGCGGTGTGCCCTGTGTGACACCATTTTAGGGGTGACATCAATTATAAAAGGTTATAGTTCAAATTATATAATTTTAATAATTTATTTAAAAATTATATGTAAACAAATTTAATAGTTATACAATTAAATCATATATTATAAGAAAGTAAAGAAATAAAATGTAAAGTAATATGCGAAACTATAAGCTGTGAGTCCCAATTCTTCGGTGGTCCAAGAGTCTTGATTTCGGCAATTACTTTATCTTATTTTATCATTAATCTTGATAAAATAATCTACAATTTGTCTTTAATATTGTGCAAGTATATAGATATTTTTGTATTTAATTTAGGGGGGGGGTGACCCCATTCATTTCGCCCCAGGTGACACCAACTTAAACTACACCACTGAGCTCATTAAAATTTCATGTAAAAATATAAGATCTCTCATACACACTTTCACTCACATACTCACACAAACACACTTACGCGCACACACACACACACACACACACACACACATTCACACGCTCACTACCACACGCACTCACAAATGCTCACATGCTCATGCACACTCTCACTGACACATTTTTAATGTATTTGTTAAAATACAATTTTTTTTAATGGAGTAAATATCACAGGTTCTGTGGTCTTATAGTAAAGGAAATTAGTTTTAGTTGATTGAAAATTTGTAAAACATGGCACCTTGTAAGTGAAGTGTATAGATACATGTATGTTTAATGGGTGGCAAATATATCGTTTTCCCTTTATTTTTTCCCCCAGGTATTGCAATGGAGTCTTTACAGGGTGTCAAGAGGCCACATCCAGAGAATGGAGATGCCCAGAGTGATAGTGCAAAGAGGTTTCAGAGCTTGAATGGCAATGAAGTGTCTGATAATATTGGGACTACAGAATTTGGGGAGGGATGTACAGAAAGAGGAAATGGAGGAAGAGAATTTGTAGGAAGAGGAGGGAGGGGATTTGTGGAAAGGGGGAGTAGAAGGGGCAGAGGATTTGGAGAAAGGGGGAGTATGGTGAGGGGATTAGGAGAAAGGGGGAGTATGGGGAGGGGATTTGGTGGAAGGGGGAGTATGGGGAGGGGATATTGCGAAAGGGGGAGTAGAGGGGGAAGGGGATTTGGGGAAAGGTGTAGAGGGGGGAGGGGATTTGGGGAAAGGAGTAGAGGGGGGAGGGGATTTGGGGAAAGGAGTAGAGGAGGGAGGGGATTTGGGGAAAGGGGCAGTAGAGGCAGAGGAGGAAAAGGAGAATATCAGGACAGGGGCAGAGGATTCGGAGATGAAAGGGGTTTTGGAAGAGGGAGAGGAATGAGAGGACAGTGTGGGTTTGGTTGGGGTTCGAGAGGGAACTTTATCTGGGCAGATGATATCCCCTCCAGGGAAGGAAGCAATATAGATTCTAATTATTTCTCTTCCTCAAAAGGTGAGTTTGTGATGAGATATTTTTAACTGCATTCTCTGTAAAAAGGAAGGTTATATTTTTATTGGTATTAAATTTGTGAAAATGTAACAGTATATTCTTTCAGTACTTGTTTTTGTTACCTTTAAGTTGCTGTGCATTCAATGACTTCTAAATCGTTTAGAGGAGGATTATATTTAATCGTTGATAAAAATTATAATTGGCCAATATTGTTCAAAGGTAGCAAATTTTATTGGGATTTCATAAATGTCATACCTGAGGAGTAGAGTATAGAATCGTTACATTGCTTGGAAAGGAACTAAACAATTTTTCTCTTGTAGTTCAATTTCTTGCTTGTACAATTCTTAGTTCTCATGTCACACTTCCAAGCATTCCTGCACAGTGTGCACATCAGTGTATTTATGTGAACTTCTGTTCCCATTGCAGTGTACGCTGACTTCCCAGATTGGAGTGCTGACAAAATACACAATGTATTACACAACATCGACTACATTGTAAGTAGCTCAAATGATCAAAAAGTTAATGTACAAGATCAATAGTACCATTATAGAATGAAATATACAACTTCAAACAGAAATTGTTGAACAAGATACAGTTGTACAATTGATATTTTTTCTCTACATAGGGAATAATAGAAGATTATAGTTGAGACAATGCTACATCACTGTTAAAGAAAGAGTTTTCTTAAATGTGTTAACTACCAAATTTTGTGAGTTGTGAAACTACAGTTTTGTGTAAAAGCATTGTAAACAACTTTTCCTGTTGCAAAAAATAGTTCAAGATAAGGCATTTTAAGGGACAGCTCGTTCTCACTGTCCATCCAACCTTTCTGCGTGACATCCAACTGTTGAATAGCAACTATGTTTCCACATGAAAATCTGCTTTTGTAATATGTTTCTAAAATTAATGCTGTTTTACAAAACAATAGCGTACGTATCTCATTTATAATGTTGGTTTATTACTTAAATACTTCTAAAAACGAGCAACATCAGGAGCAAGTTTTCAAATTTGTACAAATGCATAATGTTAAAAGCTAGATATATACTATTATGAAACAGTCAGTTCTTATAATTTTGTGAAATCAAGTCATAATCATAATATTTTCTATCTTATTAACTTCTGTTAATCTTTTAAAACAAACAAATTATGACTTACAGGTGTTGAAGTAAGTTGTATTCCAGTGGTGTCCATATCGTTACATTCTAATGACCTTGGTGTGTATGTCATTTATATTAAAAATTATGGCAAGTGTATTTTGTATCTTCCACTTTAATTATCTATAGATTAATAGGAAGCACAACTTTTCTACTCAATTTGTGAGAACAATTAGCTGAACAGGAGGATGCAGGAAGGCAATATTTTTAGTCCATTTTCCAGTAGAGTAGAGGGCTGTCATCATCTGTATGCTTAATATTCAATATTTAAGCCCGGAAGTTCAGGCATTTATCTTACCTGAAATAGGCAGGCAAAAAGTATTTATTTTTATTAAAATAGGCATTTATTCTGGCTAAAATAAGATTGCAAAAAGGTGTACAAACAATGAAAAATCACATTCTAAAGGAATTATTTTAAAAAAGTAATAATTAATATGATTTACATTTTTACTCAAACTCAAAAATTCCCTCTAATTTGTTTAACATGTAAAGAAACGATCTTTTCTTGGTAGTGTCAATTCCACAGGACATTACAGTATGATGACTATGAATTTGTTTTTTTCTCTACTCTCTCTCCAGAATGATATTGTGGACTCCCTTTTGAATCTTGAAATGGCATCACCAAAAATTGAATTATATTTTTTGTTCTTTGCACTTGTGTAATTGCAAGCACTGAGAACCGTGTATCATTCACAGAGAGCTGTGCTCAGTAGGGATCGGAGATCACACCCAAAAGTAGGATGGAATTCCTCATGAATAGTCTGTCCGCATCAATGAATAAAATCAAAAATCTTGTCTGGTATCATCTTCCTTTTTTATTTAGATTTTTAACTTAGCCTGTACTTCCAGGAAGACCCAATATGTCTCTGGCTTTGTGTTATCCAGGCTTGCAGGTATATATCCATCTTGATCGAGATCAGTGCCAGTGGAGAAAAAGCAAAATAATTGTGTAAATGGCAGAAAAAGGCAAAAATAAGACTAAATGGCAAAAAGAAGGCATCAGAAGCCAAAATAGACAGAAAAGACAAAATAAAAATCTACTATAATAACTCCAGAATCGCAGTTAAGTGATTCCTATTGTCCAAAGTCGTGGAATAGTAGCAATAACAAAATGGCTTTTTGCCATACTTTGGACTCTATTCATTTCATATCATTAATATTAATATCCAAATTCTGCATTTCATAACACAAAGGGGATGAAAATGATTTGGAATATTGCGCATACCCACTTCATTTATTTGTTTAAGTAGAGCAAAGCGTGCCCTTTGAAAATTGTTCAAGTCGGATTATTTACTTTACTTCAATTTTTCCATTGAATTTCAAAATGACAAAGTTCATTCTTTACAGAAAAAAGTTAATGTCACCCGGAAAAAAGAAATTTTGATGATAGGAAAATGAGAGATGTTTCTGAAGAGATTTTACTTCTTTAATTCAATATCAAACTTATATCTTATATTCAAAGAAATTGGAGGTAGTATTGTATGTTGAGATTTACCAGTAAGCATTACCAGTAAAAGAAAATGTACTGATATTGACACATAAGTATGATTATCTAAAGAACATTGTTTACAATGCAACGGTTGCTCCTGCAGTGAGATTATCATGCTAAGATTGAAATTATACTTTAGCAAATGATAGTATTTGGTTAATGTTGCATATTACTCTTGTACAAAAAAGTAAATAATAAAAAAAAATTACTTTCAGGAAAGTCCACAAACAGAACCAGACCAGACTATATGGAACAAATTAATAAAAGAAGTGAATCCAACTTTCAAAACTGTTCTTCATTATTGCAAGAAAATGTTGCTCTCAGTTACAAAAAAAGTAGAGGTATGTACATAGTTTACATAGTGAAGGCCGAGAGTCACTATGGTTTGGAAGCAAAATGACTTTGGTTCTTATCTACCCATTAGTTCCAAATAATTTATATTGTTTTGTATCCAAGGTTGTTTTCCAAACACTGTGGTTTATTAGTATTTGTTGTAACTCACACTTAACCGGACCAACCAAAATCCTAGTCCTATCCTCACTCCTTACTTACACACACTTACACTAACATGCACTACACTATCACACGTGTTGGGAGACTGGTCGTGAGCTTAGAGCTTGTCCCGACTGGGGCACTACCCTGCTGGTGGGTGATACCTGGTTGAGGGAAACACCGTGAGCCAATAGTAGGTCGGCGCCAGATCTCACCATCCAGCAGGGGATGATCACCCCCACCTCCCACGATAAAACATACAGGACTGATAACTTAAGCAGTTGACGTGCCTGGAATCACTAATCAACCAACCAACCAACTAGTTAACCAACTTCTTTTAAAAAAATCCATAATATTAATTTTCTTTAAACACACTCAATACTTTTGGCGATGCATTAACTCGTTCAAGTATCATTAACCGAAGCATTAAACAAGGTGGTACAAGTCAACACGGAGCTATGAACTCCCTAATTCTAACTGCTGTTTATTGAAAAGCATTGTCGGCAACACCTTTATTGATTTAGATACACAAGCTACCGTAGCGAGAAGAAAAATCATTCTTCTGTTTAAACCTTTTATTGTATCAACTATAGTGCAAAGAATCAGAGGAAATTTCAAGTAATTAATAAGTCCTCTTTTACTCCCACACACACACACTGCGGGGCTCACCAGTCCAAACTTTACGCCACTGGAGAGGGTTGGCAGGTAGGGTGACAGCAGTGAGCTCGACTGCTGTCAGGTATCAAGTAATATATGCTTAGGTTATTATAACATGGCGCGTGAGGGCCTTGTCTTCATGATGGAATATGGCACTCTATTTTGCATCTTTCATGCTGCTACACGTGCATGATTGCGACCGTATCATGCAGTGCTGCAGATCGAGCGACATTAGCAGCACGACCGAGAAAGACGCAAAAAATCGTGCCATACTCCGTCATGAAGACAAGCCCTACACGCGATGTTATAAAAACCTAAATATACCTATTGGTAATAGCGGTTCATCATCTATCAAACAAAATCATTTTCTACCTTATGCAAATTGTTTCCAAAATGAGTCCGGTTTATCTGGACATCTGGGTTAACGAGGTTCTACTGTACTGCTTTGGAGTCATTTTCATTTTAAAAAGAGCAGTCAATAGAAAGAGCATGCCTGATTTTAGAAATAGGGCGTATCTCAGTGCAGATCCATTGAAATATTTTCATTCATTGAGCACATTCAGCTCATTAAATTCGCCAGAATATGTGTGGCGAGATCAAGAATTTGGCATATGTAATTCGGTCATGTTGTAAGGACCTGGTTTCAGTTCAAGAGCTACGCTACGCTCGTGGCACATAGCGAAGTCGCTTGCCTTTCACTACTGAGGTCCGGGTTCGATTCCCGTCGAATCTCATGTGAAATTTGTTCCAACAAAACGAGTTTGGCTGCTTCACAAGGGCTAGTCCAATCCCTGAGAAGTGTCCTTAACCCTGCCCCTATCCTTATTCCTTCCGAATTCTGGCCGCTGGGAAGTGACGGAGGAGCGCGTAGCAGGAGACGCTACATGGCAGTCCTCTTGATAACTGACTGCGACGTGACGTGACATGACAGAAAGTTGTAATGGAGAATTATTCCACCAGCGCAAAGCGCTCAACGCCCCTTACGGGTCTTGGAGATGCGTTGCGTCAATATGGTAGACGCAACGAATTAAAAAAAAGAAAAAAGACCGCCCCCCATCCTGAGTAAACTAGGTATTCTATAAAGGAGAGGAGCACTCGGATGTTACCTGAAAAGCCACAAGTCATCAGTGCAGGGGCGAAGACCAAATAGGTCACCGCGCAATGGAGAGCACCTAGAAAAAGTGTCGAGAGAATTGAATATAATCCCGCAGACCAATGAAGACCAATTCCGGGCCGAAACACCTTCCTTAGTAACATTAGGCAGTGAGTTCGAGTGGCAAGAAGTCGACCGAAGAAAGACGGCAAAACTTTCGAGAAACCCAGATGCTTTGGTAATAAGAAAGAATGATTATGGCTTATTCTTCACCGTCTTACTGAGAAAAGTTAAAGATGATCATGAGCTCGAAGATTTGGGTTCAAATGTCACTCAGATATGAGACAGCATGCGGCGATCTTGTGCTACAACTTCGGAGATTACCAAACACTGGAGTTTCGGTTCTCAGTCTCTGAAAAAAGTGTGTGGGTAGCATGCCTGTAACGTTCACCCCTGTCCTGACCATTTACCCGAAAAACCTGGATAAGGTCGCAGCCAGAGAAAGTTCGCAATGCTTTGGTCCATCGATTCGCGGAAACAAAGGCTTTACAAGCACCCATTCCTGGGACCAGGATATGGGGGAACACAAGTAACGGTTGTCAGTCACCCGGCTACCGTGCCCAACGCCCTTCAAGTTGTTGGTGATGTTAAATAGGATGTGTAAACTGCCTATTGCGTGAGAGGGATAACAATTTCCCTAACGTTCTTCTGAGAATTGTAATTGACTTTATTCCCACAACACCTCGGCGAGCTGACGAACATAATGCGTGATACAGAAATGACACCACCAGTTACTAAGGGGGAGTGCTGCACGTAAATCAGAATTGATTATGGCAAGGCTCCAGGACCGAAAAGTATTCCCAGCATCACCCTCTAGATTCCAATATCTGCTCGAAGTGAAGTCTTCGCGGCTTCTCTACGATTCATATCTGAGAGATGGAAGAAACAATATCTTTTCCAAGGGGACAAAGAGTTGGTATCCTACCGGCCGCAATGAATGCTCGATACAGCGGGTAAGTGTCGAACATATCATTAGCTTAAGAGGTAGTGGAAAAAATTAGAGGACTCTCAGAGAATCAGTATGGCTTTCGCAAGGCTCGTTTTACAGTGGACGCTGTTTAGCTTGTCGTTGACTGCCTGATACGCCATTAGAGGGAGCTGTTGGATCAGAGGTTCAAAAAACCACTACGCGGGCGTGGCATTAGAGGTTAAGGATGCCTTTAACTCTGGAAGGTGTAGTGGCATTTATAAGGCATTCCACCGAATTAATATGTCTACGTACTGGAGGATGATGGCTGAATACCTTAATCGCAGAATTCTAGTTTATAACACGGATGATTGGCCGAAGGTATTCATCATCCAGCGTTCCCCGAGATTTAATGCTGGGTCCACTGTTGTGGAATATCATGTATGATGAGGCCCTTAGGCTCCCAATCCCAGATGGAGCCAAGATCATTGGCTTCGCGGAGGACATTGCCATCGTCGTCGCAAATTTTTGCAGAAGAAATTGTGCGTACCTGCAATGAAGCCATTGCCATTGCCATTGTCAGTCGTTGGCTGGATTCCGCCGGATTGCAACTTGCCGAACACAAGACAAGTGATACTTAAAACTTGCAAGAAGAACAGAGAATGCATGACTCAGTGTCAGTCAAAATGTCATCACTAGCTACTATAAAATACCTCGGCATCATGATTGACAAGCATTTGTCCTTTAGAGACCTCTTGGACTATGCCGAAAGCTGCTTGCTTCAGTTGTCACAGTTCTGCTCTGTGGATCACCAGTTAGAGCCACATCTACAGATCCCAAGAGTTACGCATTAGAAATGGCGTCAGTATATCGGTTAACTACGCTCACCTCAGCATGTACTTTTCACACCGTCTCAAATGAAGCAGTTTGTGTCGTTGCCAGGATGATCCCTGTAGATATAATGGCAAAAGAGACAGGATACAAAACTGCTGGGAACAAGTAACAGATTGGGAGCTGCGATGGGTAACTTCCTCTAAGGTAAAGGTGGACCTACCGACTGATTCCTATAGTTGAATCTTGGATTAGTCAAAAACTCGATGGTGTTATTTCACGCTGCTTTTGACAGAACCTGGGAAGAGCCTTTCTTCCCAGATTCAAATTAGATGAAACCCTGAACTGTCCTGAGTGTGAACCTGTTGTCGAGGACGCTGAACGCATGCTGTTTCAGTGCTCACGTTTCAACAAACCCAACTAAGAATCACCATTGAGATACACGGGATAGACCTAATGCCTCCACAGAGCATAGTTGAATAGCATGAATGCTTGCTTCTGAAATCAGTTGAAGGGCTGTATGTGATAGTGGGGGCCGTGAGGGATGTGTGACGCCGAACGCATGCTTTTTCAGTTCTCACGTTTCAACCCACTAAAATAAGGATCACCATTGAGATACAGGGAATACACCAGATGTCTCCAGAGAGCATAGTTGAATAGTATGAATGCTTGCTTGTCAAAGCAGTTGGAGGGCTGTGTGTGTTTTTGCACGAGCAGTACTGCTGGAATGAAGATGTCTGGTGAAAGAAAGGAAAATCTGATTCCACTCAACTATTTCTAGGAATTGTAGATAGCTGGGTGAAAGAAAGGAAAATCTGATTCCACTCAACTATTTCTAGGTTGTAATAGATACGTCACGTGACTGAGTCACTATTCACTCCTCATGATGTAATGCCTATACACGGTTCCGCGGGAAGGATGGAGAAGAGAGGAGGTTCAGATTTACTTAGTAAAAATCTCACGCGTTGGATCGTACGGGCTACCCAGTGACTAATGAAGATTCCCGCCTGTACCTAAAATTGGCACAATAGAGTAGATAATAATTCTCGTGATTGGTTTTATTGAAAACTCAATCGTTAATATGTTCTGTCTGGTGATTCAAAATGTATTGAAATTGCTATCATTTTTTAAAATCCAAATCAAGGGTCAGCTTTCATTTAGTTGTGCCTTAATACCCTGTCGTGAATCCTCTCCAAAATCTTACGTCGAATAGTACGAATCTTAAAAAATCTACTTAAGTGTATGTCGGTGTAGGGGCATTTTGTCATTCACAAATTTTCCTTGCTCGGGTACTCGAATGATCTCATTTTATTCCCATATACCTTTTTATTCCTGTTTTTCAAGTGCTCTCCAATCTTTTAATGGGGATGAATAGTCTGCGCAGCAGACCTGCAATGAACAAAAGCGACTTTTTGCCCTTTCTTACCGCAGCGTGCTGCATCTGCAAGGTGTGCACACGCAGACACACTAACACTTGCTCTCACTTTCACTCGGTCTCTCTCCCTCCCTCTCGCTCTCCCTCTCTCTCTCGCACGCGCGCGCGCACTATCTCACACTCGCCCTCACTCTCTCGCACTCTCTCGCGCGATCTCTCCCGCGCTCTTTCGATCGCTCTTTCTCGCACTCACTTTCTCTCCCTCGCTGTGTGACGCTCTCGCTCGCTCTCTCGCATTCGTATCTCTGTCACTCGATCACACTCGCTGTCGCTCGCTCTCGGTATCACCCTCTCGCTATCTGTCTCACGCTACCATCACTCTCTCGCTTTCTCTCTATCTCTCTTTCGATCTCTTTCTCGCTCTCTTTGTAGTGTGATCTCTTTCGCTCACTTTCGGTCTCTCTTTCTATCTGTTGCGCGCTGGCTACCATTATCTCTCTCTCGCTACCTCTTTCGCTCGAACACTCTCCCCTTTCGCTCTTTTTCTCTCGCTCTCTCTCACGCTCGATCTGTTTCGATCACTCTCTTGCGCGCTCGCGCTTTCGCACTCGAGCTCTCTCTCGCTCTCTCCCCCTTTCGCTCGCTCACTCCCGCTCGCTCACTCACTCTCGCTCACTCTCGCTCGCTCACTCTCGCTCGCTCACTCTCGCTCCCTCACTCACTCTCACTCGCTCACTCTCGCTCGCTCACTCACTCTCGCTCACTCACTCTCGCTCGCTCACTCACTCTCGCTCGCCCACTCTCCTCGCTCACTCTCTCTCGCGTTTGCTCGCTTTAACTCTCTCTCTCTCGCGGGTTCTCTTGCCCTTTCCGTCTCTGACAGTCGCTCCGTAGCTCTCTTGTGCTCTGATTCGCTATCTCGTTCTCCCTCCCTCGCCCGCTCTCAACAACGCTCTCTCCCTCTCTCGCTTTTCCTGATAGTTCATTTTTAAACAGATCTATATCTGTATTTTTAGATTGAAAATATTATAGACTGAATGCTGATCTGCAGTCATTTGTTCATTCCATTTTTTCAAGACCAACTGTTTGTACAACAAGTTGTATTATAATTGGTCTTTGTTGTTTTTTTAGCGAGTTGCAATACAAAGAACTCATTTTGTCATGCACCTTAGTATACAGTTGTATAGTTTGTGAAGTAAATATAGGCATGCGAGTGATCAGGGGTGCGTGTGTGTCAAAGTGATTTAACTTCCTAGAAAAAAGTGGAATAGTTGTTCCCTTGTAACTGACACAAAAGGCAATAAAAGGAAGATGAATAGAATTCTAAAATTTGATAGTACACTATTTATTTAAATTCTTAATTGTGCATGATTGATTATTTGATTGTGCATGCTTGTGTCTTTTAAGTCACAATAGTGCATGAAAATTATTTTGAAACTCAAATTTGAAGGCAAATTGCTGAGGTAAAATATTTTTTATTACATGTAAGTTCATTTCTTATAATCAATTTTAGTCCAAAACTCTTTGTTAATTATGTCAACTTTATAAGAGTGAGATTAAGAATTCTTGAGCTCGAGAAAATGTGTGCTAATTGCACTCCACCACCATATATTCTACACAGACTTTTTTCTTTAAATAAATAAATAAATACTCATCACTCTGATCTCTGTGCATAAACCAGAAGACAATTACATTGAAGTTTTAAGTAATCTTAAATAGTAACATTATTAAATTCATAATAAATTGCTGCAAAGTTCAGAGCAATGTGCTTCTCTGTTCTATATGTTTGATATAATTAATGATTTCCAACACCTAAGAAACCAGATTGTTCTTTTGATAATATTCTGATGTTTTTTAAGCTTACGTGTACACGTGATAACTTACAGTCAAAATTTAAGGAAAATATACACATACAGGATCATTTGTTCAATAGGTTTGTAAAAAAGTATGTCTCCAGTTCTGGAAAGTTTTATTCCTGTTGCAGGTGGAAGGGCTGCCTCAAAAGCCAATTAGTTTGGCAGATGTCGTAAAAGAAAAAGCAAATTTATCGCATGTGAGTTATCATCAGAAATTCACTTTAACTGCCATTTCAGTTGGTTATAAAACTACTGAAGTATTGAATTATTTAGTGAATTGATGTTTGCCTTTGTTTCTTTCAGCTACAAAATATTGAAGTATATAATGTTTTTAACAATATTATGTGTCCTTCTGAGAGGTGTCATTATTATGTTCATAACTCGGAGATGAAGAGAAATTTTGATATGATGTGGTTCAATTACTAGTAAGTAAAACTTTGCTGTGAATCATAACAGTTAAAAGTGTGGAAGTGTGTATATACTTGCTTTCAAAACTTTTGTAATTCTTGTCTGTTTTAATTTTAGAAATAATCTGGTCTATTTTGAAATCGTATTACTTTTACTAATGGTGTACATGTTTATTCCAGTAAAGAGAAACCAGAAGAATTTCAAAAACTGTGTCAAGTTGGACTTCTTAATAAATATAGAGACTTTGAATTCATTTTTTAAAAAAACAAATGTAATAAATGTCGATATTTAAAAAAAAGCCATGTTCAATAATAGAAGTGTATGCTTTCAATCCAAGTTCACAATTACCTCTTAATGAAGACAGTAATAGCTTCAGGGACCTGCTGTTCATTCCTGGAATATAAAGGTAATATGGTATGCCAAAGCATATCCCCCCCTCCAGATGTTCCAATGCCTAACATTACTAGGGTAGCAAACAAACTGGGGAGCGAATGGAGCACTTCAAATATAATATAATTTAACTGGTATTAAACTTCATACATGAGATTATTGAGCATCAGTTATGAAGAGAGTATGATATAATTAGTCTCATTATATAATTTATTGCTAAATGACTGTGCTTTCTATGTCTGTCTAAAGATCACTTCATCTAATGCTAGTGAAGTTCTAAAGGTGGTTGTAAGTTATAATTAGTCCTCATATTTTAGAAAATTTTCAAATTTACTTCCTGTGTGAGATTGTGGAAAATAATTGCAGATGTTTACGAATCATGAAAAAGTAGATCAACTGAATGTATCTAATAGTGCCTAAAGTGTCCTAAAAGAGTGGATGTTGACAATTTTTTTTTTCTGTCTAAAACAAGTAATTCTGAAGCATTATCATTTTTCTATTACTCATTTTTACTTTCTCGCTATCATTACTGTGGTAGAGAAACAAGTTAGGTAATGCTGTGCGAAAAACTGCGAATATTAGGAGAAACACTTATTACAGGGCTGTGGCAATGAAAAAGTCCAAATGCTAAATTTAGGGGAGGGAAATCCTCTAACACGTGGTGTAGCCAGAATCCATGTTTTGTGGATTCCTTGATCCTAAAACATCAATTGACAACAAAACATCTGTCCGACTGGCTGTGGAGAACACTAGCGGCCACCAATTTTATGCCAATTTTCTTCAAAATTGATATTTCTCAATCGATCTGGCTGATGTCGCAGCCCCTTAAATTTGAAACCCATATTTTAATTTTGGAGAGTACTTTACATGAAGCCCCTGGAAATTTTTCAAAATATTTTTAAAAAATGGCTTCATCAATTTTGATTAAATTTTGCTATAGGATAGCGTAAAGAACGTTCAAGAGAATGGTGCAGGTCTTGTTTTTATTAATTTCAAAAATTACAAAAATTCAAAATTTTTTTGGTGTCTTCTTCCAACTAAAATATTAAAGATAAGGTTTTTTCCTGTAATAAAATCAGTTTCTTAAAGATAGATTTTGAAATAAGGTTAGGTACAAGTTTTCAAAAATTTGAGTCTTTTTCACGTAATTTTTCATGAAAAACAGGCAATTTTTAAATGTTTCAACAATTTTGTTTTTCTAAAAATCTACTCCATCGTTTTTGATGAAATTTTGTTTTTGGATAATCTAAACGACGTTCAAGTGAGTGGTGTAGGTTTCATGTTGGTTGAAAACCCTGATTCTTGCAAAATTTAGTTATTTATTTATAAACAGACTCATCCATCTACATAAACTATGTGATAGATAAAGTATTAACACACGAGTAGAATATTTATTGGTAGAAAAACAGAAAAATATAATTTCAGTAACATAAGAGCTAATAGAACATTAACCAAAGATTAAACCAGCCCGTCGAGATGGGTCGGTCCACGTCCTGACGGGGGGATGCTGGGAGGGCTCTTAAGTATTCCTTTCTTTCACAAGTCATTTTTCTTCTCCCCATTATTCATTCTCATTCTTTTATAACATCCTGTCTCCTTTCTTCTCCCTCTTCTTTTTCACTGGCTCTCTCTGTATGCTGAACGCCCACCCATGTGTTTGCCGTGCATGGCGACCCGTGTCGAAGGGAATGTGTGTCCTGGCGGTTGAGGGGTCTGTTTCCCCAGTACTCACCTTGTGCTACGTTTTGCTTTGCACTTAGGGATACGTTGTTACGTATTTTGGGGAACATTCCTTGTAGGCTTCAATACGCTTACTTTGGCCTCGGACTCTTCTAGACGGGCGGTCGGGAGCTAACCCACTCCCGATCAATCGGCTTGGACTAGCTCTTGTACTGAACTCCAGGGTGAGCGGGGGGATTCACGGTGGTGCAGCGCTGTGTTATTCCCCCACTATATCCCCGTGGCAACCCTGACACTCCGATGGAGTGTCCCCTTGATGGGCTCCGTGGTGGGTGGGGACCATGGGGATGAATCTGATATCCATCTCATGGATACGAAACCTTCTACCCCGCCCTCTACCGCAAGGAAGAGGCGATGTCCGGAACGAACTATTGATCTGAATAGTTTCTTTTCGAAAGAAGAAGATAGGCCAAAGAAACCTAGATTCCTCCTCATGGAATGCGCTGAGGAAGGAAAATCCTTTAAAATGGTAAGTGCTGTCCGTTTAGCGCGCGCAATTGAAGAAACATATGGAAAACTACAAGCTGTGGTGCGACAAAGGAATGGTACCATTCTCTTTGAAGCACGTTCAGATGACCAAATAGATAAGATAATGAAAACCAAGCAGATTGCCGGCCTCCAAGTGAAAGTGACCACTCACCCAACACTTAACCTGTGTAAGGGAGTGGTCAACCATGAAGACTTGTCTGCGGAGAGTGTAGAAGATTTAATAGCCTTTTTTAAGAGCCAGGGAGTGACGGAAGTATATAGGATCAAGAGGAGGGAGCATGGGCGAGAAATCCCCACTTCCACCCTTATTCTCACGTTTAATCTTCCAACTCTCCCTCAAAAGATCTCGTGCGGTTTCTATAATCTTCACGTACGGTCATATGTCCCAAACCCTTGGCAGTGTTTTAAGTGCCAGAGGTTCGGCCATACACAGCAGTGGTGCATGGCAGATAACCCAGTGTGCGGTAAGTGCGGGAAAACTATGCACGAACCTGAACGCTGTGCAACTACACCGCATTGTGTAAACTGCGAAGGTGACCACCCGGCCAATTACAAGCAATGTCCTACTTTCTTGAGGGAACGCGCCATACAGAAGATTCGAGCAGTTGAAAAGGGGTCCTTTCCTGAGGCCAAACGTCGGTACCAGGCGAGGAACCCTGTTGATCTCTCTCGCTCCTTCTCCGATGCCGTGAAAGTAAAGACGTCGAGGGTAGCAACGGGCTGCCAAACGGAACGAGCTACTCCCCAAGTAGTGAGTTTCGCATGCCAGGTGTCTCCACTGGACCTCCCAGTGGATGCCTCTCCCCTCCAAGGTGGGGAGCATATATATAAGATGCTAAATATAAGATGGACAAAAAAACTCAGCCGTTGCAGTCGACAAAACACATATCCAACCCCCCTTCCACAGAAAATGTTAAACGCAAATCTGCCTCAGACACGACCACGAAAGGCTCATCAAAGCCACGTGTTACTCCTTCCGAAACCCACACTGAGTGAGCATCCAGCCCCCCTGGCAGTGCCCGGGAGGTCTCGGCTTCGGAGGAGGCTCCCGTTGGGGAGGAGTCTCGCGCATCCGGATCCCAACGTCGGAGGAAAAAAGAAAGTTGAATTCACCATGGCTCTTATATGGAACATGAATGGTTTCTCCTCGCGACGGGACGATCTTAAACTTCAGTTATCCCGTCACAACCCTTTAATAATCTGCCTCCAAGAGACTCACCTCACCGCACCTCGAGCCTTGTCTCTTCGTGGTTTCTCCCCTTACAGGTTTGATGTGGATGATGGTCTCCGTGCCCATGGCGGAGTTGCTTCACTGGTACATGATTCGCTGCTGTCTACAGAGGTGCCTGTTCAGACTGACCTTCAAGCAGTGTGTGTGCAGGTGCACCTCCCATCCCTCACACTCACTGTGTGCAATATTTACATCCCTCCAGGACTGACAGTATCTGCTCATGAACTTCTGGACTTGAGAAACCAACTGCCCTCTCCGTTCGTGGTTGTCGGGGATGTAAATGCCCATAGTCCTCTCTGGGGCTCTTCCCGCACCTGTCCGAGAGGCAGTGTATTAGAATCAGTAATAGACACGGCGAACTTTGTTATTCTAAATTCCGGTGAGCCAACTCATTTTGCCGTCGCCACAAATTCGAGCACGTGTATCGATCTAATACTCTGTAGCCCTTCTCTTGCAACTGTCCTGCAATGGTCCATCCTAGACGACCTGTGCGGAAGCGACCATTACCCCATTATCGTCCACATTGATGAACTTGCTCGTGGGTTGGCGCGCCCCCGTCAGTCGTGTGTTCGACCTGCTGACTGGCTGACATTTCAAGCGAACGTTAGTCTATCGGAGGGCGAATTTGTCAGTGTGGAAGAAATGGCAGCACACTTTAACCGTGCTGTACTACAAGCTGCGGACATTGCAATTCCCAAGTTGACCGGCAAATCGCGACACCCCTTCGTTCCGTGGTGGAACCTGGATTGCTCAAGGGCTGTTCGTGCTCGCAAGAAAGCGTTGGCGCGTCTTAAACATTATCCAACTGCGGATATCCTTATTGACTATAAGAGGTGTACAGCGAAGGCGAGAAGAACCATTCTAGAAAGTAAAAATGCATCATGGAGAGCATACATCTCCTCTCTGAATTGCCATACGCCACCACGTCTGGTATGGAGGAAGGTGCGTCAAATTAAAGGATATCCTTCCCAAACTTAGTGGCAGGTCTTCTCAAAAATGGTCAAATGATCACAGCTCGAGACGCTATTGTAGAGGAACTTGCCTCTCACTATGAAAGTATGTCGAGTTCGGCAAACTATGTTCCCAACTTCCTCTCGCTTAACCCTTTCGCTGCTAACGACGCCTATAGGCGTCCAGATTTTTCGTGCCCCGTGTGCTAACGACGCCTATAGGCGTCCGCCCGGTTTTGCTTCTGCTGTGCTAATGACGCCTATAGGCGTCTTGTACATCGCGCGGTTGTCATTCGCTTGCTGCTGAATGGCGGAGGGCCTGAAGGACATGTGGCGATATCTGTTCGATTTGTAAGGGTTTGAAGATTAGTTGAAACCCTCCTAGAGTGTGCTAGTATGTCAATTCTCGCTACGAGTACAAATGTTTGTAAACTGGTAGGCTGCCGCGCGGCCTGCGCGCGGTGGTCTTGCCTTTCCTGAGGGATTAGCGCGCATCTTGAAGGAGGCCCTTCCCAAATGCCCATCATAAAACCTCTGCGGTTTCCGAGTATAGGGTACGATCCTCACTTTGTGTTGAGATTTCTGATTGTGAGTGTTCTTGTTTTTACGCGTTACTGTACGAATATTGGCTTGTTTTGTGGACTTTTCTTACAGTTTTTGGATTATTTCTACGTACGATTACACGGATTTTATTATTGACCTTATTAAACCTTATAAAACAATTTTCTGGACGTTGATTTTACGGATACTTCGCCAGTGCCGGTCCAAAGCCCGGATCAAAAAGAAGGATGGGAAGTATGCACTTTGTTCGCTGCCGCGTGGGCCACCCTTACAGTGTGCGCCGGTCGGAACAAGGAAACTGCGCCGCACACAGCGGTCGCCGGCCTGTGGGGTGACTCAGCACCAGGATGCGGCGCGCTGCGTAGGGTCGTAGCAGCGAAAAGGTTAAAGAAAGAATGGAAAACCGTACTTTAGATTTTTCGACCCGAGCAAATGAGAATTACAATACTCCTTTCTCAATGTATGAAATGCGCTCTGCTCTGATGCTTGCGAAAAGTACCACACCAGGTCCAGACGAAATTCACAATTTAATGCTGCAACATCTTCCCGAAACAGCCACGCAATTTCTTCTCCGGCTGTATAACTGGATCTGGGAAGAGCACACCATCCCTACCTTTTGGCGAGAAGTCATCATCGTGCCAATTCCCAAGGAAGAGAAAGATCGATCACTGCCATCAAGTTATCGACCTATTTCCCTCACAAGCTGTGTATGCAAGGTACTGGAACGCATGGTGAATCAGCGGCTGGTGTGGACCTTGGAGTACAAAAATTTGTTGACGCCAATCCAAAGCGGGTTTAGAAAAAAACGGTCAACCTTGGACCACCTCATTTCGCTGGCAACAGCTGTTTCTACATCGTTCGTCTTGAGACAACATCAGGTGACCATTGTAGGCCATAGAAAAGGCCTACGATACCACTTGGAGGCACGGCATTCTGCAAACCCTGCACTCTTGGGGATTTAGGGGGAAGCTCCCTCTATTCCTCCAAAACTTCCTCTCGAACAGATCTTTCCGTGTTCGTGTGGGTGACAGGCTTTCCCGTAGTCACCCTCTTGAAAATGGTATTCCCCAAGGATCAGTCCTTAGTATCATTCTGTTTGCCATCGCCATCAATGGTATAGCGTCGACTGTGCGTGGTCCTGTAAAGGCATCGTTGTTTGTGGATGATTTTGCCATCCAGCAGCATCAGTGTGATCCAGAGGCAACTCCAAATAGTGCTGAACAAGCTCCACGAATGGAGCACGACAACAGGATTTAATTTTTCTGCCACTAAATGTATGGGTTTGCATTTCCGTAGGATATATCATTTACACAGCAATCCAGTCCTTTACCTGGGAGGAAATCTGCCAGATTCCTGGGGCTCACTTTTGACAAGTCAGTCACGTGGCGTGCTCATATCCGTGGACTACAGACCAGATGTGTCTCCCCCCTTAATCTTCTTCGAATGCTAAATGGCACATCACGGGGTGCCGACCGCACTACCGTATTGCGGTTATATAGATCACTCATCCGCTCAGTTTTGGATTACGGTAGTGAAGTGTATGGCTCGGCAGCTCCCTCCACTCTGCGACCCATCAATAGTATACACCACGCTGGTATCCGTCTATCAACAGGTGCGTACCGCACCAGCCGAATTGAGTGCCTTCTAGCCGAGGCTGGTGAGTCTTCCTTAAAAAGAAGGCGGGATATTTTATTAGCATCTTACGGTGCTAAAGTATCAGGACTCTCTAATCATCCTTGTCGCCAAATAATTATCAATCCGGAATATGAAACATCATATATTCTTCGAACATATCTGCCTCAGCCTCCAGGTATCCGATTGCGTAATCTTTTGCGGGACCTTAATGTTGACCTTCCCACCCCTTTGAAACCCCCAAGTCACCCCATTCCCCCTTGGAAACTCCTCCGACCGAATATTGACCTCAGACTATCTAATCTTCCCAGACAAACGACTAGTCCTCTTGCTTACCAGATGCATTTGCAGGAAATGAGGGTAGCCTATCCAGATCATGTATTCCTATACACAGACGGTTCATCGTTCAACGACAGAGTGGCATGTAGTTTCTATTGTATCAGAGTGACCAAATCATATCGGCTACATTCTCAGTGCAGTACCTTTTTTGCTTCTTGAGAGAATGCGGAATATATAATTTCATTTGACATATAAGGGCAATATAATTTTCATGTTTTCCTGGCCTCAGCTTTACGTTTTTGAACTTTATTTTTATCTACTTATATCTTTTATGCGTAATTGTAGCTGTCCTTTTTAGGGTATGTATATGCTTTTAAATTAGCTGGTAAACTACATCAGCAACACTTTTAATATAACTTCATTTTATTTATTTTAGAAATACTTTGACATGGGCGCCAATGACCTTAGCAGTTGAAGCGCCCTATAAACCTAATCAATCAATCAATCGATTAAACCTGAATTAAAAAAATTCAAAATGTTTTCAGTGTCTTCCTACAATTACAATTATGAAGATAAATATTGTTTTCGTAATGAAATGTGTTCATAAAAAACAGATCTATAAATAGCGTTATGTTCAATTTTTTTAAAACATGAGTATATGTTTGCGAAATTTTGTGTCAAACATAGATAATATTTTTGTCTTTAAACCATTTTTTCTTAAAAAACGACACAAATTTTGTTATTAATTTTAGACCTTACGTAGCATATGAGATGCTTAAGAGAATGGTGCAGGTCTTGTTGTTCATTAAAATGTTTGCTTTTTCGAAAATTTTAAAAATTAAAAATTTTTTGCAGGCTTCCTAAAACTGTGAAGATACAATTTTTTTCTTAATTAAATGTGTGTATCAAAAGCAGATCTTCAAATAAGGTCATGTTTTATTTTTTGAAAATGTAAGTATATTTTGGGTAATTGGCAACAAATATAATCACCCACTCCGAATTTACTGCGCTCTGTGAACGTAATTCCAGGCAGTTGAATGCTTTGTTTCTTACATTCGACTCTTTGGTATACATTTACACATTAATCTTTTAGAAATTATTTAAAACCTGTTTGAAATCTGTGAAATAAAAATTGCTAGCCTTCAGGGAATATCCGATTGGAAAGCAAGAGTGACTCGGGAGCAGATATTATTGTCAAATTTGCGTTGATATTTGCTTCAAAATATTTAGTTTTTGCACCTAATGTACGATTTGTAATGAGTTTCATAAAAACCGATGACTGAGATGTGTTAATTCGAAAAGAAATTGTGGTATAGATAGTATTACATAACTATTACTAAAGGCAAGAAAGTATGTGGTGTTTTAGCTCCACTAGTTTAAATTTGTTATCCCGAAACACAAATATTCCCTGAGCGAATTCGCAATCGACTATGCTCCGAAATCTCTCACCCAACAATCGAACATCCATTACGAAGCTCTGCAGGGATATGAAAAGACGATGTTTCACAGTCATTTCCCATCACCATGGACATCTTACACTTAGCCAATTGTACCAATTTCAGGTGCAGTTGCAGTGTTGAAAGTTCGCCATCTCATCGTATACGCAATCCAGGCGATGAAAGTCGGTCAGGCAAAAGCCTACTGTCGGAAAGACTGCTTAACACATACAGCCCAGGGAAAAAAAGATTCATTCCTGCTCTCAACAATAGCCCAGCTGGAAATAAAAGGAAAACCTTTGACGTATAAATTGTCAGTGGTGACCACGCCGAAGTGAATATTAGTGCAGAATATTTGTGGAAAATCTTGATTAAACACGGTACTGCTAATTATGAATGTGAATAAGATAATGTATGCTGTCACTTCTCATCAATGTAAAAAAACGAGTACTTGACTTTTGTAAATAATAAAAAGGGCCTAATTTAATCTGTTTGGGATCAGTTTTTAAATGTCAGAAACATACTTTTTCATGTCTAATGTTTTTAAATGTCTCATTTCATAATTTTGTAACCAATTTTCTACCACTAAATTGTCGCTTTCCATTCCTAATAGTGCCTTATTTCATAATTTTGTTACTAATTTTAAGTGCTTAATTATCACTTTTTATGCATAAAATTCTGAGGTCTAGTTGTCTGTTTCTTTTTTAACCCTGAAACGATATTCTCCATTATTAATAGGAGGGTTGAAGAAATCAATTAGACTCTTCTGTAAACCAAACCAAGACTAAATACACTGGATAATGGAAATTACGAATATTGCATTACGACACTTGCTTGGAAGGCAATCACTTCTGCAAATTCCCTATCCAGGTTCCCTGGTAGTTTGTTGACAGCCCTTTTGTAGGCTACGAGTTAGTCTGGGATAAGCAAAGGATATCTGTTGAGCAGAAATTATGAAGGAATCTAGCACTCGTCTTCATTGGAGCTTGCCATAGAGGAGTGCTTTATACAAATAACCTGCTGACACCTAGAGGTAAAATATGTGCTGTGTGCTCCCACCTTCATGATTAAGCAAATCTTGCAAAGGAGTCACGATAACCCCTCAGAAGAACACATGATGCTGGCCCAGGGGCGGATTTATTCATATCACTGCCTTGGGTTCCATTAATTTTGCCGCCCCTTGAGAATTTATATTATTTATAAAGAAAGACATGATTTGTGTGATACTGATTGGGAATGAATATTTTGCACGTTTTTTTACATATTGAAAAATGTACACCTTGACTAATCCGTGGCTTATGCTGTTTCTTTTGAAGCAAAAACTGATACCGAAATTGATTTCACACTCTTTCATAAACGGGATATGTTTAAGAAAGAAAAAGATAGAATATGGGTTAATTTTAGTTTCAAACGACCATGTAGTTCAAAATATATTTTTTGGAATAGTTGGCGCCCCTCAAAACGTGCCGCCCCGGACTATAGCCCGTTCAGCCCCTATGTAAATCCACCCCTGCGCTGGCCACATGGGACTGCCGAAAACAACTTAACTCAGCCCAGCGATATGAATCCCCAAATCGGAAGACCAGTGATTTGGAGCCAACGCAATCTCCTGCATGCAGTCTGATCCGTCTTCCACTCCGGTCCGGAAGACGTCATCACTGCCTCCACGAGTCCCGAAACAAGCATCTACGACCGGTTTAGGTGGCTCAGGCCATGAATTGAAGTCACTGCAGTGTCCCTGACCGGGAAGACCTAGGGCCGCACAAACACAAAACATTTACAATAATAAGAATAGAATTTAATACAGTTGTTTAATATATATACAAAATAATAATTTAAACAATAAATAACAATTATGAAATGATATTTGATTAATAAACATTTTGTGAGATATTATTAACTAAAGTAGCCTATTTTTTCAACATGTATTGTGACCGTCCGTTTTCTTAACTGCTTCGAAAACGTGTCACATGAAACCTAAGAGAGCGAGAGAAATAAGCAGTTTGAACGCGCGCCAACGCGGAAGAATACGAAAGAATGCTAACTGAAAATTAGGTCAATAGAGATCGCCACAATAGATCGTGTGAGACCGGTAGTCAGACGAAAGAAAAAGTTCTTTCTGAGGTTAGCAGCTGAACTGGGCAGACGTAATGACAACGACACGCCAGGGATTCATATTGCAGCGGACTTCAGATTGGCATCTTTTATAAAACTCTTCAGGAAGATAAGAGATAAATATTCCATTATAAATTGATTTAAACGTAACCTTGAGAGAAAGATAATAAGAGACGTTGTGCATTTATAATAGGAGAATGAAGGGAGAGGAGTTTTTGAACATGTGGCAGTAAATTAATAGTTGCATTCAATTTTTCTTTCCAGTTTTATTATTTACTCTCTTAAATTTTGTGCTCGTATAAAAGAGGTTGATCTCTGGATTTAATTCAACACTCTGAATATTCAGTTGGTTATTAAGTCATAATTGGAAGTCAATTAGAATTTATATGAGAGTACGAAAGAATATAAACCTTGTACGAGACGGAGAACGCGTTTCTGGTGGGCAACTGTGTTCTCAACCCGAAGCTCCGACGCTCCAAGGCCACCAACAACTCCGAGGAAAGGGTAGAAGAAAGCGCAGTGAATTTCCCGACGCGGTCGAGAAGAATAAAAGTGAGCTCGTGCAAAATGAACTGTTTTTATATTGAAAGGAGTAATTCATTTTAAACAGAAAGCTTATTCTGAATTCTTTACGTAGAAAGAGGGGAGAGTTACATATTTGCTGTACTTAAAGATAAAGAAAGTAAAAGTACTTTTGTTTCCTATTTCTAGCACGTGAGGACAGAATCAATCTTTTCTTTTAAAAGGATTCGAAAATGTAATATTGTAAATTAGTGAATAAGAGTCTGTGTAAGAGACGAATTACAATATTAATTATTCTCTGAATTTTTAGAGAGAGAGAGAGTATTTCATTTTAAAGCAGTGTTAGTTCAGAATTACTAGCTTTGATTTTCAATTTGTTTTCTTTTGTATAAAGTAATATTTTTAACGATTCTCAGAATTGCTGAAAGTGTGTGTTTATTGAAAAATTGTGTTATAAATGACAGTAAGAAGTTGTGTATCGAGTCATTAGTGTGTGTTGGGTTTCTTTTCTTCCAGCCAGTCATAATTATTCTGTATTTGATTTTTTTGAATGTCATTTCATGTAATTGTCACAGCAGCAATTTTCTAGAATATACTAAAATAAGTGAAAAGTGATTCTAACTCGAGTTTTTAGTAATTTACATCCAATCCAAAACGTTCTTCACGACCCTGACCCCTCCACTATTCTTCTTTTTATTATTTGTGTCCACACTGGGACGTCTTACTGAGCTAGCTGACCATCCGGCGAATTGTGTTCGCCACCCCCAAGACGTCTCAGGTCGGGTGCTGGCCTTACGGCTTGAAACCGACGCGTGGGTCGCAGTATGGATGGTAAGCTATATTTCTTCTTTGAAAATACCGGTATAACCTTTATGGACGTCCATACCGGTATAGACGTCCTATAGAGGTATTTTACCGGTATAAAAAAATAAAGGTATTTGAAAAAGGTATGGAAAAATACCGGTATTTTTACGGGTATTCAATACCTTTTCGTTCCCTGCTTTTATCTATTGCTGCATATTTCGTTACATTTTAATATATTTATAGGTCGAAAATGAACATTTCACATGCGATGTTCGAAATGTATGTTACTTGAAAACTAACTTTGTTACTGAAATACTTAAAAAACACGCAATACGCTTGTATTTACACAGGACCGTCCCTATTAATTGTCAAACTTACCTCCCCCTGCCCCCATCTGCTTCTTAGAAACCGCGTAGTCGCGATCAAGGATGAGCGGATGTAGTATGTGAAGCAGAAGGAACTTTAACCGCGTGCTTACTCGTGTTTCATAGACCCCATGCGTAACTCGATAAAAAAATCCAGATCATTGTCTTATCCCTTTTCCGGAGTTGGTGTGTGTGTGTGTTTGTGGGGGGGGGGGGCGTATGCTCCCTTTACACCTCCCCTCTTTCTATCAGATGCTACACGGTACTATTCACTTGAGCGCCGGTTCCTCGTATACATTGTATACAATACGAAAGTATACATTTCGGATAAAACTAGAGAATAATTGCTTCTGTAGATGTAAAACTTTCCTTCAGCATCCCTGAGCCCATGTTAAGATCTGATCGGCAAAGTACTCTGCTCGGAAAACGCTTGAAGAATGGAATTTTAAACATTATAACAAATTTTTATTTCACATATTTCCTATTTTTTCTTACATATTTTTGAAAAAATAACTACATATATATGTACATATTTTGCTTTTTTTATTACAATAAATTCAATTCCCTAGTTATTACATATTTTTTTCCCCTGTGGATTTCTTCTTTCTCTAAAACTTTTAATTTGTATAGACCAATTTTACAAATTAATAATTGTAAAATTGTTGTAGTTGCTGACCCTCCTCATGTTCTCAAAGCAAGAAGAAATACACTTTTGAAAAACAAAATTATTTTTAAAACAGATAATGGAGATGTAAAAGAAACTAGCTGGCAATTTGTAGTGGACCTTTTTGAATTGGAAGAAAAAATAATTTAATAAGAATGGGGAATATCACAGATGAATACATTTATTCAGAAAGAAAAATGAGAGTGAAGTTAGGTGCTCAGGTTTCATGTGTAACCATTGCTAATGCACTGTATTAATGTTGTGTGGAAGGGTCCAAGTATTTGGCTGAATTTATTAATGACATCACTCGTCTCTTTGATTCATTTAACAGTTTGAAATTTGATGACACTCACTTTTATAGAAGACAACTGAGTAACACATCTCAACATTAAGAATTTTGGCAGTGTGTGACAAAGAAACTGAATTCATAGCAGTTTCTTGATGTAAATGGCAAGCCTGCTCTCACAAAGCTGAAGGAGGCATGGTGTCAAAATATCGACGCTGTTTCCACATTGTAGAGAATGCTTGTAGGCTTGGGAGTGACATTGTTGGCAACAACACCTCAACCAAGATCCACTTGAGAATCTCTTCGGTGTTGTGGTATTTGCAACAACAACCATGCCAGTCTGCAGTTTGGATTGACTTTGAAATCTTGTATTTTGAATGAGGTGATTGCTGTCAGTGTGTGACAAAGAAACTGAATTCATAGCAGTTTCTTGATGTAAATGGCAAGCCTGCTCTCACAAAGCTGAAGGAGGCATGGTGTCAAAATATCGACGCTGTTTCCACATTGTAGAGAATGCTTGTAGGCTTGGGAGTGACATTGTTGGCAACAACACCTCAACCAAGATCCACTTGAGAATCTCTTCGGTGTTGTGGTATTTGCAACAACAACCATGCCAGTCTGCAGTTTGGATTGACTTTGAAATCTTGTATTTTGAATGAGGTGATTGCTGTCAATGGTAAATTTAATTGTGAGAAAGATGATGCAGATGTTTTATCTAATTTGCGTGAATTTGTGAGTAAGATTGAGAGTGTAGGAGCAACAGACACTCATGTCTGTGATGTTGTTGACAATTCATCTTTCTTAAAGGGGGAGAGGAAGTGAAGAAACATGTGCCTGGATTGCCACAATGCCCTCAGATCCCACAGACAAGCCTCTAATAACTGATGAGGCTACAAGCAAAACCATTAAAATTCTTAACAAAATTCCTAATCTGAAGTCCTAACATTCTTGTTTTGTGTCCTTTATCTATTGCCACCATACTCCTCCACATGAGAGAAGTAATGTTGTGTGTGCATGTTCCAAATCAAAGGAAATTGTTATTAAACTATTTTGCACGTTATTGTTGAAAATTTTCAAATTTTTAGATAACAAAGGACGTGCATCAAAATGTCTTGAAGAACTTCAAAATTCTTGTCAAAATTAAAATTTTCAATTGTTTGGCTGTAACGAGCATTGCTCTGAGATTCAAAAGTCAATAAAACTGTTGCTGAATAAGCATGTGGTTAATGAGTTCTGCATGAGGATCTCAACATGTATAAAAAGAAGTATGTGTCGGTAAATTGTTTAGTGAAGTTACTGAAGATTTAATATTTAATAGTTTTAATTTTATGAATATTTTATTTGGAAACCTACTTTTTAATTAATTGTTTTACTTAGAATTTTTTTGACCCTGGAGCCTAATTTATTTGTTCATGTTACAGGTATAGGGATAATCAAACCACAATAGTAAAAAATAAATAGTATATATTTATTTTTGGCCCAGAGGTACCTTTCGGGAACAATATTTTCCTGTCCTCAGTGGGTCTCTAACAAAGGGAAAATTGAATGAGTAACATAAAGTGGAACAGTGGTGTAAAGAATAAAATAGACAAAAGAAGTGAATGAATAATACAATAATTTTGAAAAATGATAATCAACATAAAATAATTTATTGCCCAAGCAACGTGGATAACACCTAAACATTTAAAATGAAACTGGATAAGATCCAGTGATGAACCACTAGGGTGGCCGCCATCTTGTGGAATGGTGGGAAGTGGAAGCCCACCCAATAGTTGTGAAGGGGGGGGGGGGACTGGAAGAGAAAGTAAGTCATAAAAGGTTAAAATAGATAGCTTTTTAATAATAGGATGTGTATATGAGAGAAGAACACAGTAGTTTTTAGTACTTTAAAAATGTTTTCAAAATTTTCTGAAATGTCACTGTCAGTTTCTGGGATACCATTTCAATAAACAGTGAAAATTGAAAATTATTTGTGATTTTGTTCAACAATAATTCAAACTTAGACATTGAAATTATCAAATAAATTAATAAGATAATTTTGTGTGGAAAAATTATGAGACAAGGAAGAAACGACTGATTCATGAAACCAAACAGGTATTTTAATTCCTAACTCTGTTATATTAAATATAAGTATCTATTGTACTTTGTGTAAGACAACCAAGCTTCTTACATTCTAAAAATAATGGTACAAATGAAAAGATATTCATTTTTCAAATTTGTGGTGTATTTAACTTTATATTCTTCTAAAGAATTGTTTGTTGTGCATTGTTTTTCCACTAAAATGTCATGTGAAATACACTTATTAAATATGAATGACTTAATATCTAACATTAAATGCTATTTCTAAGTAGTGAAATAAGGATCTGCATTTTTGCTGGCTTGAATTGTCATTGACTGTAAAGTTTCAGTTAATAATAATAATAATAATAATATATTTGTCACATTACAGCATAAGCCATGTATTCAGGACATTTATGATCATACAATGGCAAATATTTCAAATATTAAATACAATACAGGTGAATCATTAAAACAAATTAATTTTATATATTAAAGCTAAAGTTGAGAGCAAAAATAAATAAGAAGGAGAAGAAGGAGAAAAGATGGATGCTTTGATCTATCCTTTTATATCCATCAATCAGCGGGGGGGGCCTGTTGCAGCAGAATATGCAACAAAAAAAAAAAAAAATTTTATTTTTATTAGTTTATATTGATGTTGATATGTGTTTATGGTGTGTATTCCTTTGTACTGTAGAATGTATGGTTTAACACAGTTTATTTTTGAATGTGTGTATTGAGTTTGTCATGTTTGTTATATAGTGTGATGCCTTCACTTTTTTGAAAGAGTATTAGTGTGGGACATATAGTATTATAGTTATGAACATCAGTATTTAGAGTAACAGAATCCTTGTTTTCCATAAGCGTCTTCTAATATTTCAAATATGTATATGCATAAGGATTTGTAATTTCTTATTTCTAAGTAGTGAAATAAGGAGTTTCCCCAGAATATGCATTTTGCGAGTGGCTGCAAAATACACTGTTCGTAGTGTATCCAAATTGTCTTAAGGATTGATGGCATAGCATACTTGGTAAGCTTGTTGTTTAGATCTGTGATGTGGGAGTTCCATTTTAAATTGTCTTGAATCTGTCAATCCAAGGAAAGTTGTTTTTTGGGCTATTTTTACAGGCATGTGTTTTATCATCAATTGTTTTCTTCAAGTTTCAGTAATTAAATATTTCAGTTGTGGATGATAGTAATTAAATGATCTGTTATTAATTATTAACTTGGAAATCAGTATTGTCATGTTCGTCTAGTTATTTTATTGCAATTTCACAAGTAATGTCTTTGCAGTGCTTGAAAGTGCAATACGATTAACATAACTTGAATGTCAATAACAGAAATTTTTGATATCCCAAAGCAGTTTTTCATTCCCTTCAGTAGTTTGTAGTAGCAAATGTATATTTAATCACTTCAATATTGATAGATGGAAGAAATATTTATTTCAAGAGGTACTTCAATATAAAGTATTTTCATAATATATAGGTACAAAGATTTTAATTTATTGTTCCGATTTCATTGTAGTACATGATTGTTGTGAATTTGTGATGTTTTGATATTAATTCTAAAATCAGTACTCACCAAAGTGTAGTACTTGGAAAATTTGTATTTATTCTCTTAAAAGAAAATAATTTACAATTTTTTTTTTATTTAATTTTAATAAACCTGTGTCACTTTATTTTATTGAGTTGTTTTTCATCCTGAGCCACTTTCATGGCAGGATAACCTATATTACTTACAGAATCCTAAAATAATAATTATAAATGTAAATATAAATTTATTATCAAATAAATATCAATTAAATATAAAATAAGATTTATAAATTACGCCAGGACTATACAAAAAGTACTGCCCATCTAATTGGTCGAGATATCGTCCAACGTCATCGCCCCCTCCACCGCTGAATTTATTACTAGAGCCGCCCGTTCGAGCGCAGCACTATCGCTAGTTGTGAGAATTAACACGTAGTTTGTGAGCCCTCATTGGTCATAGACAAATGATATGAGTGCTCTGTGCTGTTGGTGCTTCCCACGTGGTCGATCTGCCTGTGGCTGCGGTGTTTCAGCATGCGTTGTTTGATGTACTGCATGCATTACTACAGTACTTCTTCATAATCTGTTGTGTATATGTGGGCAAAAGTGCAAGTGATCAAATAAACTGATCGTTAGATATTATCAATTATTACCTAATATATTTTTTATCCTGTGGATTTCTTGCGGTAAGGCACATTTTTTCTTATTTATGAATAACATTGTTTACGTAGATTCTAGCAAATACTATAAAGATACTTAATTATATTTTATTCTAGTGATGAAATTGGGGGAAAATCTAATTTTAGCGAATAGCTGGTATGAAGGCTACGTCAAGAGATAAATTTTATATAATTTTCGTTACATTGTATTTTTTATAAAGGCGAAGTGAATTAATTGAATTAAGAAATTTTACAGCATGTAGAATTATACATTTTGGCAACTACAAGTAATGTATCCCGAAAAATCATCAAATTACATCCCTTTATCAATAGATAATATTCGTTAACAATTTAATTTCAATTTTTATTCACATTTGTAATATTACCATCTAACTAATGCATGCCAATTTGGATCAATACTGCAGTGGTAACAATAGAGAAATTACAAGTTGTGCAAAATAAATGCCTTAGGCCGAAACACCAAACCCCTAGATTTGAACTAAATTCTTAGAGAATTACATGTTTATTCAATTAAAAATCTTATATAGAAAATATCTCAATTTTTTTTCTTCACTTTTTTCTCATCTAACTCGAAAATTTAATTTAGGCTGCTATGTTTTGATCCTTAGCAGGGTCAAATCCAAATTTATCAAGGATAAATTGTGTGCACCTTAATTATTAGTAGTATTATTACCGATATTCAGAAAATAATTTTATTGAAATCAAAATTCTTTAAAATTAAACCACTATCTTAAAGAGTACTATTATTAGTGATGTAAAAGAGTTAGCAATTAGTGGTGGTTCCAAAACCTTATTGTGGACATTAATAAAATTGTATTCAAGCTCTTGAAAGACCAGGACTAACAAAAAGAAAGAAGCATGTAGAATGCTGAAATGTACTGTTGATTATAATTATTTGATGTGGTTTACGTAAGTGATAGGTAACAGAAGCTGTGAAGCAAGTAAGATTTTATATTTATTCTTTTAACCTTGAAAATTGTTAAAAAAAAATTGCCTGTTATGATAATAGCGGTTAAATTACATTTAGTAACTTAACGCATGATACTTTTACATTAAATTAAAGTTAAAATCCAAAAGAGATTCTGTGGGTTTTTTTTTTTTATTTAGCTCATCCTTGCTATAGTCTTTGGTGAATTTCGGTCATGTTCAGTACATTTTTAGTTTTAATGTTTTTTCTGTCATAATTTGTGCTTAACATTCCTGTCAGTGATATTCTGAGACATTCTACCAATCTACTTCAGAATCTTCATTTCAATATTTATATTTCACTTCCATAGTAAAATTGAATGAACTGCTATATTGGGAAGTGAAGTTTACTTTTACTTTGGTCATGTTTGAAAATTAGCGTTTTATGCTGAAGTAGAGAACAGTACAACTTAAGGAAGTCATTCATTTGGGCACTTTGCGCTGCTTAAGGATGGGTAAATCCGTGTGGCAAGGGCCAAGAGGTAGTTATGGGATTTTGATGGGAATCTTGCGATGGGCAGGGGGTGTGGACAATATACATAATTGATGATTTGTGTATTTGATCCTCAAGTGTTTGTGTTATGATGGTGATATTAAATGTGTTTGTTTTTTGTATTTTTTTTTGAATGGTGCCGATAGGGTTATTTAGTAGTCATTTAGTGGATTCAACACTGTGGTTTGATTAGGTTTTTACTTATTTCCTGTGAGTCTGATGAAAAGCGTCATGGTAATGTGAGAAATATTTGAGAGGGGAGATGAAGAAATTAGAAGAGTTTGATCTTACTATTGAAGCAGCTTTTAGGTGAATTCTCATTTCTTATGAAAGTATGACTTCCAAAAAGGTACTTGAGACAAAATTATAGATCAATCACTTTTTGGGGATGTTTCGTGCTAAAAAATTATGTTGCTTCGGAGTTCAGGAACACTGGTAATATGTGTTCTTGTGTGGGGTTAGTATGTCCTTATTAGAGATTGTCTCGCATGACTGGTTTTGTTTCTCCTTTCCTCCCTTACCCCCGTCACCCTCCATCCCTCCTTCCCCATCTCTTACTTTCCTCCTAGTATGTGAGTGCACATAGAGTGAGTGTGAGTTGATGTAATGTGAAAATAAGGAGTCCCATACAGCTTCAGTTTTTTACAGGGCACAGGAAACGCATCAAAGCGAGTATCTAAAGAAATTGACTATCTGTTCTGGGGTAGGAGAGCTCCTTCTGCCAAAGTAAAGGACATAAATATGCATATACACACACACACATACAGTTTTTTGTTGCATGGGATGTACATCATCACTATGGGCTTTTAAATGTGGGGGAAATTAATTTTAGTTGATAGAAAAATCAGTAAAACGTGGCACCTGTAAATAAATCATCCAGGTACACATGTGCTAAATAGGTGCCAAAATATTATGTTCTCTTTACTTTTTTCTCAGGTGTTGCAATGGAGGCTGAACAGAGTGTCAAGCAGTCACATGCAGAGAATGGAGATGATTTTAAGGAAAGAGGAAATGGAGGAGGAAGGGAATTTGTGAATCGAGGGGGGAGGGGATTTGGGGAAAGGGGCAGCAGAGGGGGGAGGGGATTTGGGGAAAGAGGGGGTAGAGGAGGGTGGGGATTTGGGGGAAGGGGCAGCAGAGGGGGGAGAGGATTTGTGGAAAGAGGGGGAAGAGGAGGGTGGGGATTTGGGGGAAGGGGAGGTGGAGGCAGAGGAGGAAGGGGTGGCTTTCAGGGCAGGGGCAGAGGATTCGCCGGTGAAGGGGGTTTTCGCGGAGGCAGAGGAAGGGGTGGATTTGGGCGGGGTTCGAGGGGTAACTTTAGAGGGGCAGGTAATTTCTCCTCCAGAGAAGGAAGCAAAATGGATTCGAATTATTCATCATCCTCAAAAGGTATATTTATGACAAATAAAGTTGCATTGTTTGTCAAAAGGAATGTTATGTGGTTGTTGGTATTAAATATGTAACTCTCAATCTATTAGTACATTGAGTACTTGTTTTCATTACCTCTAAGTTGGTGTGCTTTTAATGACTTAATCATTAAGGGACCTCCTTACGCAATTAGGGCGTGATTGCAAGAACGGTTGATTGTAATTTCTTCTTTTCTGCGAGTGGAACTACACCATGCGGCGTCTCTCGCACCCAAGCTTCCATCTTCTTCTATCTTGCCAATCATCATCTTCGATGTGACGATCCCTCATTGTCTGTCGCACACCGTCATACCACGTGAGTCTTGGTCTACCTCTCTTTCTGTGCATTGGCACCTGCCACCTTCAAGTTTTTAATGGCCATCTTTCCTCCGGCATTCTTCTAAGGTGACCATACCATTTTAACCTTCTCCCTTCTATTGTGTCCATTATATCCGACATGACACCCATTTGCTGCTTTATATTTTCATTCCTGATTCTTTCCATTAACGTTACACTACAGCTGCGTCTCCAAAACTCCATTTCCATAGCCTTTAACTTTTTCTCATTACTTTTTGAGATCTCCCACAACTCAGCACCATACAGTGATATACTTTCCACAATTGCTTTATAAATTCTAATTTTCACTTTATTAGAAATATTTTTATTCCATATTATTGAATGCAATTGCTGAATAGCAGATTTTCCTTACCGAATGCGATGTTTAATTTCCTCTTCACTGCCCTCTTGGTCTGTTAAAATTGTTCCTAAATACTTATACGTCTGACAACACTTAACAACCGAGCCATCCTCCATTACTAAATCTTTTCCTGTCCCTCCTACCACCATGTACTCTGTCTTCTTAAAATTGATTTTCAAGCCCCATTTTCCATATTCCTCATTTAATTTCCTTAACATATAATGTGCATCGTCTTCATCCTCTGCGAATATCACTTGGTCATCTGCAAAATTCAGTGAATATAACATTTGTCATTCAATTTTATTCCCATCCTTTCACATTTTATCTTCCAGTTTTTTAGAGCTTCTCCTAGATATATTTTGGAGAGAGTTGGTGCAATACAACACCCCTGTCTTAGCCCTTTATTTATTTTTATTTATTTTGATATGCTATTTCCTAATTTGACATAAGCGATATTGTCCGTATATAACTCTCTAATGGCCTTAATATATACGCTATTAATATGGTGGTTTTCCATGGCCATCCACAATTTTGAAAGGGGGACACTGTCGTACGCCTTTTGCAAGTCAATATAGACTAGATGTGTCTCAAGGTTATGCGCCAGTCGCTTATCTGTAACTTGTCGGATGGTAAATATATTATCTGTGCAGGATCTACCAGCACGAAATCCACTCTGTTCTTCCATTTCATTTATTTCATTTTCCAATCTGTTTTTAATAATTTTACCATATATTTTACCAAGGGAACTCAGGACAGTTATACCACGGTAATTGGAGCAGTCCTCTTTATCTCCTTTTTTAAATATATTGGCGATGTAACCCACTTTAAAGACTTCAGGTATCACACGGCCCCTGAGACATGCATTAAATAATTCTGAAAGCTGTTCAAACAACACCGATGGAGCTGATTTTATTAGTTCTATATTTATCCCATCGGGTCCGGGAGCTTTACCGCTTTTGAAACTTTTCACCACTTTCTCAACTTCAGTTGCTGATATATCTTCTACCGGATTGTCAGATGTATCCTTCAGCTGATATAGAGTGCGGTATTCTGCACGGTGTTCCTGCAAAAGTTCTTTGTAATACTTTGCCCGGTTTTCTAAGCTTATAAGCTGCAAATGTCCATATCTCACTTCATTTGTTCTCAGTTGTTTCAACACTTTCCATGCCTCCCGTGATCTTGAGCTTCCAATGGTGTTGCTGATTTCTTGACACTTGATGTCCCATATATCATTTTTGGCTTTTATGATTGTAATTTAAGTATTATAATAATTTGCTACTTTGAAACTAATAAATTTATTTAATGATAATTTGTCCCTTTTCCTCATTTTCTTCAGTATTATAAATACCAAACCTTTGGAGAAAGAGCATAAACATCACGTTTCTTTAATGAGGAGTTATACATTTTCCCCCCTAGAAATTCAATTTTTTGCTTCCACTATTCTTAGTTTTCATTTGTTCATAAGCTAAGCAAGGTGATGAATATAGAATGAACATTTGCAAGCAATTCTGTACAGTGTGCACGTTACAATACATTACATTACAATACACACGTTACAATACATTATTGTGGACTTCTCTTTTCATTGCAGTATACTCTGACTTCCCAGATTGGAATGCTGACAAAATACATGAGGTTTTAGAGAACATCCAGTATACAGTAAGTATTTCAAATGATCAAAATGTTTACTTACCAGAGCTTACAATATACATCACAAATGGAGCACTGAAACAGAAATAGGAGAACATACTATTTTTCATTTAAAAATTTATTCACTGCATCAGAATAATGTCAGAAAAAGTTGTTCTGAAATTTCCTAACTACATAGTTTTGTGATTCATATACATACAATTTTAGGTGTAAGTATTTTAAATGGCCTCTTCCATTGCAAGAAATCGTTCATAAAAACATTTTATGACACAGCTCTTGCTCCTTGCGCATCCAACCTCCCCCGCTCCTACTCCGTGTATGATGTCCAACTATGAATATCCTGTTAATATTAAATATGTTACCTACTGCAAAACTGGTTTTCAAAATGAATTTTGGTTCTTTTATAATTTTATTGTATAAAAAAAAATAGTGTATGCAACTTATTTATAATATTGCTTTATTGGATTCTTACAAATTCCTTCGTAACATTCTCATTTTCAAAATGTTATTGTGCAATAAAGCATAATATCACAACCTAGTGGCAGAATATATTATTATGAAGTGTGAAAGTTCATATAATTTTCAGAAATCGTCGTAATCATCGTATGCTCTGCTTACATCTACTTCTGTTGATCATTAATACTAACTTATTATGAGTTCAGGATATTTAGGTTAGGCAATATCTCTGAGTTCACTGAATGTTTATCGAAATGAAATTGTATAATACCATTTATATTAAAAATTACAGCAAATTTATTTTGTATCATTTGATTTAATTATATATTATTAACATATATTGCTTCAACAATATAAATATATATCTTTGGGTTGGTGCGAGATCGGCCAATGTCAATATTCAAAGTTTTACAGAATGGGTGATTTTCTCTTTTGGGAGAAAATTGCATCCAAGTTACAACTTTTGTATATTTTACCATTTCTGCTGAGGTAATAGTTTTTAAAACCTTATATCAGTTCTTGTAATTTCACCAATACAGTTGTATTAATTTTGAATCATTTAAAAAAAAATTTACGACAGTAATTTCTTAATAATAAAGACTACAGAAGGAACACTTCGAAGCGGAACTAGAAAAATAGCAGAGACAGTAATGACTAAAATTATTAATGTCACTTTCATTTGTTTTATGTCCCTTAATGAATGTTGTTTAGAAATGCTTCATTGTGTATTCTGATGGTTGGATGTACAAATTGTAGAAGATTGTTAAGATCCTTGAGCTTGGAGGATGGTATTGGAAAAAAGTTTATCACTAAAGACCAGAAAGATATAAAGTGAAACATTAAAATTTGTTCTTTAATATGTGATGAAAATGGTGACAATAAGTAATAAATAAGTAGAATTGGATATAATATCTACTATTAAAATACCTAATTATAAAACATGTTTGTCCAATACAAAATTACATTTATAAAAAGTTTCTTAAACGAAGTTTAAAAATAAATCAAACATTTTAAAACTCATGTGGAGAGTACAAGTTGATACTCATTTTGCGCTGTACAACTTTACTGTCAATTTTGAAGATGTTAGTTTAGCAGCCATAGAATAGAAGCCGTACATACTGGCGATATCTACAACCAGTCAAAGTGTTACGTGTCGTATCAAAGTTACTTGGAAATTAAGGTTAAAAATCACGAAGCCAGGAATCAGTGATACTTTTTACATCTAAAGGTGAAAATGATCTCCTTCGCTGTACATCCCGCCAGTGAGATCACTGAAGCCAGACTGTAAGAACATCTGACCGCATCTTAGTATCTCATATCGACAAATCCAGAAATAATGTAGGAAAAAATTTGAGTTTTTTGAAAATACTTCCTTGCATAAAAAAATGTATAACGTGGAAGAAAATTTATAAAATAAAAAAATTGTGAAAATAGGAAAGTGTGTAATACACTACTAAATATGTAACGAAAAAAATGGAATTTGTGTTAGGATGGTGATGGTTCATCAAGAGTACAGTTAAGTGAGCAGTTACCACAGAGAAAAGAAAGAGAAAAACTATGTAATTTCATAAAAATTGGGCCTCCATTTATCAGTGAGAGGCTCCAAAGCTTTATACTTGATATTTCTCGACCCTTCTTCCCTATGTCCAGCTCCTTAAATGTTTATTCATCAAAGCGGTATATTTATAAGCTATATGTGGCAAAACAATCGTAGACCGATGTAAAGACAAATAAAATAGATGTGATCGATTTTTCACTCTTTGCCTTCCGTGCACTGAAGGAAGGGGCTTAAAAGATACATTGGCCTACAAACCAAAAATCAATAAAAGCTGTATATTTATGTATTGAAATATACAGGCTCATATCAATTCTATCTAATTTTTCAAAGATTTTTGAAAACCATACTTAAGAGGTTTTTTGTTTTATTTTTTCAAGATTACCAACATAGTTTTATAAAAAAAATTGCTCTACTGTTTCCAACATCTTAGAATTCTCAGAATTTATTTTAATAGAATTCGCAGAAAAATATTAATGTTTATAATTAAATAGGTGTTATTTGAATGGATTTTTCAGAGCAATTTCATCTATTAGATTTTAGTTAGTTAATGCCTTATTTTACATGGCGATACTCGGGCCATCAGGCCGGTCTTCTGTCTCACCATGCAAATTTTGCTTAGCTCCTTTCACCATCTAGCGGAGAAAGAAGGTATTATCTTGGGCGACAAGGCAGGCGAATCTCAATTTTGCTCAGAGGCTTCTTTTAGGCTTGAGGATCTTTTACATGCAGTAAATCTACTACATGGGAAGCTGGCTTTCCTTCTCCTTCAAAGGAAGGCGCACAAAGGATATTTTTGCCCTTAAAAATCCACTTCTTCAATTGGGTTTGAACCCGCAAACTTGGGTACAACAGTCCGATACACTGACCATTATACCACCAAATCCGATTTTGACTTTGTCTTTTTTTAAAATGTGCTTGCTTGATTTCCCTGCAAATTATATAAATTTGGTCTCTGATTATCTAAAGTGTAGAATTAATTTTGTATTTTATGTAGGATATAAGTCTCATGCATACCCATTTTTACGGGTCCCCCAATCACCCAAACTTGGTCCTCTTTTTATTTACTCTTGGTGTCAATGGTGTCAACAATATATCTTACATGTTTTATCTTGGTTATTGCTGATAATATTAAAATTTATTTACCTATCTTTACAGCTGATCACTGTAAAATATTATAGCCAAGTCTTCACATATTCTCTGATTGGTCTATAAACAAATTAGAACTCACCTCAGCCAGGTCATGTCTTTCCACAGATCTAAAAGAATACATTATCAGAATTCCAGTTATGATATGCCACTAGAGACTTGCTTTAAAGAAGGATTTGGGCATAGTCATTATGCCAACGGACTTTCAATTACATATTGATGGTGGTGTTAATATGGCTAACAAATCACTTGGTTATTTGATGAGACTTGGTTAAAATTAAGTCCATTACTGTATTGAGACTTTTATTTATTATGTTAGTTAGCCCTAAACTTCAATGAAAATGCCATTTGGTCTCCTTATTTGCGGGACTCAAGACTAAAATTAAATCTTGTCGATGTTGGTTTATATTTATGATTTTGTACAATTATGCTTCTGGATACCACATAAAACATTTCGCAGCTACCATTATTTTGTATTTCCAGTATAGCAAGCCCATTTTGCATGCCATTCAGGAGAGATTTTGCTTCTTTTATTCAGTAGTAAACATGTATCTTACAAATCAAACCCAAATAGGAGTTCAAATAAGTTAAATGTTGTACTGATATCGACAAGTAAGTACAATTATATAAAGAATATTGTTAACAATACAACGGTTGTTCCTGCTGTGAGATTATCATGATGAGATTGAAGTTATACTTAGTTGCATATTACTCTTGTATAAAAAGTAAATAATAATTTAAAAAAAATTAAATACTTTCAGACAGGTCCACAAACAGAACCAGACCAGACTATATGGAACAAATTAATAAAAGAAGTGAATCCAACTTTCAAAACTGTTCTTCATTATTATAAGAAAATGTTGCTCTCTGTTATGAAGCAAAAAGAGGTATGTACATAATTTAGACAGTGAAGGCTGGGAGTCGCTATGCGTTGGAAGCAAACAGATTTCGATTCTGATCTTCCAGTTAATATTAAACTATTTATATTGGTTTGTGTCAGAGTTTCTTATGCTAAAAGTTGAGTTCATTGTTTGTCAAACAAACGGCAGATGTTTATTTTTAATTTAACAATATTGATTGTGTGACAAAGTGATTCCCTATCACTTTGCCTTGATCTTTGAGTGAACAGGAATCAGTAAAAACATAATTAATACATGTGCTGAATGCTCCTCCATCTCAGCTGTTTGCACGTTTTGGTTGCAAGCCCTGAGGATGGAAATAAATTTTCCCAACTGTTGGCAAACAACTAACTTATATTTCATGTTTACTTATGACCAAGCCCCGTTAACCTGCCTTCCAATAGTTCATAAATTGCTTGTTAAGAATTCTTAGTGTTCTCGAATGTTTTAGTGGAGAGGAGGAATGATTTGTGTGGGCGAGCTGCATTGAAGAAAATCTAATTAAATTATCGTATATAGCCTTTTTATATCATATTAAATATAATTTTTGAATGGATAAATAATGCTAACATAATTAATGCACTTTTGTCCACATTATTCCAATTTTTAAGTTGTAAGTTTTAAAATCCTCAGCGGTTTAGAAGAAAAGAAACTTTGACATTCTTTTAGCAAAGTGGAGCACATGTTCAAAATGTTTCCTTTTTAGCTAGTGGTAACCAATATGCAGTTTCTGCAGGACATGACGAGTCTTTGTAGGCAACTGCTGGCAGCCACCTGGCCGATCAGTCAGATAGTATATGGTTAAACTTGGTTTGTGCTTTGGGAGATACTCTGCAAAGTGCTCAGGCATTGCTCTGTGCAATGGTACCTTGTGAAGTGATAGGAAATTCCCATGGCATCAACAGAAATCACTAAATGACTTATCTTGATGGCTAATCTTTGATAGAGCATATTTCTTTCATTTTTAATTCTTAATTGTTCATGTATCATTATTGGATTGCGCAATATTGACTGTGTTTGGGACGTGATAAGGCATTGAAAATCTTACTGTGTATATCAAATTTGTTGCCTAATTCCCAATGCAAAATATTTGTATATTACATGGATGCATATATTTCTTGTAATTTACTTTTGCCAAAAACTCTGGACACTTGTATTTATTATTTCAACTTACTATAGTGTAAGAGTAAGGTTAAGTAGTCCGGTGCACAGTTTGGATGTCACCAACACAGTATAAACAGGTTTTAACTTTTTTTTAAATTTAAAATAATAAATAGTCATCTCTATGTGAACTCTGCATAGAAACCAAATAACAATTACATCCTTAATAGTAACATTATTAAATTATTAACAAATTGGTTAAATAGAGAGCAATGTTCTGCTGCATTCTGTACTTAATAATAGTTAATGATATCTCCAAACACATTAAGGAACTAGATTGTTCCTTCAAATATTATTTTGACATGATCAACTTCTATGTTCAGAATTTCAGGAAAGTTTTACATATGAGATAATTTGTGCAATTGCTTCAGAGAAAACTATGTTTGAGTCCAATACTGGAAAGTTTATCTGTGTTCCAGGTGGAAGGGCTCCCTGAGAAGCCAACTAGTTTGGCAGATGCCATCAAAGAAAAGGCAAATTTATCACAGGTGATTTTACACCAATAACTGACTTTTACTGACACTTCAGTTGAAGTTACAAAGCTAAGGAAGTATTAATTGACAACATGAATACATATTTTTTGTTTTTATTTTTTTTCAGCTTGAGACAAGAGAAATTTATACGATATTCAACAAGAACATGAGTCCTTCTGAGAGGTGTCAATATTATGTTCATCAGTCGGGAAAGAAGAAAGATTTTGAATTGATAAGGTTCAATTACTAGTAAGTAGCTTTGCTAAGAATCATCAGTGTGGTAGTTGGTATACACTGAAAAAGTTACTGCTAAAATTGATCATAGTCGCATTTTGGTAATTTGTCAGAACTTAAATTTTAATGTTTTAAATCTATTATCCAATGTTAAATGGATATGTAAAATTTGGAACTCAGTAAACAAAACAACTAATTTCATTACAGATAATGAGAAGAAAACTATTTTGTAAGTTCATGGAAATATACCTAGCAATTTTAATAAGGAAAAATTCAGAACTTTTACATTAGATGACGCCATGATTGATCGTGTGCAAACTCAATGTCACTTTCAACTTTCTGTGCATTCCCCCAAACTAATGCTCTATAGAAAGTCTGAGCATCAGTGTTTATCAAAAATTCTTAGATGCAAGGAGTCCTTCAGTTTTGCAGGTTTGATGGGTAGTGGTTAGAGACAGACGTTTTTGTTAATTAGCAATGAAACTAAATCAAAAAATCTCTGACACTGCATCAGTTTGACAAAACATGAAGGTTTCTTTATTAGATAAAACATGAAGGTTTCTTTATTAGCCAAACCTAATCAAACTTGCATTTTGCCTGTATTATGGAACCGAAGGACACTAAAAACTTCTTTACAATGAATTATGATTGTTTTTAGCCTTACTTGCTTCCTCAAATTTTATATTTCTTGTCAGTTTTTATCTTACAGTGTATTTTTAAATCAAATTACTTTTAATAATGGTTAATATTTTTATTGCAGCAAAGAAAATCCAGAAGAATTTCAAAAGATGGGTCAAGTTGGTAGATTACTTAGATATAGAGACTCTTAATTCAATTTGTAAAAAAACAAGTAAGTGTAATAAATTCTATATTGTTAAGTAAAAGGAGAACTTGACAATTTTCAAAACCTGTGCTGAGAAAGGGAGGAGAAAAAAATAGGAACTGTTTCTCAACAGGAACAAACAGCGGATTTATTTATTTACAGAAACATTTCATTGGCATGTCCGGAAAATTAATTTATTGCTTTAGTCCTCACTTCTGCCTAAACATTACAAAGAATAATAACAGCAACCTCGAAAGGTATGAGTTACATTGAAAATCCACTAGTTAATTGACACCTGTTAGCTGCTGCCATAGGGCATCATAATAATTTAACACAGAACAGTTTAACACCATTTCGCTGTAGAGCACCATGCTAGGTCACTCTCCTGCTCGTTCAATTCATGGTGAAGATTTTCAACTTGGCATCAGTCTAGTGCCGCGTTGTGTGACCACCTCACCTCCAGCTGGCTGGCCAGCCCTCCAAAATGCCTCAGCCTCACACCACAATTTCCCAGGGCTGGGGGTGCTGCAGGGGTTGGGGCAGCAGGCAGCCCCTCTTCCTCACAGAGGCAAAGGTGGGCAGCGGTGGCGGCACAAATCGGCCTTCCTTGTCGTTTGGGCAAGAGAGAGGGCACCAGCGATTATTGTCTCCTGGAGGTGTGGCAACAAACTGACCTTGTTTGAGGCAGCCAGTCGCAAAATAAATTATTTTTTTTATAGTGGGATGCACAAAACTAACATTATGGCCTTGTAATTCACTGCTAATGTCATGGAGCACGCAGCTGCACAGGAATTAATAGATATATAGTCTGCACCGGGACAAATAAGTTAACAATTTTTTTAAATTAATAATTATAGAAACAATAATAAGTTAATGCTAATGTTAATGCATATACTATATTAAAATTTAACTGATATTAAACTTCATGTGTGAGGTTATTAACGATAAATCATACAGTGCGAATTTTAAAATTCAATCCATTATGTATTTAATAGCTAAATGACTGCTTCCTGTTTCTATGTCTTACTGACACACAATGTGTTGGTGAAAACGTCAGCCACCATGACCGAGATGTGACTTGTTCCAGATAGCCTAGATCAGGGATGTGCAAATTGCGAGGCCTTGAGGGCCACAATTAAAACTTCCATATGGTTGAGGGCCATGTTTTCATTACTCGTGCAACCCATACCTAACTTTGCCATGTTGATCTTAGCAGATTACCCGGCTTGTCTGAAATGGAAAGGAGGGAGAAGATGGAATCATGCATGATATCAGGGTGCACCATGCAAAACAGTCAATCACATTGAGATGATTTCGAATTTCTGACCCGTCGAGGTGGGTTGGTCCACGTCCTGACGGGGGGATGCAGAGAGGGCTCTCAAGTATTCTTTTCTTTCACCAGACATTTTTTCTTCTCCCCATATATCATTCTTGTTTCTTTATTACATCCTTTCTGTATGCTGAACGCCCACCCATGTGTTTGCCGTGCATGGCGACCCGTGTCGGAGGGAATGTGTGTCCTGGCGGTTGAGGAGTCTGTTGGTTTCCCCACTACTTACCTTGTGCTATGTTGTGCTTTGCACTTAGGGATACGTTGTCTACGTATTTTGGGGAACATTCCTTGTAGGCTTCAACACGCTTGCTTTGGCCTCGGACTCTTCTAGACGGGCGGTCAGGAGCTAACCCACTCCTGATCAATCGGCTTGGACTAGGTCTTGTACTGAACTCCAGGGTGAGCGGGGGAATACACGGTGGTGCAGCGCTGTGCTATTCCCCCACTATATCTCCGTGGCAACCCTTGCACTCCGATGGAGTGTCCCCTTGTTGGGCTCCGTGCTGGGTGGGGACCACGGGGATGAACTCAATATTCATCTTCATGGATACTAAACCTTCTCCCCCGCCCTCTTCCACAAGGAAGAGGCGATGTCCAGAGAGAACTATTGATTTAAATAGTTTCTTTTTAAAAGAGGAAGACCGACCGAAGAAGCCTAGATTCCTCCTCATGGCATGCGCCGAGGAAGGAAAAACATTCAAATCTGTCAGTGCTGTTCGTTTGGCGCGTGCCATAGAGGAAACCTTTGGAAAGCTGCAAGCTGTAGTGCGACAAAGGAATGGTACCATTCTATTTTAAGCACGTACAGATGACCAGGTTGTGAAAATTATGAACACTAAGCAGATTGCCGGCCTCCAGGTGGATGTGACCACACACCCTACACTAAACCTCTGTAAGGGAGTGGTCAACCACGAAGACTTTTCAACGGAGAGTGAGGAAGAACTAGTTTCGTTTTTTAAAGACCAAGGCGTGACTGATGTGTATAGAATCAAGAGGAGGGAGCATGGGGGAGAAATCCCCACTTCCACTCTTATCTTGACCTTTAATCTTCCTACTCGCCCTGAGAACTCGTGCGGTTTTTATAACCTCCACGTCCGACAGTACGTCCCTAACCCTTTGAGGTGCTTCAAGTGCCAGAGGTTTGGCCACACACAGCAACGGTGCATGGCAGACACCCCCGCGTGTGGTAAGTGTGGGAGATCTACACACGAACCTGAACCCTGCGCCATTGCACCGCATTGTGTTAACTGCGAAGGTGACCATCCGGCCAATTACAAACAATGTCCAACCTTTTTGAGAGAGAGAGGGCAATCCAGAAGATCCGAGCTGCTGAGAAGGTATCATTTCCCGAGGCCAAACGTCGGTATCAAGGAACCCCGTTGATTTGTCTCGCTCCTTCGCCGCTGTGGAGGTTAGGACTGCGGGGGTAGCAGCGGGTTGTCAAACGGAACGAGCTATCCCCCAAGTTGTGAGTTTCGCTTGTCAGGTGTCTCCATTGGACCTCCCTGTGGATACCTCGCCCCTGCAGGGTGGGAGAGTGATTATCCCGACAAAAATTGAAAAAAGAGCTCAGCCTTCGCAGAAGACCAAACCTCTTTGTAATGTTTCAATGGAAGTTGATAGAGAATACCTACTTCAGACCCGGTCAATAGAAAACAAAAGGCAACACCTAACGAAACTCGCACTGAGAGAGCACCCAGCCCCTCTGGCAATGTCGAGGAGGTTTCGTCCTCGGATGAAACTCCCGTTTTGGCGGAATCCCGATCATCCGGCTCCCAACGCCGGAGGAAAAAAGAAACATAATTATTCTCCATGGCTCTTATGTCATGGAACGTAAATGGTTACTCCTCGCGGCGGGACGATCTCAAGCTGTTGTCCCGTCACAATAGTCTAGTAATCTGTCTCCAAGAGACTCATCTTACTCCGAGCCGTCCCTTGTCTCTTCGTGGTTTTTCCCCTTTCAGGTTCGATGTGGATGATGGCCTCCGCGCTCATGGCGGAGTCGCTTCATTGGTTCATGATTCGCTGCTGTCTTCAGAGGTACCTCTTCAAACCGACTTCCAAGCAGTGTGTGTGCAGGTGCACCTTCCATCCCTCACACTCACTGTTTGCAATATCTACATCCTTCCAGGACTGAGTGTATCTGCTCACGAACTTTTGGGGTTGATCAACCAACTGCCCTCTCCGTTTGTGATAGTCGGGGATGTAAATGCCCACAGTCCTCTCTGGGGCTCTTCCCGCACTTGTCCGAGAGGTAGTGTATTAGAATCGGTTATATACTCAGCGAACCTGGTTATTCTGAATTGCGGTGAACCAACTCACTTCGCCGTCGCCACAAACTCAAGCACGTGTGTCGATCTAGCACTCTGCAGCCCTTCTCTTGCAGCCGTTCTCCAATGGTCCATCCTAGATGACCTGTACGGAAGCGACCATTACCCGATTATCGTCCACATTGATGGGCTAGCCCGTGGGTTGGCGCGCCCCCCTCAATGGTGTGTCGGACGTGCTGACTGGCTGACATTCCAAGCTAACGTCAGTGTATCGGAGGAGGAGTTTGTCAGTGTGGAAGAAATGGCAGCACATTTTAAGAAAGCTGTATTACGAGCTGCGGACATTGCAATCCCCAAGTCAACTGGTAAATCGCGACACCCTTTCGTCCCGTGGTGGAACTCGGATTGCTCAAGGGCTGTTAGTGCTCGTAAGAAAGCTTTGGCGAGATTAAAACACTATCCAACCGCGGATAACTTAATAGAGTACAAAAGGTGCAGAGCAAAGGCGAGGAGAACCATTTTAAAAAGTAAAAATGCATCATGGAGGTCATACGTCTCCTCTTTGAATTGCCGGACGCTACCACGTCTGGTATGGAGGAAGGTGCGTCAAATCAAAGGATATCCTTCCTCAAACTCTGTGCCAGGTCTTCTAAAAAATGGTCTGGTTATCACAGCTCGAGACGCCATTGCAGAGGTACTTGCCACTCATGAAAACATGTCGAGTTCGGCAAACTATGCTCCAAACTTCATTCTTCTCAAAGAAAGAATGGAAAACCGCGCTTTGGATTTTCTTAGCAGAGCACATGAGGATTATAATACCCATTTCTCCATGTTTGAAATGAGTTCTGCTCTAATGCTTGCGAAAAGAACTACACCAGGTCCAGACCAAATTCACAACTTAATGCTGCAGCATCTTCCCGAAATGGCCATGCAATTTCTTCTCCGACTCTTTAACCGTATTTGGGAAGAGCACACCATCCCTGCCTTTTGGCGAGAAGCCATCATCGTCCCAGTTTCAAAAGAAGGCAAAGATCGATCACTGCCATCAAGTTATCGACCTATCTCCCTCACAAGCTGCGTATGCAAAGTTCTGGAACGCATGGTGAATCATCGTCTGGTCTGGATCTTGGAGTACAAAAATCTGTTGACGCCAATCCAAAGCGGGTTTAGAAGAAACCGTTCAACCTTGGACCACCTCGCTTCGTTGGCAACAGCTGTTTGTACATCGTTCGTCTTGATGCAACATCTTGTGGCCATATTATTCGACATAGAAAAGGCCTACGACACCGCCTGGAGGCATGGCATTCTGCAAACCCTGCACTCTTGGGGATTTAGGGGGAAGCTTCCTCTATTCCTTCAAAGCTTCCTTTCAAACAGATCCTTCCGTGTTCGTGTGGGTGATAGGCTTTCTCGTAGTCACCCTCTTGAAAATGGTATCCCCATAGGATCAGTCCTGAGTGTCACTCTGTTTGCCATCGCCATCAATGGTATAGCGTCGACCGTGCGAGAACCTGTAAAGGCATCGTTGTTTGTGGACGACTTTGCCATCTTCTGTTCATCCAGCAGCATCAGTGTGATACAGAGGCAACTCCAAATGGTGCTCAACAAGCTCCACGAATGGAGCACGTCAACGGGCTTTTTCTCTGCTACTAAATGTACCTGTTTGCATTTTTGTAGGATATTCCATCTGCATAGCAACCCAGTTCTTTACTTGGGAGGAAATCAGCTTCCATTCGCTGAATCTGCTAAGTTCCTGGGGCTTACATTTGACAAGTCCCTAACGTGGCGTGCTCATCCGTGGATTACAAACCAGATGTGCCTCTCCCCTTAATCTTCTTCGAATGCTGAATGGCACATCATGGGGTGCCGACCTCACTACCCTATTGCGGTTATATAGATCACTCATCCGCTCAGTTTTGGATTACGGTAGTGAAGTGTATGGCTCGGCAGCTCCATCCACTCTGCGACCCATCAATAGTATACACTACGCTGGTGTCCGTCTGTCAACTGGTGCGTATCGCACCAGCCGAATTGAGTGCCTTCTAGCCGAGGCTGGTGAGCCCTCCTTAAAAAGGCGGGATATCTTATTAGCATCTTACGGTGGTAAAGTATCAGGACTTCCTAATCATCCTTGTCGCCAAATAATTACCCATCCTAAGTATGAAACATCCTATATTCTTCGAACATCGCTGCCTCACCCTCCAGGTATACGATTGCGAAATATTTTGCGTGACCTTAATGTTGATCTTCCCACCCCTGTGAAACCCCCAAGTCACCCCATTCCCCCTTGGAAACTCCGTCCGAATATTGATCTCAGACCATCCAAGCTTCCCAAACAAACGACTAGCCCTCTTGTTTACCAGATGCATTTTCAGGACATGAGGATAGCCTATCCAGATCATGTATTCTTATACACACATGGTTCATCGTGCAATGGCACAGTGGCATGTATTTTTTACTGTATCAGAGCCACCAAATCATATCGGCTACATTCTCAGTGCAGTATCTTCACTGCTGAAATGTATGCAATTCTTGAAGCCCTAAAATACATCGAGTCAGCGAGTTTGCGCCGAGTAGTTCTCTGTTCTGATTCTCTCAGCTCACTACAAGCTGTCTCCCGTTCCTCATCAGACTACCTGACGCAATCAGTTCAAAACCTCATCCATCGCCTTTTGTCTCACCACTATGACCTGGTACTATGTTGGGTCCCAGGCCATGTGGGAATCGTGGGAAACGAGATGGCTGATCGGGCGGCGAAATCGGCAACGGAGAGTACTCGTGTTGACATTCCTTTTGTACCATCGTCTGATGTTAAAGCTTCTTTAAAACGATCCATCTTTAGAGCGTGGCAAACAGTGGCATAATACCACCTATAAACTAAGTACAATAAAGGATTCTGTCAATTCTTGGCGTTCCTCGTCCAGACCTTCTAGGCGCGAGGAAGTTATTTTAACCCGTCTTCGTATCGGACACTGCCACTTCTCTCACAGTTTTCTCATTCGAGGTGAATCTCCTCCTACCTGTGACAGATGCAAGGCGGATCTTTCCGTGGAACACGTCATCCTGCAGTGTTTGAAATTTGTTGGCAGCCGACGAAGACATGGTCTGGGCAACTCTCTACGAGAGTTGCTCGGAGATGACGATTCCGTGCTCTCAAAGCTTTTCTGTTTTTTGAGAGAAAGCGGAATATATAATTTTATCTGACAAATAAGGGCAATAAATATTTTCTCTGCCCCAGATTTGTTTTTAAAATTGTCTTGTTTACCTGTTTTTTATGCGTAATGGATGCGTTTCCTTTTAGGGTATATATGAGCTTTTAAATTAGCTGAAAAGTTGCACCAGCAACCCTTTTAATAAACTTGAATTGATATTTTTAGAAATACTTTGACATGGGCGCCAATGACCTTGGTAGTTGAAGCGCCCTTTAAACCCAATCAATCATCGAATTTCTGATTTTACTAGAAAAAAAATCCTCAAATCTAACCTTAACTTTTTTTTCCATTAAGGGGGTGTTGACCCCCAATAGGGTGCATGCGCTAGGCACACAATGGGTGGACGACATGAATGCAACGGACTTTAACTTTCAACTAAATAATCTTTCGGGGGCCGCAATACATAGCACCATGGGCCGCCAGTCGGACAACCCTGCCATAAATAACACAATCCTGAGAGCCCTAAAATAGATAATTGTGAAGACGTAGATCACAATGGTGATGTTGAAGGCCCCAATTGGATGACTGTCACAGCTGAACTGTCAAAGAAATTAATTTTTTAATCAAAGCATACAAGCCCTTTGGCAAGAACGCAGTCCAGCACTCCGTGGTCTTTACTCTGAGGAGAGGGCAGCTGGTAGCTCGTAGTTCTGAACGGTGACTGCCAAGGGGGCGTGCATGGGAGGCCTCTGACGAACGCTAATTTACTATCGTAGAGCGGAAAACGAGCAACAATTCTGCAACTTTACACTGTGTATATCACTGGACCTTTGCATCCTTTTGTTATATTGTCAGTGATGGTGACCCCGGGAAAGTTGAGCATCCTGCCAGACCATCTGGAAAATTGACATTCCTACCTCGCAGCCTGGCTGCAACGCATCCCCCGCCTGTAGTCAACCAGGGGAGATCAATTCATAAGAAATTCGCTGAAGTTGCGTTACATTGATCCATGTGAAGGCCTGTGAATATAAGATGGTGAGCTTGTGGTTGCTAGTGTCAGCAAACAGATCCAGGAGTAGTGTTTGTATTCCATAACCAATCTTGAGTGCAATGCAGCCTTGGCCATTACTGTTGTATTTGAAAGATATTAATTTGAAAGAAATTACTAATGTACAAATACGGTCGCCAGCTGCGGAGGGCAGCACGAAATTAAATTTCAAGTATGTTCTCGCTAAGAAGCGAGGTGACCATGCATTTACCTAATGAAATGTTATTCGGAGCTAACACAGAGAACTCCTAGCCATCGACTTCGAGAAGATTGTCGTCACATTCGAAATTATTCGAAGGGACGCACCTGGTTTTTAAATAAACAGGATCAATATTCTACAGGATCTCAGAAATGGAGATATAACAATCCAAATAACCAATAAATCAAATTTATTACAAATGAAGAACTTACAAACAATGGTCTTTCTTGCTAGAATCAATTACAAAGCTGCAAAAAGGACAAAACAGAACTACGAGAAAATGCAAAGTTGACAGGCGAATGTCGCCTCTATACAAAAAGCAGATACAAGACAAAGGGAAAAGACGCTTTCATTAACACGTCTGAACCAATACAGAAGTACAGTATTGCGAGTTTTCCTCGACAATGCCCACTTTAGGGCGAGGAAATCGAATACATAATTAAACAATCATGAAAAGGAAGCCTTCTAGGGGCCGAATTCATAGTCGACACTTAAGGTATAAGGGAACTCTTAAGTGATAAGTGCTTTCTCAAAATAAGTGTTCACTTAAAGGCGCATGTATTTCATAGACGTTCCTTACGACCGCGGAATAAGTGTTCCCTTAAGGGAAAAGGAAATGTGGCAACATGACATTGGAGGCAGCTGTTTCGAAGTTCTTAGCAACCGAGTTTACACACACACTTGTTTTTGAACAAAGAGCGTCCAATTTACCAGGGGCGGACACCAACGTTTGAGTTTACGACGCGCGCTTCGACCACGTGTGTCTTCCCATTTGTTGTGTGTACGCGTACGAGTCAGGTTGTGTCCGCAGCGAAATATTTAGTGTGTGGTGCTTCTTCAAAGTAGTTTACTTTCTTCGAGGTAAGTAAATTGTATGATCCACAATGCTGTTAAGTGTCGCCACTAATACTATTTTACAATACTTTCTTGCGGTGTATAATGTTATTCATGAGAAAAACCCTCTTTTTTTGCAGGTATTTTCTTGTGTGCTTATTCGAGTAAATTTTTTCTTTCCTCGCTTTGCCTTATTGTTTCAAGTAAGTTTGTTACTCAAGCCATTTATGATGATTATTATTTGTGAGTGCGCTTCCACATAGGCCTAATGCTTTCTCTAACTTTTGCAGGTATTTGTTTTTTAATTCCTGGAAAATTAAATTTTTCCTTATCTTTGTCCTATTGTTTGAAGTAAGTTTGTTACTCAAGCTATTTATGATTATTATTATTATTTGTGTGAGTGCTACCACATAGATCTAATGCTTTCTCTAATTTTTGCAGGTATTTGTTTTTTTATTCCTGGAAAATTAAATTTGTCCTATTGTTTGAAGTAAGTTTGTTACTCAAGCTATTTATGATTATTATTATTATTATTATTATTATTATTATTATTTGTGTGAGTGCTACCACATAGATCTAATGCTTTCTCTAATTTTTGCTGGTATTTTTTTATTCCTGGAAAATTAAATTTTTCCTTATCTTTGTCCTATTGTTTGAAGTAAGTTTGTTACTCAAGCTATTTATGATTATTATTATTATTATTATTATTATTTGTGTGAGTGCTACCACATAGATCTAATGCTTTCTCTAATTTTTGCTGGTATTTTTTTATTCCTGGAAAATTAAATTTTTCCTTATCTTTGTCCTATTGTTTAAAGTAAGTTTGTTACTCAAGCTATTTATGATGATTATTATTTGTGTGAGTGCTACCACATAGATCTAATGCTTTCTCTAATTTTTGCTGGTATTTTTTTATTCCTGGAAAATTAAATTTTTCCTTATCTTTGTCCTATTGTTTGAAGTAAGTTTGTTACTCAAGCTATTTATGATGATTATTATTTGTGTGAGTGCTACCACATAGATCTAATGCTTTCTCTAATTTTTGCAGGTATTTGTTTTTTTATTCCTGGAAAATTAAATTTTTCTTCATCTTTGCCCTATTGTTTGAAGTAAGTTTGTTACACAAGTCATTCTTGAATGTATTTTTGTTATGTTCAATGCATTTTTCCCCTCTTATTGATTTATAACAGTGATTTGTAAATTGGTGTGATATTTCTTTTTCAAGTTGTACAATCATGCCTAAAGGGAAAAATTATTGTATTGAGGAGAAGAAGATTCTTCGAGAACTTGTCCTATTTCATAAGAATGTGGTGGAGAATAAAGCATCTGATGCTATTTCGAACAACAGAAAAAAAGCTGCTTGGGAGAAAATAACCCAAGAGTTTAATGCGAGATCTGAAAATGGCCCTGTAAGTACCTACCATGAAATATTTCATGTTAGAGCTTGAAATTAAAAAGGTCTAATATGGAATACTTTATTTACAGAGAACTGTTGACCAACTGCGCAGGCTGTGGGAAAATATAAAGTTCCGCAGGAAGAGTGAGTTGGCAGCTGAAACTCGCCGGCTTATGGGAACTGGGGGTGGCCCAATGCTCGGAGGAACTCTTGAAGAGGACCCTGAACTTGATTCCTGCGGAGTGGACATCCGTCTGCAGAATTCACTTGATAGTGATTATGTGGAAATGATTAGAAGTGGGGCAGCCTCCAGTTATGCGATTGTTGAAGAGGTTCTCCAAGAGAACGAAGGAGCTTTCGATATAAATGAAAGTGCACATTCCTCGCAGGTTGAGAGTGTGTATGCAAATTCCCCCTCGGAGGACCGCAGTTCCGCAGGACAAAGCAGCTCAGTCTTGAAAGGAACACAGTCTCTCCCAAGCACTTCCCAGTCTCAAAGTAAAAATATCGAACAGTCTACCACCCCCAGACACCCAAAAACCCAGTCATATTATACTGAAGCAAACCTTCGAATTGACAAAGCCTCTTATCTTTGTCAGTTGGAGAAGGAGATCGGCGACCTAAGGAAGACTGAGGCGAGAGGTCGCTGTGAAATTGTTGAGTGGCAACTGAAGTGCCAGAAAAACAAGGACAAAATACAAACTTTAAAATTAGAGCTGCTACAGCAACAATTAGAGGCAGCAAAATGTGAAGAAAGGTTTAGGAAGGAAGCAAGGATGCTGGAGCTAGCAAAATTAAAAAAAAACCTAGAATAAAAAATTTGTAAAAAAGTATATTATGTAAAAAAATAGTACAAATACATTAATTATTAAAATAACGTTGTATAAAAGCTTGCTTTATTACATTTGAATTTGCATTTTCAGGTACAGCAAGTGTTCCTACTTCAATAATGTTTCTTTCATCTTCGCCTTCATCTAAATTCCATAAATCACCATTTTCAATTCCAATATTGTGCAGAACTGCACAAGCAGTTATGATTCTTGTTATATTCTTTACCTTGTTTTGTAATTCAAAATATAAACAAGGAAACCTTCTTTTCCATCTACCAATTAGTCTTTCGACACTACTTCTTGTAGTTTTCAGAGCCCTATTATAATTTTGCTCAGGGCGATTTTGTGGATTTTGGACCGGTGTGTATATATATTTTCTAGTGGCATAGCCACTGTCTCCAAGCAGGTGTCCCGGTATTTGTCGTTCGCTCAACCGCACACGCACAGCACTATTTTCAAAGATTCTGCTGTCATGGGCAGAACCTGGCCAACTTACCACGATGTCTAATATTTCTTCATGAGGTCCGCCAACAATTTGTACGTTAATAGAAAAAAATGCTTTTCTGTTGCGGAAAACCTCTGCGTTGGTCCCTCCAGGACTTTTTATTGGAACATGGGTTCCATCAATTACTCCCACAACTCCTGGAAAACCAGCTTTCCTATAAAATTCCAATTTCAGCTTGTTTAGGATTAGAGGTTCAGCAGGAAACTTAACGTACTTGCTGATGTGGCGTGCGAATGTGTCTGACACTTCACCAATTATCCGGCACACAGATGACTGGCTAATGTTGTATAAATCAGCACAAACCATCTGAAATTAATAATTACATAGTTGACATTCAATTATTATTATTACAGATTAATTTCATTATATTAATAAACAACCAATACTGGCAGGCATGTTCCTATTATTATGCTGTAGATAATACTATTTTGCATTGTGAAATAACAAATTAAAACATTGATTTGTTGAAAGAATTGATTTCTCTACTTGCCAATGACCTAAAGTAGGGTCAAAACTGACCAGTTCAACCAGTTTCCATCATGTATTAAACAGTGTGTTAATGTAATGTTCCTGTGTTGGTTGACCAAATATTTAAAATTTCATTCATGTTTCTGCTACATCTATTATGTCCTCATACAGACAAGAGGAGATGTTTTGATATCAGTATCATATATTACTAATTTATTTACTACCAACTCCTGATAAATGTTTGGTAACAATATAATCCATGATTGTCAAATAAAAATTTTAATTAATTCTGCATCGTCTTGTGCTTGTGCATGATTTTAAGTATTATTAATGTGTATTATTTGATTGTAATATTAACATCAATTACCATTGATTCCACAACGTTAACTTATGCTCTAATGTAAACGAGCTAAAATAACATAGGTCTGCCAATATTGGTTGTGGATTATTAACAAAATTTCATGTAATTGAAATGTCAACCCCCATATAATAAATTCCATTTTACAACAATTTAAATTACATATTTTACTTCTTAACTTACTTGTATCTTGTACTCTACTTACTTCATATTGTATATTTATAATTACTCATAATAGTTCTTATAAATGTAATGAATAAAAGTTAAAAATTATGGAAACATACCTGAAATGATGAAGTTGCATAAAATCTTAATGCAACGAGAACTTTTAATAACGGTGAAATCGGCAGTCCTCTTTGCGTCGTTGGAACTCTCTCGATCATCGGCACTAGTAAATCCACTACTGTGGTTTTATGAAAACGAAACCGCTTTCGGAACTGTTCATCATTGTACATTTCCAATGGATTGCTCACATCTCGAATATACCTTTTTGAATTTCGCAGAATGTGTTGAGTATAAAACTCAAAATATTCTGCGAAGTCGTTATCTATATCACACATGGATCGGTTTAATAGACTACTTTTAACTAACCACCAACAAAACGAATTCAACAGCAGGTGAACGCTACGTAAAAATATAACCTAAACTGGTAACGACTGACAAGACGAGACAACCATAAGGGCCACTTAAGGGAGCAAGCTGCCTCGCTTATACGAATGAGTGCGCACTTAAGACTTCACTCAAGGGCTGTTTATGAATATACTTCGTCCACTTAAGGGAACACTCAGAATAAGTGTCGACTATGAATTCGGCCCTAGGTCATCCTTCAATACAAAGTGATAAGCAGAACTACAAAGTGAAACTATTACCTTCAATAAACAATACTGGTATGAGTGCATAGCTATTGGGTACATGAAATTCGATCTTTTACCATTACCAAATTTTTACAAGTTTATGTATGAAGCAGGAGCACTCCCAATAAAGGTCTGGCGGTCGTGGCCCTGGTGAACACCGGTGGCCTTTCCACGTCGGCGCCGCGGTGCCAGACTCCAACCAGCCTCTTACCCGAGCGACAAAGTAGTCGCTCACGGGGTGAAAACCAAACGCAGCAACAATAAGCCACAGCCCTATGCTGTACGGGCCTAGCTGTCTTCTTGAACAAAGCTCCCAATTGCCGAATGCGGCCGAACGCCGTCTTACGACTGGAGCACATACACTGAAACATTAACAGTTACAAAACTGGCTCTCCTCACCAATCGGAGACCAGCATACATTCCAGCTGCAAATACAAAAGAATAACAGCAAAAAGAAAAAACCTGCTTCATAACATTGACGAAACAACATAAACAATCAACATTTCAAATAAAAGATCCAATTTCATGTCAAATACCACACACACCTAAAAATCTAAACTAAGCACTCATACATATTTACAAGCTAAAAAACTGAACGGCTCTATTAGAACCGGGCCTTTCGCAAAAATTACATTCCTTTTAAATGGCGGTGGCAATAAGCCTGTACGCTGGGAGTAGAGTGCCAACAAAAACCTGGTAAAACAAAGTCCAGGTAGTAGTAATTAAAAACAAGCAGAATCGTTAATAACCATGTGAGCTGAGCCAAACTCTGGCACGTAGCATTTAAAACTTCGGCACAAACACTAAAAATGGCGAAAAGGCACCGTGCGGGCAGGGCGCACGTCTTTTATACTGTCTCGTGAAGGGGTGGTAACTCGGTAGTAAGGGGGGGGGGGGTAGCGGGGAAGTATCGATATACATGTCTTGGCATAGAGTTCTTTGGCCAAGGTGTTTACACCTTTGCGCCTGCAAGGTTAGGCAACCTGTAAGGCATGCAAGTTCAGGTGGCGGCCTCTAGTAGTAATGCAGGGATTCACACCAATAATTTTTTGTTTTGCCATAAAAACCCTAATTTTAGGGTTAGAAAGGCAAACAAGGTGTCCACTCAACCCTAAATTTACTGTAAATTACAGATTTTGTTAGTAGAACCCGCCAAAACCAATAGTTTCCTTACAATTAACAAATACCTGTTTTCAAACCAATAAAATGTTTTGCATATTATGCCAATTTTTTCTCAGAGCGTATTCAACCAAAAAATTAGCTCTTGTTAACAAATTCTTAGGTTTTTAGAACCTTCTCATGGCCATGAGATTACATATTGATTTTTAGAAGTTACCAATTTTGAGAAAATTGATGTTAAAAAATTACCCTTATACTAGCATACTTATTCTAATTACAGAAAAAAAGGTTATAAACTAGGGATGCAAAAACTTGTCGATTGGGCTTCTCAGATGGTTCTTGGCTTCTTGAAGACACACAAATGCAAAATTAATTGCCACTTAAATTTCAAATTTAACAATTACAAACAAATTTTGTGTGTACCTCCCTGAAAGACCTTTCATGTCCTACACAGATCACACATTCCTTGGCTGCTGTCTCCTTCGGAACCCAAGTCAAGCAGACTGGTTAAGGGAAATGTAGTGTTGTACTATTTGTATTTCCAAAATTTTCTCAAAAATCATTGCAAATTTTTTCTTTAAATTTCTTGTAAGAATAGAACTACGTGAACTACTCATAAAGATTTTCACTCTTAAGTCTGAATATTGAAATTGCTAAATTTTTAAGTTTTTGTTATTAATAGAAATACATTTTTTTAAAATTTGTTGCGTCTACTACATAATGACGCAACGCGTCCCCAAGCTTTGCGCTGGGGAGAAATTTTCCATTATTTTGTGCGGCTGTAATCCTGCATTACATGTTTGAGTCATTTTATGTCAGGTCGCAGTCACTTGTCGAGAGGACCGCCAGGTAGCATCTCCGCGTACGTGCCTCCTGCTACGCACTCCTGCATCACTACCCAGCGGCCAGAATTGGAAAGGAATAAGGATAGGGGTAGGGTTTACGACACATATAGGGACAGGGTTGGACTAGCCCTTGTGAAGCAGCCAAACTCGTTTTGTTGGAACAAATTTCACATGAGATTCGACGGGAATCGAACCCGGATCTCAGTGGTGAAAGGCCGGCGACTTCGCTATGTGCCACGAGTGAAGCTTTGCGAAAATTAATTCTTCTCATTTAGTTCTATATATAATGGTTGTTTTTCAAACAGAAGATTTCGGACAATTTTGAGTATGATATCCGTAACTGAAAAAAATGAGAAACAATTTTCTTGGGGGAGGGGGACTCCTATTATTTTTAACTTTTTATATGGAGAGTGCTTAATGCACTGTATAACACTACAAACATTATTGTGATTAATTCTTTTAATTTTTCAAAAATTACAAGAATGTAATTTTTTTAATGATTTTATGTAATTAGTAATTTATTTATAGGTAAATGAAGATCATGTTATAGTATATGAAGTATTATTAATTGTAAAAATATAAGCAGTATTAAATGAGTACTTAATTTTCCAGTTGGTTTTATTTCATTGTGCCCATTGTACTTTCTTTGGTAAGCTCATGGATGACTGTCATACTGGCATAACATTTACTTAATAAAAAGAAATAGTAATAAAAATAATTATTAGGTAATGAGTTAGTATAAAATGAGAACATAATTTAGTGTTAATTCTAATTTGGTTGCGCCTTTCCTACTTTAAAAGTACTACCTACATGAATGACCATCGTGTCAGCATTGTCCTCATATCGGCATAACATTTAATAAAAAGCAACTAATAAATTAATAATTAGTGCAGTGGCGTAACAAAATGAGTGCAAGCATGCCAGTAAAACTTTTATCCTAGCCCTTCGATTAAACTGTTAACAGTATTTAAATATATGTTGCACCGAACCCGGTCTCCCAAACCTACCTGGGCTCGTGTGGCCGGCTAGCTAAGGAAGCATGTAGATTAAAGCAGTATGGATGGTGGACGGATTTAGCTACGTGATGAATTAAAAAAAAATATTTAGAACACAAATGAACTTTAATGAAAGACTTAAATTTTTAGCATACAAAAATCAAGGTCTGAGTAATTACTTCTATTTTTACGCTATAAAGCTAATACATTACAGGGGACTTAATATTGTAAGGAAGTCGCCAATGCGCGACGAGCACTTCCTGGAGGCTGACTATACCCCTTGGATAAAAGTTTCATTCATAAACAAGCGTTGCGCCTGAAGGGCGTACTGAAGATTTTGCCGCAGCTCGACAAATCAAAACACAGTCACCGTTTGCAGGCAGGTCCGCTGGGGTAGGCAACCTCCACAGGTCGCCGAACCTCACACCAGGCGGCGTGTCCCGTGGGTGCAGGGGAAGCCCTTGACTCCCGCGGTGGCGCAATGTGACCACAGCGGCGACGGCGGTGGTGCAGTGATGGTGACGATGAAAGCGACGACAGCTCAAGACTCAGGTGTCCGACAACGCGATAATAATCGTCACGTAAATTGTGACGTGGGCGTGATCGGCAGAGATCAAAAGAGAATATACTCGACAAATGAGCAACCGGGGGAACTACTCGTCCTCAATTTAAGGGGACTCAAAGGGACACTGCCCTTCTCCCGCTCTACTGTTCTGCGAGCCGATCGCACGTCAGCGCTCACCTCTCCTACCCTTCTGATCCGCTTACTGGGATCTCTCCCACCGTTCTGATCCGCCTACTGGGATCTCTCCCACCGTTCTGATGTGCCTGCTCGGCGCATGCCAACGCTCACAAGCCTTTTCTCCCCCCCCCCCGTTTCCCAAATGTTCTAGAAGTTTCCGGAATTTTTACTAAAACGTGCTTCTATTGGCGAAAGGTTCCGTCTTAACTAAATTTGGTCCAATAATCTCTTGTCTTGTCGGTGTGTCGAGCGGAATTTTCCATGATGCGCTCTCACTCTCACACTTTTTGTATATAAACGCAGGTGGTCTCTCCCAGAGTTTCCAAACTGCGCAGCCCCCCTTCCCAGCTAGATCCCCAGGGATAGACCCGCGTCGGCGTTGGCGAAAACAAACACAGTACCCCCCGTTTGCTCGGCGCCGAGGTGTCGCGGCGAGCACTGTGCGGAACGAATTAGCCGCCCGACGGCTCAGAAAAGGCGCCAGCTCGTGATTACGCAACATTTTGTTTGCGACTATCCGGGGCACAATATTCGGTATCGTTACAATGTATTTGAAATAAGTTTTTTAAATACATTTGAATTTGAAAAAGTGAATTTAAAAACTAAAATACTTAAGATGAAGATAACGAGGATACTTTTTGATTCTGCTAGTGAATGAACCTCATGAAACAAAAATAAAAGCCCCATTCAGCTGTTGAATTGGAATTCTTTTCATTTTTAAACAAGTGAATCATTAAACACACTAGACAATTATTCTACGACAAGAAATGCGACTATTCCTGTATAAGATTTGCAAGTGTAGTGAAAGCATTTTCTTTCACCAAACGTGTCAATATTATTCTATAAAATTGTATACGTTAGGAGGATATTCTTACCTCAGTAAGTAAATTGTATTTCCTTTTTGTTTTTCGAATAAAATGTCCAATAATGGCTTTTACAAAAAGGCGCAAGGAAAATTATGTTAATTTTCCCCCTTAAAATTTTATGAATTTCAATAAAATTTCCATTCAAATCAAGACATGTCCAGCTGTCATTCAATTAACGTATGACATGTTCGTGTTCATTCAAAACGAGACATGTCCGACACGAGACTTGCTACAAAATTATAAGATGTCGCATGATCGCGACCGTATCAACCAGTGCTGAAGATCAAGCGTCTAGCGGCACGACCGAAAGAAAAAAACGCGAAAAGCTGTGCCATATTCCAACTTGAAGACAATACCCCCAGGCGCAACGTTACGAGAACCCAAGTATAGCTGGGGCCACGGGATATAAGTATTGCCATGGTGGAAATAAGATTATATCCACCATGAGTATTGCCAATGAGACACATTTGGCAATACAATGGTTGACACGACACATTGCTATAATCACCATTATCAGTTCGCATTAGCTATATCCCCAGGCGCCACGTTACGAAAATCCAAGTATACTTGCGTGCGCTGACCTGCGCGGCGCGCCCCCTCGTCGACCCCCCCATCTTTGAATTCTCCGGCGGAAGCATGACGTCACACGTCCGGTGTGAACATAAAGGCGCGTCCACACGATTTTATTCCTGCGTCACGGGAATAAAATTGCATGTGCGAAGTTGAAAGACGAACGTTCAACATAGCGCACATGCGCTTCCCTGTCCACGCGGTGCTTCAGATCTGTCCTGTACAACGGATCCAGCTATTTGCGCGGCAATTTCGGCAGCATATTTTATAATCAATCGAAAGAAGAGAAAAAGAGAGGTGAATGTGGATAATAGAATACCTTAAGCAAGGAAAACACACTCTTAAACGTGATTGCCTTTAAGGCTATAATACTCTGATGAAAACTATTGCATTTAATTGTTTCAGCTATATAACTTATTAAATAAATTTCGAAAATGGTCATAACCGTAAAAATAAAAAACAAATTAGGGAGAACTAAATATTCTTCTTGTCATTGCAACACACGGCACTAGAAATGGAAATACTTAAGTGTTAATTTTTACTAGTTTCAACAATGTAGTGAAATGAATGTATATTGAAAATTGATATTACCTTAAATTGGGTACAATTTAATTACAAACACCTTACAGGATTGGGCAAAATACTTTAAATTTAGTATTTAAATACTTAACAAAAATACTTTGCAAATAAGTATTTAAATACGCACTCAAAATACATTAGGTTTTAATTTGCTATTAATAATAATACTTTATTGAGTTACATATACAATTACAATCGTATATGATGAGTGAAGTGGGATGTATATGGAGGGAGTACAATTGCACACATCTTGAGTGCAGAGAAGTTACATTTCTTATCCAGAAGCAAAACAAGGGGCCATCTCTCAGCATTTGCTCAATCAAGTTTTTGCCCAAGGAAGTGTTTGAGTTTATTCTTGAAGTTGTGTAATCCTGTTACATTTCTCAGGTGTATTGGTAATTTGTTGTGGAATTGTATACCTGAAGAGAATATACCCTTTTGGTTTAATGTGTTTGTGCACTTTTGTTGATGGAGGTTACATGCTTGCCTTGTGTTGTACAAGTGTAAGCTTGAGTTAAATTTGTAATGTGTGTCATTGTTTATTAGATTTTTCTTTACAAACATGAGAACTTCATAAATGAATATACGAGACAGTGGAAGTATGTAAAGTTGTTTGAATTGAGGTCTGCAGAACTCTGTTCTTTTTGTATTTAATATTGTTCAAATGATTCTCTTTTGTATTTTGAATGCTTAGCGTCTGGTGCTTGGCCCCAGATTATTATTCGGTATTTGAGAAGGGAGTGCACATTTGCGAAGTACACTGTTCAAACTGTCTCAATGGTGCCGTTTCTTGTTATTAATCTATTGCTAAATACAAATGTATTTAAAATACTCAAAATAGAGTAAATACAATAATTTTGCATTATAACTTTTTTATTGCGGTATTATATTGTTATTGCCTATAACAATAAATTACAAATTGACAGTCATACATTTCTGAACAATTACTAAAACCTTTCAAATACAAAACACTTTCGCTTACATATTCACAAAACACTCAAATATAAAATAATATCAAATATATGGCTTACTCAAATAAACAGACTTTCCTTTTTAAATGACCAGTTTTTCAAACAAATCATCAGACAATAAACCTGTAGTTGGCGACTGTTTAAAACCCGCAAAGGAAAACAATTGTTGAACTGGCACTGATAAACATAAACTAGTGTTATAAGGAATAGACTTCTTTTTATTGTCGGATAATTGTCCAGCATTTTTAATGATGCTAAAATGCATGTCCAAGAAACTCAGAAATTCAAGCTTTCAATTACAAAATATATGTAAAAGACGTATTTCAAATACAAGTATTTAAGTAGTGACCAACACTGTAAATATATAAAAACAGAATAATCTGGACGAAATTCGCAATTAAACAGACGAACATCACACAATATCTGGGAAGACTACTCAAAGAACACGTACGGCTCGGTATTCCGGATGACTTCGCTATGAAATACATATTCCTTGGAAGAAGCGCACGAGAAAGACGAACGAGATTTTCGTCAGTTCTGGGAACGCTTGCGTTATTGCATGCGTCTATCGTTTTGACGAAAGACGCATGCGCTACGTTTGCTAGACGCATGCGTTGGACACATACGCAAAATTGAGCGAAAAGACGTATCGTATGGACGCACCTTAAGTGCATTAGTACTCAGCACTTGCTGCTATCTGTCCTGTCATTCAGTACAAGTAAATTGTGCTCCTGTTTGTGTGTTCTCTCATTGAATGTCAACTTCAGGAACTTTATTATTCCGATTTCGCACATGCCTACAGTATTCAGATCAATGAAACTTTTCACGAGAAAATACAATTGCGTCATTGCAACCTAATGTATTTTGTTTATTTATTTTAATTATGTGTCAAGTATATACCTACTGATATTCCCGAATAACAGCAGCATTGTCATAAGTATAACCAAGTACAAGAATAAAGCGCGTACGCTCGCGTCATAAGCATACTGGTCCTTCGAACTATTTATAGCTTCATAGCTGGTGTGTTAGGTTTTGCTGAATTCATAGGTAGTCCGCCTTCAGTCCACAGCTAACTACAACAGCCCCTAACATCCAAAATCGGTTCTCCGCAGTATTACATAACTGTCTCTATTATGTATATTACTCAGTATATACGTACGTATACGAGAATGTAAAATTAATTAGTTTTACATATATGTAAAACGTTGTAATGAAGGCCTCATTCACAATGCAAACTTAAACGTAACTGTAACGTAGCCGCAAAACCTAGAAATGGGTTATAAAGCGAGATCATTCACAATGCCTTGACGTAAACGTAGACGTGAGACGTAAAGAGCTCGCAAGCTCCAAGCTTCTACGTTTAAGTTTACGTCGAAATTCTACCGAAGACCGATCCGAGAGAAGCATGAAAAAAAACAAATGCACAAAAAACCCGCGAGAAGGAAGGTCCTCCAGATCGATTCTTGTTTATGCGTGTGTATTGGTAGAGTTCTAAAAAGAGAGCCTTAGTATTGGTGTGTATAGTCGAAAGGTAGAGCAGAGAAGTTTGTGGAGTTTTCTCTGCGCCTCCTTTTTAAATAAAGCGCCCCTAAAATTAATGCTGCAGAAGCTTGCAACAGCACAAGCTGCACGCCCACATCTCTCTCCATGACAAAATCTGAACGTGGCGTTAAATATATTTGCGGTACACAATTTAAAGCTCACTGCTCGCATATAACCTCAATAGGTAGGGGCGCAACAGCTGCTCGCAAATGCAAAAGGCGAAATCGATAGGAGAGTAAAATAAAATGCTAGAAACGAATCGATCAATTTGTTGAATTCTGATTGGTTCACACAAAACCTACGTTCCAGCTTACGTTTCCCATTGTGAATGCTCGTTTTTACGTGAAAAGTTTACTGCATAAGTTTACGGCTTACGTTACGTTTAAGTTTGCATTGTGAATGAGACCTAAGAGAGGCGGAAAATATGGAAGATCCGAACTGACGGATCGCAATCGGGCCACAAGAGAACCGCCGAAGCTTGCCTGGTTCGCTACTCCGCTTATACGTGTGCCCCCCTACAGCCGTTCAGACCAGGCGGAGCGCTCAATTTCACTTGCTAAATTTCACTTTACGACGCATCTATTCATCCGATTTGGACGATTGATACGGCGTTGTAAGCCCACTTTTTAATTTCATCCCGGAACTAAGAGAGCATTTGACAAATTTGGAAATATTTTTTGGAAAAAAAGGGCTTTGTAGTGTAAACTCTATATTAAATACAAATCAAATGTTTACTGATTGAAAATCGGACCATTTGTTTAGAAGTTATCGGTAATGAAAATTCCCTTATGACAATACTGCGATCTGCTGAATTTTTCTACAAGTATTTTTCGGCTTTCAGTCTAAGTGGGTAATAGGCCCGGATAGGGGCCCCCTTCATCACACACCCAAAATGCTTATAAAGGGGAAACTATTAAAAACAGATTTTTTTCAATTTGCCATGTTTATCATTAAACTGTCATCAAATTGTTACCTCATTTATTTGTCATCAAATTTATATTATGTAACTTCAGCCGAGTTAATTTTTGCAATGCAAAAACAGCGCTGCGCTTTGCATTTTTTATATAAATTCATTGAATTTTTGCAAATCGATTTTGTCGGTTTGTAGCTATAAACATATAAAACCTCAATACTCTTGAGCAGATCTTAAAACTTAGTTCATTGCGTATATGTTTTGAGTAGATATTCCGAGTTGGTATTTTACCTACTCGGAATTTTTCGTATTGGTATAGCTACCCACATTATCCGCCGGGCCTGAGCCCATTGAACCAAGCCCCCAAAAGATTCTAAGGATTGCTGAAGTATTTAATTCATTTTCTGTTAGTTTCCACCGTAGAGACGATCTAGGGAAGCTTATTCTCCACATGTATAATATTGTCCGAAACAGCCATGATAATTTCCTTCATTCACCGCGTGATATCGCTGAAGTTAAGTACATGGATGAATAATAGGATGCCCAGCTTCCTATCTTTCCTTAAGAACACGTTTCTTGCCCCAATGGTGCTGCGCTCTGTGTTTCGTTACGTGTCCACCTTGCGAGATATACTCTTTGACCTTGGGTTCCGCCGGCTTGTATCTGCCTTTAGGCCGCTGATTGCTACTCTCGTGTGCACATCGAATTCTGGCGCTGCTCGTGTTCTATCATGGCCGCTAAACGAGGTCCGTACTGTGCTGCACTGTACTGTAGCAACTTTTTAATAGTAATGTCAAATATTATTTAGTCTCTAGGATTCAAATATTAAGATTATGCTTCACTAACTCCATGCAGTTTTTTCACAGGTTAGATGAAGAGCACGATCACATAATCATGCAGTGTTTTTTCACAGGTTAGATGAAGAGCACGATCACATAATCAGTGATGCAGTGTTTAATGTTTGTCACTCCGGGAAAATTTCCTGTTGTATAAGAATTAATTTTCATTACAAAATATCAGTTTTATAATCATTTAAAAAAATTAACTTTAACTTGTGTTTATCATCAAAATTGTTCGAAAGATATACATTTATCTTTTCAGCTTGCAGTAACCACCATATTCATTTTCCTTCACAGTTCAATTATTTTAAGGTATTAAGATAGTTATTAAAATAAGGTATTAATCATAATACATATTCTTAAGAGTGAACTCTCAAATATTACTCCAGTGAGTAACGCCTTGCAGTGGCTGTGTTGTATCTGGAATATATTGTAGTTTCATAATATGTCGTATTTAAATGTGCATGCCTTTTTGTTGAAAGTTAGGAACAGTTTGAAGAGTTTTGAATAAATAATACCAACATATTTAATGCACATTATGTTAAAAAATGATGAATTATTTAAGTTAAGAGTTTGAAAATTCTTTGCAGTACAGAAGAAAAGCTGCTCTTTTCACAAAATGAAAAACATGATCAAAATGTTTCCTTTAATACCAGTTTAGTTCCAGTAATACTGTAACTAAAAATATGCGGTTACTGTGCGCAGTAAAGGATTTTTGCAGGCAATGGCTGGTAACCACATGATTGATCACAGATCATCAAACACTGATCACAGCAATCACAGACTGCTAGTACATGGATAAATTGGGGCCATGTTTTACAAGATCTTCTGTAAAATACTCAGACTTACCTCTGTGCAATCACACCCCGCAAAATGATGGGAAATTCCCATAGCATCACATGGTAGAGTGGACATGATGTGGTAGGGTGGCAAATTTCATTCTTTAGGGTGTCTTTGTATTACTACTACCTCTTGTATGTAGGGCGCCACAGAAAGGTTGTGGGTAGGTGGGTGCAGGTGTGTGTGTGTGGTGATGGATGAGCATGTGTGCATGTGTAACGGACTGATTAATCTTCCTTGAGAAATAAGGGAAAAATTGTTGATTTTTAACTCGTGCAAAAGGCAGTAAAAACAGCAAAAGGTTTTAACTTAATTGTGGACAATTCACTATTTGATTGTGCATTTTGGAATGTGAGTTTTAAAACTCATTAATGCATGAAGATCCTGTCTTTAGTCTGAATCTCAGTTGTGTAGCCTAATTGCCAATGCAAGATAATTTTTTATTATGTGGAAGCAAATAGTTTTTGCAATCAAGTTTTTCCAAAAACTCTTGTCTTCTTTCCTCCATTGCTAACTATTCCATCCTCTCATCAACCTAACCACCAACCCCAGAGATCAACACAGAAGGGCCACACTTCGTCTGCCTTCAAAAACCCAAAAACACAGTAAACAGGGCAAGCACCACCAAAAAAACCTCTCTCTCATTTAAATAAAGTACTTATACAGAGCGTTCAAAAAGTCTCTCCGCAGTGGCTGTCTCTCCACACCACCATCCTTTAATCTTGAATCTAGATTCTAGAAGAAAGCTGTTGACATTATTGATCATCATTTACTGTTATCCAAACTTGAAACTTTGAGAATTTGTGGCATTGCACATCAATGGGTAAAATCTTTACCTTTCAAATCGTTGTCAAGTAGTCACAATGAAGCATGTTAGAGATAAAAAGATTTCAAGCCAATTTTCTCAACCTAAAATGATAAATTATGGAATGTCACAAGGATTAATCCTAGGCCCTATACTATTTTTCTTGTACATCAACGACATGCCCCTGACTCTACAAAAGAGCAAAATAGGCATATTTGCTAAAATGATAAATTATGGAATGTCACAAGGATTAATCCTAGGCCCTATACTATTTTTCTTGTACATCAACGACATGCCCCTGACTCTACAAAAGAGCAAAATAGGCATATTTGCAGATGATACAAACATTATTATTAAAGCATATACCCAACAAACTCTACAAAGAGAAGCACAAACAGTTCTAGAAGGACTAGTAAAATGGTTCCAGGGAAATAAACTCATCATAAACACCAGGAAAACTGTCTCCCGAAACTTTCGAAATCCACTGTCTAAAGAAAAGCCTCCAACACAATTGATGATAAAACACATGCTTGAAAAAATTGCCCCAAAACAAACTTTTCTTGGATTGACTATTCAAGATGATGGATATGGAATAAAATGGAACTCCCACATCACAGATCTAAACAGCAAGCTTACCAAGTCATGCTATGCCATCTACATCCATAAGTCAAATTCTAACTTGGATACTATACGAACAGTGTACTTTGCTGTTCACTCACATCTAAAATAAGGAATCATGTTCTGGGGAAATTCCCTAGAAAGTATCCACACTTTTATCATCCAAAAAATAATATTGAAAACAATGACAAACATTCATGAACATTAGACCTGCAAAACACTTTTCAAAAAAATACAAATCCTACCACTCGTATGCATATTGGAATATTAACTATGCACATGTATATGCTGGGACATGCATTTTTATTAAAGATATTATTAGTTTTGTACCCTACACCAATCATACTCACAAAAGAAAAAGACTGAAATATCCATCACTGACTTAACTGCAATAAAAACATGGGTCTTATACACATATCGCAGCCCAACTAAGAATTTGATAGTTCTCGCACATTTATTATCCAAAAAGAATACTACAAACAATGATCAGCACTCATAAGCTAGTCTTGTATGCCCAACAAAATTACCGGTAGCGGTAGCTCAGTGCATCAACTGATGCCACTGCAGCGCCTCTAACCGGGAGGTCCTAGGTTCGAGTCCTGACGGCGGCAGGATTTTCGACACTAGCTTTTCAGCTAGGTCGAATTCAGCTGCTGTCTGGAGGAGAATTCTAGCGCCCGCTCTCTGATCGGTAGTTTTCCGTGGTTTCTCCAATCAACACCAGGCGAATGCCGGAGCAGTACCCTACCAAACGGGCCACGGACCGCGCGCGATCTTTCCTTCCTCTTCCTTGTCCTATCCTCTCCCATTACACACACACTTACACTAACATGCACTACACTACCACATATTCCGGGAGACCGGTCGGGAGCTTAGAGCTTGTCCCGACTGGGGCGATGCCCAGTTGGTGGGAGAGTCCTGGTTAGGGGGAAACCCTACTAGCCGAGGGTAGGTCGGCGCCGGATCTCGCCATCCAGCGGGGGAAGATCACCGCCATCTCCCGAGAAAGAAACATGCACTTCACTAACGGGACTAATGACCGAAGCAGTTGACGCGCCCGTAAACACGAAAAAATCAATCAATCAATCAATCATTCAACCCAACAAAATTAAGGATTCTTCCACTCCCATGCATGTGCATATTTGAAATAGTGGTCTTCACAAAGAAGATTCTTATGGAAAACAAAGACACTTTTGCTCTGAATTCTGATGTACACAACTAAAACACTCGTCTAAAGGATAACCTACATGTTTCCGATTCTGAAACTACACTTTATCAAAAAAGTACCCTAATAGAAGGCATTACACTTTACAACATTTTGAGCCTGATATTAAAAACATAAACACAAAACAAACATTTAAATGTAAATTAAAAGTTTCGCTGCTCAACAATATGTTCTTCAGTGTGTAAGAATCAACAAATCACAACAGTACTTCCCTTAAAAAAACATAAATATAAAATTCTTATCCCATTTGACTTTGTTTCATGTTGACTGTTGAAGCTGAAGCAAAGAAAGAAGAATTGTCATATTCCGTCCTGCCTGTGTTAAATTGCAGTTGGTCTGATGTAGAAGGAGAATTCCAAACCAAAATTCTATTTCCTTCACCCTGACTTTGCTAGATGCATTAGGCATCGTTAACAATAATGTTTATTTATTTATTTTACGTCAAAAAAAAACAGTTAAAACTGCGTATGACCTGCAATGGGCAAAAGTGAATTGTGTGCACATTTTCAAAATTCTGTGATCCCTATACTAAGTCTGTAGACCCCTATACTACTTAAATTTTGGGAGAAAAAAAGAAAAGAAAAAAAAGAAACTTTCATGTAATAAAATCTATTTTCAAGGCTTAAATAAGCAATCCCCAATAGGAGGCGCGTAGGCGGAGATTCTACCTGGCGGTCCTCTTGACTACGGACAGACGAGACGAGAATTACATACATATACACTCATACTCTCCGCTTACATACGAGAGATATTAATGGAGGGTTACTCCGCGCTCAACGCTCGACATGGGGCGAAGAGACGCGTTGCGTCAATTAAAGTAAAAAAAGGAATTAAAAAAAAAAATAGGAGCCATTCGGGAATTTATCAGAGCCCAGACAGAGCGAATGAGGCAGGCCACGCGGCCTCTTCTTGTGACCCTGGACGTTAAAAATGCTTTTAACTCAGCAAGGTGGGTTGATATTCTAGAGGCACTCGAAAACACTTTTGCAGTCCTGAAATATCTTACCCGTATGGTGAGGGACTACTTCAAGGACCGTTCCCTCTCATATGAGTCAAGTGGGCAGAAATCCATGCCAGTTACCGCTGGCGTTGTACAGGGATCGATCTTAGGTTCATATTTTGGGAACTCAGTTTATGACAGCCTATTAAGGACGGAGATGCCAGAAGGCACCGCCCTGGTCGGATATGCTGACGACACAGCAGCCGTAATAGAAGCCTGTAGCGTCGCGCTGGCTCAGCTCAAGCTAAACCAGGTGATCAGGCGCGTCAATGACGATGTGGTTGTTGCAACTGATATAGAAGAACTCGAATTCATGGAAATGTTACAGCAGGAATTTCATACGACAAGAGGATCTCTCAGAAACTTCTTGGGCATGAGAATACAGCAAAAGGAAGATGGATCAATAACAATTGATCAAGAAGAGTTTTGGAAATTGCAATCAAAATGTCCAGGAGCAAAACAAGGAGCCATCTCAGCTTTTGGTCAAACCATGGAAACTGGACGAAAAGGAAGAAATATTTATTTCTGAAGGCACTTTGTGAAATCAAGTGTTTTGATATTAATTATTAAAATTTTGATTTTATTGTTCAGATTTTATGGAAGTAACTACATGAATGTTGTGAATGTGTGATGTTTTGATATTATTTCTAAAATATATATTTGTCAAATTTTGACTTGGAGACTTTTTATTTATTCCCTTAAAAGAAAATAATGCATCTATTTATTTATTTTTATTTATTTTACGTCAAAAAAACAGTTAAAAACTGCGTATGACGTGCTATGGGGAAAAGTGAATTGTGTGCACATTTTCAAAATTCTGTGATCCCTACACTAAGTCATATACTACTTAAATTTTGAATTTTTGAAAGGGAGAAAAAAAACTCCCATGTAATAAAATCTATTTTCAAGGATAAACAAGCAATAAATTTTGAATTTTGAAAGGGAGAAAAAACAAACAAAAAATCCCATGTAAAAAAATCTATTTTCAAGGGTAAATAAGCAATAAATTTTGAATTTTGCAAGGGAGAAAAAAAAAAAAAAACTCCCATGTAATAAAATCTATTTTCAAAGATAAATAAGCAATAAATTTTGGCTCTTATTACTTCCTGCCGCGACAACATGGAAACGATAATTTGAATAATTGTATTTCCCACTGAATTCTAGAAGACGTGCACAGAAAATGAAGTTACATTTATGTCCAGAAGCAAAACAAGGGGCCATCTCAGCATTTGCTCAATGGATCAGGGAAACTGGACGAAAACCTGATCGAGATGGGGGTCATTGACCCGGAAGCTGTAGTACAATAGTTGTTACAGGTTGTTTATACTCATTTATACAGTCCAAATGGTAAATAATGCATTATGTATCATTGTTAAAATTAATGTTACTTTTCTTGTGATGCTCAGTATAGTCTCTAATTGTATAGAAACAGTTATGCAGCAGAAACGATTTCACTTGGGATTTAAACTTTTCTATTGAATTTAATCGTTTAATGTCATCTGGCAAAGTGTTGTAAAATAATGTACATGTATTGTATGTGAATTTTTGTAATGAGCTGTTGATACTGTCACCTGATGAATATGATTTCTACGTCGAGTGTTATAGTAATAGACTTCGGCATTTTCTGAAAATATATTCCCGCCCTTAAGCAAGTCATTTTTTACAAAAACCACTGATTCGTAAATAAAAGACACGGTAATGGTAGAATTCCTAGATTAATGAAGATAGGCTTACAAGAATCACGTGGGTGGGATTTGGTTATTATTCGTACAATTCGTTTTTGTAATCTAAAAGTCTGGGAGCTATAAGATGTATTTCCCCAGAATATTATGCCAAATCTCAGGCGGGAATGAACATTCGCGAAGTATACACAACGAGCAGTATGAAGGTGACTGAATTTGCAAGAATTCTGAACGCGTAGCATAATGAACTTAATTTTGTGTTCAATTCATTTAAATGGACGTTCCATTTAAGGTTTGACTGAATTGAGAGACCTAAAAATTTTGTTGCATTAACATGAGTCAATGGTACACTGTTCATTTTCAATGGAGCACAGAATTGTTTATTTGAAATGGAAAACTGCATTAAAACCGTTTTCTTTTCGTTTACTATTAATTTATTATTTCGGAACCAATTTGAAACATCTGATATTGTACTATTTACGGTTTCTTTATTGCAAAGGATGTTCGTATCATCCGCAAAGAGAACCGTTCTTCCGTTTCGAATCGTCGAGGGCATATCGTTTACGTAAAGTAGGAACAGAATAGGGCCTAAAATCGATCCTTGAGGTACTCCACATGCAATGGGCAAAGAGTCGGAAACGTGCGTACGTAATGTTCCATCATTCCAGTAAGGTATTTCAACTCTCTGAGATCGTTGTTTAAGGTACGAACATAACCAATCTAGAGCAATACCACGAATTCCATATGAAGGTAATTTGGAAAGTAAAATGTCATGATCAATGACGTCAAAAGCTTTTGAGAGATCTAAAAATAATCCAATAGGTGCCTCGTTTTGATCCAATGATGAGGCGACAGCTTTAAGAAAAGAAAATATAGCTGTTTCCGTTGATTTTGATTTTCTAAATCCATGTTGGCAATCTGAAAGCGCGTCGTGTTTAGTGAGAAGGGTTTCCATTCGTACGTAAAAAAGTCTCTCTAATATTTTTGAAAAAACTGATAGAAGAGAAATGGGCCGATAATTTTGAATTTCATTTTTGTTGCCTTTTTTGAAAAGCGGCTTAATTTTAGCTGTTTTGAAAATATCTGGAAACGTTCCAGTGCATAAAGATGCATTAAATATGTGAGTTAACTGGTGTATAATGGCATACGCACAAGTCTTTAACAAAGAATCCGGGAATTCATCTAAACCGGACGAATATTTATTTTTTAGTTTACCGATTATTTTGAGAATTTCATAGGAAGAAGTGTCGGAAACGAACATTGTGTCTAAAATTTTGGGTGAACTGTCTGTTTTTGAATTTTGTGGCTGAAAACCCTTTGTGAGATCGGCATCAATTCTCGAAAAGTATTGGTTAAAGAGATTAGCCACTGTTGCCGGATCGTTCACATTTATATCGTTATATTTTAAAACAACATTCTCTACGGGTTTTCTAGTTGATTTGGTAGTATTGTTTATTGTATTCCACATTGCTTTTGTTTTATTATTTGAGTTCAAAATATCCTGATCGTTTTTCATGATTTTAGCCTGCCTTATGACTTTTCGTAACAATGTTTTGTATTTTTTAAAGTAGATAAGGAAATCTTGAGATACGTCATGACGTTTAGAAATAAAGTAGAGAGTACGTTTATTTTTACACGATGTTCTAATTCCTTTTGTGATCCAAGTATTACTTTTTCGTGAAATGTTTAATTTTCTCTTTTTAATAGGAAAGCATGCGTTAAAGAGAAATGAAAGCTTTGAGAAAAATAAATTATATTTTTCATTTGTGTCAATAGCGTTATAAACTGCCTCCCATGATTCTTTCAGCAAGTAGTCCGTAAATAACTTTATGTTAACTGTAGTAAATGCTCTGCACATGCGTGTTTTATTTATTGTGTCAGTATTCATGTTATTAGTAATTGTAAGAATTTGTGCATCGTGGTCACTGTAACCTAGATTATTCGTTATTATTTCATATCTAGTTGTGGTTTTGTTAATTATAATTTGATCTATTGCTGTTTGTGATTTAAGAGTATTCCGTGTAGGTACGTTCACTGTAATATCTAAATTAAAAGAATGAATTAAATTGAGAAACTGCTCTTTTTCGTGGGATTCGCTTATAAAATCAATATTGAAATCTCCACATACAACAATGGATTTAAAAGAGAGATTACTAATTTTGTTCAGAGTTATTTCTAGATTTTCTACGAAATTGAAATAATCTAAAGCTTGCTTTGTTGGAGGTCTGTAGATGCAAAGTAAAATAATTTTGAGCGTAGTAAGATGTACAACTGTTATTTCAAAAACTTTTTCAACTGCATATAAATTGAATTCTGAATCATTTTTCTGATTTAATTTTAATAAATCTGTCACTTTATTTTAATCGGTTGTTTTTCATCCTGAGTCATTTCCATGTCAGGGTATTCTACATTTCCTACATAATCCTACAATAAATCGTAAATTATGCCAAAATGGCTACATTAAAAAATACTGTGCATCTACCTCCATGCCCCCACCACGGCATGGTCCCCTCCACCTCTCGGTTTCATATTAGAACCGCCCGTTTGAGCGCAGCACTAGCGCTAGTCGCGAGAATAAACACGTAGTTTCTCAGCCTTGGTTTTTTCCCACGTGCTCGATCTGCCTGTGGCTGCGTTGTTTCATGTACTCCGTGCATTACAACAATACTCCTACATAATTTGTTGGGTATATGTGGGCAGAAGTGCAAGTGATCAAATAAACTGATCGTTACATATTATCAATTATTACATAGTTCTTTTTTATCCTGTGTATTTCTTACGGTAAGGCACATTTTTTTATTATATATGGATAACATTGTTTACGTAGATTCTAGCAACTACTATAAAGGTACTTTATTATATTTTATTCTAGTGATGAAATAGCGGTAAAATCTGAATTTAGCGAATAGCTGGTATGAAGGCTAGGTCAAGAGATACATTGTATATAATTTTCGTTACATTGTATTATTTATAAAAGGCGAAGTGAATTAATTGAATTAAGGAATTTTACAGCATGTAGAATTATACATTTTGGCAACTACAAGTAATGTATCCCGAAAAATCAGAAAAAATTACTTCCCTTTATTAATAGAATATATTCGTTAACAATTGAATTACAATTGTTATTCATATCTATGATATTACCATCTCTAACTAATGCATGCCAATTTGGATCAATACTACAGTGGCAACAATAAAGAAATTACAAGTTGTGCAAAATAAATGCCTTAGGCCGAAACACCAAACCCCTAGATTTGAACTAAATTCATAGAGAATTACATGTTTATTCTATTAAAAATCTTATATAGAAAATATCTCCATTTTTTTCTTCACTTTTTTCTCATCTAACTCGAAAATTTAATTTAGGCTGCTATGTTTTGATCCATAGCAGGATCAAATCCAAATTTCCCAACGATAAATTTTGTGCACCTTAATTATCAGTAGTATTATTACCGATATTCAGAAAATAATTTTATTGAAATCAAAATTCTTTAAAGTTAAACCACTATCTTAAAGAGTACGAATATTAGTGATGATGTTGAAGAGTTAGCAATTAGTGGTGGTTCCAAAACCTTATTGTGAATATTAATAAAATTGTATTCAAGCTCTTGAAAGACTGGGCCTAACAAAAAGAAAGAAGCATGTAGAATGCTGAAATGTACTGTTCATTATAATTATTTGATCTGGTTTCGTAAGTGATGGATAACAGAAGCTGTGAAGCAAATAAGATTTTATATTTATTCTTTTAACCTTGAAAATTGTTAAAAAAAAATCTGCCTATTATGTTAATAGCAATTAAATTACATTTAGTAACTTAATGTACATTTAGTAACTAACATGATACTTTTACAGTTATTAAATTAAAATTAATATCCAAAAGAGGTTCTGTGGTTGTTGTTTTTTTTATTTAGCTAATCCTTGCCATAGTCATTTCGGTCATGTTCAGTACATTTTAAGTTTTAATGTTTTTTCTGTCATAATTTGTGCTTGACATTACTGTCAGTGACATTTGAGAGATTGTACCAATCTACTTCAGAATCTTCATTTCAATATTTATGTTTCACTTGCATAGTAAAATTGAATGAACTGCTATATTGGGAAGTGAAGTTTACCTTTTACTTTGGTCATGTTTGAAAATTAGCGTTTTATGCTGAAGTAGAGAACAGTACAACTTAAGGAAGTCATTCAAATGGGCACTTTGCACTGCTTAAGGATGGGTAAATCCGTGTGGCAAGGGCCAAGAGGTAGTTATGGGATTTTGATGGGAATCTTGCGATGGGCAGGGGTTGTGGACAATATACATAATTGATGATTTGTGTATTTGATCCTCAAGTGTTTGTGTTATAATGGTGATATAAAATGTGTTTGTTTTTTGTTTTTTTGCATGGTGCCGGTAGGGTTATTTTGTAGTCATTTAGTGGATTCGACACCATGGTTTGATTAGGTTTTTACTTATTTCCTGCGAGTCTGATGAAAAGCGTCATGTTAATGTGAGAAATATTTGAGAGGGGAGATGGAGAAATTAGAAGAGTTTGATCTTACTATTAAAGCAGCTTTTTGGTGAATTCTCATTTCTTATGAAAGTATGACTTCCAAAAAGGTACTTGCGACAAAATTATAGATGAATCACTTTTTGGGGATGTTTCGTGCTAAATAATTATGTTGCTTCGGAGTTCAGGAACATTGGTAGTATGTGTTCTTGTGTGGGGTTAGTATGTTCTTATTAGAGATTGTCTTGCATGACTGGTTTCATTTCTCCTTTCCTCCCTTACAACCGTCGCCCTCCATCCCTCCTCCCCCATCTCTTACTTTCCTCTAGTGTGAGTGCACACACGAGTGAGTGGGAGTTATTGTAATGTGAAAATAATGAATCCCATACAGCTTCAGTTTTTTACAGGGCACAGGAAACGCATCAAAGCGAGTTTCTAAAGAAATTGACAATCTGTTCTGGGGTAGGAGAGCTCCTTCTGCCAAAGTAAAGGACATAAATATGCATATACACACAAACATACACAGTTTTTTGTTGCATGGGATGTACATCATCACAATGGGCTTTTAAATGTGGCGGAAATTAATTTTAGTTGATAGAAAAATCATTAAAACGTGGCACCTGTAAATAAATCATCCAGGTACACATGTGCTAAATAGGTGCCAAAATATCATGTTCTCTTTACTTTTTTCTCAGGTGTTGCTATGGAGGCTGAACAGAGTGTCAAGCAGTCACATGCAGAGAATGGAGATGCTTTTAAGGAAAGAGGAAATGGAGTAGGAAGGGAATTTGTGAATCGTGGGGGGAGGGGATTTGGGGAAAGGGGCAGCAGATGGGGGAGGGGATTTGGGGAAAGGGGCAGCAGAGGGGGGAGGGGATTTGGGGAAAGAGGGGGTAGAGGAGGGTGGGGATTTGGGGGAAGGGGCAGCAGAGGGGGGAGAGGATTTGTGGAAAGGGGGGGAAGAGGAGGGTGGGGATTTGGGGGAAGGGGAGGTGGAGGCAGAGGAGGAAGGGGTGGCTTTCAGGGCCAGGGCAGAGGATTCGGCGGTGAAGGGGGTTTTCGCGGAGGCAGAGGAAGGGGTGGATTTGGGCGGGGTTCGAGGTGTAACTTTAGAGGGGCAGGTAATTTCTCCTCCAGAGAAGGAAGCAATATGTATTCGAATTATTCATCATCCTCAAAAGGTATATTTATGACAAATCAAGTTGCATTGTTTGTCAAAAGGAATGTTTTGTGGTTGTTGGTATTAAATATGTAACTCTCAATCTAGGAGTACATTGAGTACTTGTTTTCATTACCTCTAAGTTGGTGTGCTTTTAATGACTTAATCATTAAGGGACCTCCTTAAGCTATTGGGGCGTGATACGGTTGATAATAATTTGAATATTAAAATAATTTGCTACTTTCGAACTAAAAATTTATTTAATGATAATTTGGCCCATTTGTTCATTTTCTTCAGTATTATAAATACCAAGCCTTTGGAGAAAGAATAAACATTACGTTTCTTTAATAAGGAGTTATACTTTTTTCTCCCTAGAAATTCAATTTTTTGCTTCTACAATTCTTAATTTTCATTTCTTCATAAGCTAAGCAAGGTGATGAATATAGAATGAACATTTGCAAGCAATTCTGTACAGTGTGCACGTCACAATACATTATTGTGGACTTCTGTTTTCATTGCAGTATACTCTGACTTCCCAGATTGGACTGCTGACAAAATACATGAGGTTTTAGAGAACATGGACTATAGAGTAAGTATTTCAAATGATCAAAATGTTGACGTACCAGAGCTTACAATAAACATTACAAATGGAATACTGAAACAGAAATTGTAGAACAACATACTATTTATCATTTAAAAATTTATTCACTACATCAGAATAATGTCAAAAAAAGTTGTTCTGAAATTTGCTAACTACATAGTTTTGTGATTCATATACATACAATTTTTGGTGTAAGTATTTTAAATGGCCATTTCCATTGCAAGAAATCGTTCATAAAAATGGCATTTTATGACACAGCTCTTGCTCCCTGCGCATCCAACCTCCCCCGCCCCTACACCGTGTATGATGTCCAACTATGAATATCCTGTGTGAATATTAATTATGTTACCTACTGCAAAACTGCATTTCAAATTTGTTTCCAAAATGAATTTTGGTTCTTTTATAGTTTTATTGTACAAAAAAATAGTGTATGCATTGCTTTATTGGATTCTTACATATTCCTTCGTAATATTCTCATTTTCAAAATGTTATTGTGCAATAAAGCATAATATTACAAACTAGTGGCAGAATATATTATTATGAAGTAGAAAGTTCATATAATTTTCAGAAATCGTCATAATCATCGTATGCTCTGCTTACATCTACTTCTGTTGATCATTAATACTAACTTATTATGAGTTCAGGATATTTAGGTTAGGCAATATCTCTGAGTTCACTGAATGTTTATCGAAATTAAATTGTATAATACCATTTATATTAAAAATTACAGCAAATGTATTTTGTATCATTTGATTTAATTATATATTATTAACATATATTGCTTCAACAATATCTTTGGGTTGGTGCAAGATCGGCCAGTGTCAATATTCAAAGTTTTACAGAAGGGGTGATTTTCTCTTTTGACAGAAAATTGCATCAAAGTTACAACTTTTGTATATTTTAGCATTTCTGCTGAGGTAATAGTTTTTAAAACCTTATATCGGTATTTGTTATTTCACCAATACAGTTGTATTAATTTTGAATCATTTAAATATTTTTTTAGGACAGTAATTTCTTAATAATAATGACAACAGAAAGAACACTTTGAAGCAGAACTAGAAAAATAGCAGAGACAGTAATGACTAAAATTATTTATGTCACTTTCATTTGTTTTATGTCCCTTAATGAATGTTGTTTAGAAATGCTTCATTGTATATTCTGATGGTTGGATGAACAAATTGTAGAAGGTTGTTAAGATCCTTGAGATTGGAGGATGGTAATTGAAAAACGTTTATCACTAAAGACCAGAAATATATATTATGTGAAACATCAAAATGTGTTCTTTAATACGTAATGAAAATGGTGAGAATAAGTAATAAATAAGTAGAATTGGATATTATATCTACTATTAAAATATCTAATTATAAAACATGTTTATCCAATACAAAATTACATCTATAAAAAGTTCCTTAAACAAAGTTTAAAAATGAATCAAACGTTCTAAAACTCGTGTGGAGAGTACAAGTTGATACTCATTTTGCGCTGTACAACTTTACTGTCAATTTTGAAGACGTTAGTTTAGCAGCCATAGAATAGAAGACGTACATACTGGCGATATTTACAACCAGTCAAAGTGTTATATGTCGTATCAAAGTTACTTGGAAATTAAGGTTAAAAATCACGAAAGAATCAATGATACTTTTTCCATCTAAATGTGAAAATGATCTCCTTTGCTGCACATCCCGCCAGTAAGATCTCTGAAGCCGGACTGTAAGAACATCTGACCAAATCTTAACATCTCATTTTGACAAATCTAGAAATAATGTAGGAAAAAATTTGATTTTTTTGAAAATACTTCCTTGCATAAAAAAAATATGTATAACGTGGAAGAAAATTTATAAAATTAAAAAATTGTGAAAATAACTAAATGTGTAATACACTACTAAATATGTAACGAAAGAAGTGCAATTTGTGTTAGGATGGTGATGGTTCATCGAGAGTACAGTTAAGTGAGCAGTTACCACAGTGCAAAGAAAGACAAAAACTGTAATTTCATAAAAATCGGGCCTCCATTTATCAGTGAGAGGCTCTAAAGCTTTATACTCGATATATCTCGACCCTTCTTCCCTATGTCCAGCTCTTTAAATGTTTGTTCGTCAAAGCGGTATATGTATAAGCTATATGTGGCAAAATAATCATAGACCAATCTAATAACAAATACTTAAATCAGGAGATGTGATCGATTTTTCACTCTTTGTTTCGTGCACTGAAGGAAGGGGCTTAAAAGACACATTGGCCTACAAACCAAAAATCAATAAAAGCTGTATATTTATGTATTGAAAGTTACGGCCTCATATCAATTCTCTCTAATTTTTCAAAGATTTTTGAAAACCATACTTAAGAGATTTTTCATTTTATTTTTTCAGGATTACCAACATAGTTTTATAAAAAAAATTGCTCTACGGTTTCCAAAATCTTAGAATTCTCAAAATTTATTTTTATAGAATTCACAGAAAAAATATTAATGTTCATAATCAAATAGGTGTTATTTGAATGGATTTCTCAGAAGCATTTCATCTATTAGATTTTAGTTAGTTAATGCCTTATTTTACATGTCGAGACTCGGGCCATCAGGCCCACTCTTCCGTCTGATCATGCAAATTTCGCTAAGCTCCTTTCACCATCTAGCGGAGAAAGGAGGTATTATCTTGGGCAACGAGACAGGCGAATGTCAATTTTGCTCAAAGGCTTCTTTTAGGCTTGAGGATCTTTTACATGCAGTAAATCTACTACATGGGAAGCTGGCTTTCCTTCTCCTTCGAAGGAAGGCGCACAAAGGATTTTTTTGCCCTTAAAAATCCACTTCTTCAATTGGATTTGAACCCGCAAACTTGGGTACAACAGTCCAATACACTGACCGTTATACCACCAAATCCGATTTTGACTTTGTCTTTTTTTTTTAATGTGCTTGCTTGATTTCCCTGCAAATTATATGAATTTGGTCTCTGATTATCTAAAGAGTAGAATTAATTTTGTATTTTATGTAGGATACAAGCCTCATGCATACCCATTTTTACGGGTCTCCCAATCACCCAAACTTGGTCCTCTTTTTATTTACTCTTGGTGTCAATGGTGTTGATATATATCTTACATGTTTTATCTTGGATATTGCTGATAATATTAAAATTTATTTACCTATCTTTACAGCTGATCACTGTAAAATATTACAGCCAAGTCTTCACATATTCTCTGGTCTATAAACAAATTAGCACTCACCTCAGCCAGGTCATGTCTTTTCACAGATCTAAAAGAATACATTATTAGAATTCCAGTTATGATATGCCACTAGAGGCTTACTTTAAAGAAGGATTTGGGCATAGTCATTATGCCCAACAGACTTTCAATTATATATTGATGGTGGAGTTAATATGGCTAACAAATCACTTGGTTATTTCATGAGAGTTGGTTAAAATTAAGTCCATTACTGTATTGAGACTTTTATTTATTATGTTAGTTAGCCCTAAACTTAAATGAGAGTGCCATTTGGTCTCTTCATTTGTGGGACTAAAGACTAAAATTAAATCTTGTCGATGTTGGTTTATATTTATGATATTGTACAATTATGCTTCTGGATACCACATAAAAACATTTCGCAGCTACCATTATTTTGCACTTCCAGTATAGCAAGCCCATTTTGCAAGCCATTCAGGAGAGATTTTGCTTCTTTTATTCAGTAGTAAACATGTATCTTACAAATCAAACCCAAATTGGAGTTCAAATAAGTTAATTTTGTAAATAAGGTTAATTTTGTACTGATATCGACAAGTAAGTACAATTATCTAAAGAATATTGTTAACAATGCAACGGTTGCTCCTGCTGTGAGATTATCATGCCAAAATTGAAGTTATACTTTAGAAAATGATAGTATATGGTTAAAGTTGCATATTACTCTTGTATAAAAAAGTAAATAATAATAATAAAAAAAATTAAATACTTTCAGAGAGGTTCACAAACAGAACCAGACAAGACTATATGGAACAAATTAATAAAAGAAGTGAATCCAACTTTCAAAACTGTTCTTCTTTATTATAAGAAAATGTTGCTCTCCGTTATGATGCAAGAAGAGGTATGTACATAATTTAAACAGTGAAGGCTGGGAGTCGCTATGCGTTGGAAGCAAACTGATTTCGATTTTGATCTTCCAGTTAATATTAAACTATTTATATTGGTTTGTGTCAGAGTTTCTTATGCAAACAGTTGAGTTCATTGTTTGTCAAACAAACGGCTGATGTTTATTGTTAATTTAACAATATTGATTGTGTGACAATGTGATTCCTTATCACGTTGCCTTGATCTTTCAGTGAACAGGAATCAGTCAAAACATAATTAATACATGTGCTGAATGCTCCTCCATCTTAGCTGTTTTCATGTTTTGCTTGCAAGCCCTGAGGATGGAAATAAATTTTTCGAAACGTTGGCAAACAACTAACTTATATTTCGTGTTTACTTATAACCAAGCCCCATTAACCTGCCTTCCAATAGTACATCAATTGGTTCTTGAGAATTCTTAGTGTTCTCCAATGTTTTAGTGGGGAGGAGGAACGATATGTGTGGGCGAGCTGCATTGAAGAAAATCTAATTCCATAAATTGTCATATATAGCCTTTTCATATGAAATTAAAAACAATTTTTGAATGGATAAATAATGCTAACATTATAATTAATGCACATTTTGTCCACATTATTCCAATTTTTAAGTTGTAAGTTTTAAACAAAAGTTTTAAAGTAAAACTGCTGCCAGCCACCTGGCCGATCGGTCAGATAGTATATGGTTGAACTTGGTCTGTGCTTTATGAGATACTCTGCAAAGTGCTCAGGCATCGCTCTGTCAAATGAAACCTTGTGAAGTGATAGGAAATTCCCATCGCATCAACAGAAATCACTAAATGACTTCTAATCTTGATGGCTAATCTTTGATAGAGCATATTTCTTTCATTTTTAATTCTTAATTGTACACGTATCATTATTGGATTGTGCAATATTGACTGTGGGTTTGGGACGTGATAAGGCATTGAAAATCATACTCTGTATCTCAAATTTGTTGCCTAATTGCCAATGCAAAATATTTGTTTTAGGTTTTAACTTTTTTTAAAATTTAAAATAATAAATAGTCATCTCAATGTGAACTCTGCATATAAACCAAATAACATTTACATCCTAAATAGTAACATTATTAAATTATTAACAAATTGGTTTAATTTAGAGCAATGTGCTGCTGCATTCCATATTTAATAATAGTTAATGATATTTCCAAAAACATCAAGGAACTAGATTGTTCCTTCAAATATTATTTTCACATGATCAACTGATGTTTGGAATTTCAGGAAAGTTTTACACACGAGATAATTTATGCAATTGCTTTAAAAAAACTATGTTTGAGTGCAATACTGGAAAGTTTGATCTGTGTTCCAGGTGAAAGGGCTCCCTGAAAAGCCAATTAGTTTGGCAGATACCATCAAAGAAAAGGCAAATTTATCACAGGTGATTTTATACCAGTAACTGACTTTTACTGACACTTCAGCTGAAGTTACAAAGCTAAGGAAGTATTAATTGACAACATGAATACATATTTTTTGTTTTTATTTTTTTCAGCTTGAGACAAGAAAAATTTATAAGATATTTAACAAGAATATGAGTCCTTCTGAGAGGTGTCAATATTATGTTCATCACTCGGGAAAGAATAAAAATTTTGAATTGATAAGGTTCAATTACTAGTAAGTAGCTTTGCTAAGAATCATGAGTGTGGTAGTTGGTATTGTAATGTGTCGTCTAATGTGCCCTCAATCACGATGCGCCACTGTAATGGGTCCTAATGTTCTCTCTCTCTCTACTGGTCACGTGCACTATCTTTGCCGTGCCTAGCTCTAACTTGCAATTGGGTGCCACAATACCTTCGCTTATCGGTTGCCCGTACCTCTGCTCGCCTGAATAATCATTCACAACCTACCTGGTCATAGTCCACGCGCTCACTCCGTACGGAGTTGAGGTAAGGGTCCATTTCGTTTGTGCCTGGATCAAATTCTATACAACTATTTAATAAAAACACATGGATTCAAGGCAATTATTAGCCATGTGGGATGCTCGTACATTTAATTTCGGATTTTTGTTTGCTTATATCCTATCCATAAACACAATCTGCCTCTATGGCTTGCGAAAACGTGACAACACAAATACATAAACATACCGAAAAAAGAAATACAACCATGCACACTGAAAACATAATACGAAAATCTCATGCATACATCAGAATGCGCATTCTGTCGTGACCCCTATTTTTTTTTTTTTTGCTTTTATCTTGTCCTTAACCTAATGTCATGACTTGGTCTTCGACAGAATTTTTTCTTTAGACTTGCGCGTGAACAAACAACAAAAAAAAAGCAGTAATTGCACAATTAGTGCCACTTCCCTTTTCGCAGCGATGTCACTTCCTGTCAGCGCCCGTCGTTGCTAGTTGTAACATGCATTTTTCATGCACGCAGTTCTCGTTCAGCTGCCATTGGATCTGAGGTGCACTCGTCCATTTAAAAATTACCAAATGTACTTCCGTTTATTGTTCCTTGCATTAATCGCGACTTCCCTAAACGTTACTTCTATTTTCTTTTGCGAGGTATTTAGATTTTGCGACGCTCCTGTTTCCTGCGCCTAACTTGTGTAAATACTGTCCATGCGGATTTTTTTTCGTGAATTTCTAAATAAATTAAATTGAATTTTAGCTCGACCTAATTTTTAACAATTGATGTTATACAACCAAAAATAACTCAAAAACTTTTGCACGACACTTCCGCGAAATTTCTCCAAAAATTTAACACAGCATCCAAACACGTGCGATCCTCATCAAACCCGAACTCTTTCTGTCTGTAACACATTTTACATTGTCGGTCCACACAATCCAAGTGACTGTCTTTTTATTAAACACATGCCCATCACCATAAGAAATGTTCGAAAACATTTACATTTTCACTGTTTTTGGGCATCTTGCGTCTTATTATCTGTTTCATAATTTTACTAGCTTTCATTTTGTAATCGTCACATCACCGAATTCCCCTTTCCTGTTTTCCTTTTTCCAAAAACCTTTATTTTTCGTCTTCTCAACTCGTGATGATGTCACTTACATTTTCAGTTGCTCCTTCAGTTCTTTCTTAATCCGCTATGCTATGAAACTGGATAATAATTTATTCCGAGCCCTACATAAATCCCCCCGCGCCATGACTAATTTTGCCCTGATCTAAATATTTTTCTCTATAATTTCTGAAAGTTTGGCCAAAATCCACCAAGGCATTCACTGGATATTCAATAAAACTCGTCTTGTTGTATACTTTCAGAGGTACAACAAAAATCACCATGTCTTCAATCTTCGCCGTGATATACATGCGATTTACACAATTTATAATATTTACGGAACCTGTGGCTCGAATAATGTGATTCTTGGTTCAAAACGTTCCTAAATTCAGGTTCTATTCACTGTTCATAATGCCTATGTTCGCCCCTTTGGTTTTCTATCACTTTCCTAATAATTATTATTACGTGGCGCTGTTGTCTATTGTTTATTTCATTATTGGCTCCTCTTTGCTTATATAGACGTTCCGTGTTCCATGCATTCTTGCGGGCTAGTCTCACAAATCATTACAGTATACACTGAAAAAGTTATGGCTAAAATTGATCATAGTCGCATTTTGGTAATTTGTCAGAATTAAAAATTTTAATGTTCTAAATCTATTATCCAATGTTAAGTGGATATGTAAAATTTGGAACTCAGTGAAAAAAACAACTAATTTCATTACAGATAATGAGAAGAAAACTATTTTGTAAGTTCATGGAAATATACCTAGCAATTTTAATAAGGAAAAATTCAGAACTTTTCAATTAGATGAGGCCATGATTGATCATGTGCAAACTCAATGTCATTTTCAACTTTCTGTGCATTCCCCCAAACTAATGCTCTATAGAAAGTCTGAGCATCAGTGTTTATCAAAAATTCTTAGATGCAAGGAGTCCTTCAGTTTTGCAGATTTGATGGGTAGTGGTTAGAGACGTGCGTTTTTGTTAATTAGAAATGAAACGACTTTTCAAAATCTCTGACACTGCATCAGTTTGACAAAACATGAAGGTAAATGAATCTAGTTTGGTAGGGTTTAAAATTGCGAAATATTGCAAAATTTCCATACAATCCTAAAAACTACTCAAATTGCGAAAAAATACCACCATCCATTCAGAACTCTTCATGTGTGCACAGAGTTGCCACTTTGAGTTTGAATGCCTACAGTCACCGGTAGACTACCGTTCAGCTTTCCCCTGTGCATTATAAAAGCACCCACTTAATTAAAATTGCAGAAAATACAATGGGTTGTTCATCTGAAGAAATTGTTTGTAAACCTTATAACGGAAGTACTTGCAGTCCTCCATTCTGAAACATAGTGGCTTATAATTTCTCTGTAGAATCACACATTTTACCCATTATCTTTTTCTTCTTTACCCCACTTTGTTCATTACTTGCCTGTTCCCCATCTGTTGTACCAAACTCACTTGACATGATGACTATTAAAATGATTGTAACATCCAGTGTGTAACAGTTTACGTTGTTACGAGTCAGTGTTGTGGACTAAACAGATGAATCACACATGACAATGTAAACATAGAGAGGTGGAAAGGTTTTGAATCCTGAGCTCTTTTGCTTGTTAACGCGTGGGCCTCGATCACTTTTAGCTGCTCGCTTGCATTTTTTTCTTTGTTTTATTTAGTAAGGGATTGCGATCTTTATTAGCCAAAACTAATCAAACTTGCATTTTGCCTGTATTATGGGACCAAAGGACCTTAAAAGCTTCTTTACAATGTATTATGATTGTTTTTAGCCTTACTTGCTTCCTCAAATTTTATATTTCTTGTCTGTTTTTATCTTACAGTGTATTTTTAAATCAAATTACTTTTAGTAATGGTTAATATTTTTATTGCAGCAAAACAAAACCAAAAAGATTTCTAAAGATGTGTCAAGTTCATATATTACATACATATGGAGACTGTTAATTCAATTTGTAAAAAAACAAGTAAGTGTAATAAATTCTATATTGTTAAGTAAAAGGAGAACTTGACAATTTTCAAAACCTGTGCTGAGAAAGGGAGGAGAAAAAATAGGAACTGTTTCTCAACAGGAACAAACAGCGGATTTATTTATTTACAGAAACATTTCATTGGCATGTCCGGAAAATTAATTTATTGCTTTAGTCCTCACTTCTGCCTAAACATTACAAAGAATAATAACAGCAACCTCAAAAGGTATGAGTTACATTGAAAATCCACTAGTTAATTGACACCTGTTAGCTGCTGTCATAGGGCATCATAATAATTTAACACAGAACAGTTTAACACCATTTCGCTGTAGAGCACCATGCTAGGTCACTCTCCTGCTCGTTCAATTCATGTTGAAGATTTTCACCTTGGCATCAGGCTAGTGCCACGTTGTGTGACCACCTTGCCTCCAGGTGGCCGGCCAGCCCTCCAAAATGCCTCAGCCTCACATATCACAACTTCCCATGGCTGGGGGTGCTGCAGGGGTTGGGACAGCAGGCAGCTCCTATTCCTCACGCAGGCGAGGGTGGGCAGCGGTGGTGGCACAAATCGGCCTTCCTTGTCATTTGGGCAAGAGAGAGGACACCAGTAATATATGTCTCCTGGAGGTGTGGCAACAAAGTGACTTTGTTTGAGGCAGCCAGTCGCAAAATAAATTATTTTTTTATAGTGGGATGCACAAAATTAATATTATGGCCCCTTAATCCACTAACATAATGGAGCGTCCAGCAGCACAGGAATTAATTGTTATATAGTCTGCGCCAGGACAAATGAGTTATCAATTTTTTCAATTATAAGTTAATGCTACTGATCCAAATTCGTAAGATCCTCTCCTTACGAGGATGGTAACGGATTCATAGGAGCCATTTATTCCTGGAATACATAGATAATATTGTACATCTCCTTCTCCAAATGTTTTTATGTGTGACATCACTCTTGCAGCAAACAAACTGGGGAGCAAATGGAACACAACATATACTATACTATATTAAACCGCGTGTGTGAGGTTATTAACAATAAATCACAAAGTGAGAAATTTTAAAATTCAATCCATTATGCAATAGCTAAATGACTGCTTCCTGTTTCTATGTCTTACTGACACACAATGTGTTGGTGAAAACGTCAGCCACCATGACTGAGATGTGGCTTGTTCCAGATAGCCTAGATCAGGGATGTGCAAATTGCGAGGCCTTGAGGGCCACAATTAAAACTTCCATATGGTTGAGGGCCATGTTTTCATTACTCATGCAACCCATACCTAACTTTGCCATGTTGATCTCAGCAGATTACCCGGCTTGTCTGAAATGGAAAGGAGGGAGAAGATGGAATCATGCATGATATCAGGGTGCACCATGCAAAACAGTCAATCACATTGAGATGATTTCAAATTTCTGATTTTACTAGAAAACAAATCCTCAAATCTAATCGTAACCTTTTTTCCATTAAGGGGGTGTTGACCCTGATAGGGTGCATGCGCTAGGCACACAATGGGTGGACGACATGAATGCAATGGACTTTAACTTTCAGCTAATAATCTTTCGGGGCCCGCAATACATGGAACCGTGTGCCGCCAGTCCTGCCCTAAATAACACATTCCTGAGAGCCCCAAAATAGATAATTGTGAAGACATAGATCACAATGGTGATGTTGAAGGCCCCAATTGGATGACTGTCACAGCTGAACAACTGTCAAATAAACTAATTTGTAATCAAAGTATACATGCCCTTCAACAAGAACGCAGTCCAGCACTCAGTGGTCTTTACTCTGAGAAGAGGGCAGCAGGCAGCTGGTTGCTCGCAGTTCTGAACGGTGACTGCCAAGGGGGCGTGCATGGGAGGCCTCTGATGAACACTAATGTACTATCGTAGAGCGGAAAACGAGCAACAATTCTGCACCTCTACACAGTGTATATCACTGGACCTTTGCATGCTTTTGTTATACAGTGGTGGTGACACCGGGAAAGTTGAGCATCCTGCCAGACCATCTGGAAAATTGACATTCCTACCTCACAGTCAGGCTGCAACGCATCCCCCGCCTGTAGTCAACCAGGGGAGATCAATTCATAATAAATTCGCTGAAGTTGCGTTACATTGACCCATGCGAAGGCCTGTGAATATAAGATGGTGAGCTTGTGGTTGCTAGCGTCAGCAAACAGATCAAGGAGTAGTGATTGTATTCCATAACCAATCTCGAATGCCATGCAGCCATGGCCATTACAAACAAATTTTGTGTGTACCTCCCTGAAAGACCATTCATGTCCTGCACATATCAGGCATTCCTTGGCAGTCTCCTTCGGAACCCAAGACAAGCACACTGGTTAACGGAAATGTAGTGCTGTACTATTCATACAATTTTGGTCAAAATGAATATCCTCCAGTCAATTTGGTTCTACTAGCAGCCTTACGATTTTGAAAAGAATTCTTTGAATTTTGAAGTTATGAGGCCCCACGGAAAGTTCCAAAAATTTTCTCAAAAATCATTGCAATTTTTTTCTTTATATTTCTTATAAGAATAGAACTACGTGAAATACTCATAAAGATTTTCACTCTTAAGTCTGAATATTGAAAAATTATTAAATTTTTAAGTTTTTGTTATTAGTAAAAATACTTTTTTTAAAAATTTGTTGCATTTACTACATAATGACGCAACGCGTCCCCAAGCTTTGCGCTGGGGAGTAATTTTCCATTAGTTTGCGCGGGAGTAATCCTACATTACATGTTTGAGTCTTTTTACGTCAAGTCGCAGTCACTTGTCGAGAGGACCACCAGGTAGCATCTCCGCGTACGTGCCTCCTGCTACGCGCTCCTGCATCAGTACCCAGCAGCCAGAATTGGGAAGGAATAAGGATAGGGGTAGGGTTTACGACACTTCACAGCGGTTGGACTAGCCCTTGTGAAGCAGCCAAACTCGTTTTGTTGGAACAAATTTCACATGAGATTCGACGGGAATAAACCCGGATCTCAGCTGTGAAAGGCTAGCGACTTCGCTATGTGCCACGAGCGAAGTTTTGCGAAAATATGTCCTTCACATTTAGTTCTATATATAATGGTTGTTTTTCAAACATTAGAAGATTTCGGACAATGTTGAGTATGATATCCGTAACTGAAAAAAATGAGACACAATTTTCTAGGGGGGGGGGGGGGAACTCCTACAATTATTTTTAACTTTTTATGTGGAGAGTGCTTAATGCTTTATATAACACTACAAACATTATCGTGATGAATTCTTTTGTTTTCAAAAATTACAAGAATTTAATTATTTTAATGATTTTATGTAATTAGTAATTTATTTATAGGTATATGAAGATCATATTATAGTATATGAAGTATTGTTAATTGTAAAAATAAGTATAAGTAGTATTAAATGAGTACTTAATTTTCCAGTTAATTTTATTTGATTGTGCCCATTGTACTTTCTTTGGTAAGTTCATGGATGACTGTCATACTGGCATAACATTTACTTAATACAAAGAAATAGTAATAAAAATAATTATTGGGTAATGAGTTAGTATAAAATGAGAAGATAATTTAGTGTTCATTCTAATTCGGTTGCGCCTTTCCTACTTCCTTTTAAAAGTACTACCTACATGAATGACCATCATGTCAGCATTCTCCTCATATCGGCGTAACAAAATGAGTGCAGGCATGCCAGTAAAACTTTTATCCTAGCCCCTTGATTAAACTGTTAATAGTATTTAACTGTTAACAGTATTTAAATATATGTATTTGAAATAAGTTTTTTAAATACATTTGAATTTGAAAAAGTGAATTTAAAAACTAAAATACTTATGATGAAGATAATGAGGATACTTTTTGATTCTGCTAGTGAATGAACCTCATGAAACAAATACAAAAGCCCCATACAGCTGTTGAATTGGAATTCTTTTCACTTTTAAACAACTAAATCATTAAACACGCTGGACAATTATTCTACAACAAGAAATGCGATTATTTCTATATAAGGTTTGTAAGTGTGGTGAAAGCATTTTCTTTCACCAAACGTGTCAATAGAATTCTATAAAATTGTATAAGTTAGGAGGATATTCTTACCTCAGTAAGTAAATTAAATTTCCCCTTTTTTTTTTCTTCGAATAAAATGTCCAATAATGGCTTTTGCAAAAAGGTGCAAGGAAAAGTATGTTAATTTTCCCCCATATAATTTTATGAATTTCAATAAAAAGAATTTATTTTCCATTCAAAAAAGACATGCCCTTCTGTCATTCAATTAACGTATGACATGTTCGTGTTCATTCAAAACGAGACATGTCCGACACGAGACTTGCTACAAAATTATAAGATGTCGCATGATCGCGACCGTATCAAGCAGTGCTGAAGATCAAGCGTCTAGCGGCACGACCGCAAAAAAAAAACGCGAAAAGCTGTGCCATATTCCAACTTGAAGACAATACCCCCAGGCGCAACATTACGAGAACCCAAGTATAGCTGGGGCCACGGGATATAAGTATTGCCATGGTGGAAATAAGATTATATCCACCATGAGTATTGCCAATGAGACACATTTGGCATTACAATGGTTGACACGACACATTGCTATAATCACCCCCCGCCAGTGGCGGCCGGTGCTTTGCGAGGTGGGGGGGGGCGGTTTTAGGCCAAAGGAAGAGAAACCCCTAACGCGCTCAAGTGATGTAAATGTTGATTCTTTGGCCAAAACCATGGTGGAAATAACACCATGGCCAAAACGATAAGGGTTTTTCCGCCATGGCCAAAACGACCTCGGTGCTGCTAGTGAGAAATCGAATTGATCATTGATCAACGCAGTACACCATATGGGCACCTTACTGATGACCTTATGCCGCTCAGTTTAACTGCGGAAACAAAGGTCGTGTCCTGTGTGGGCTACAACTGGCGGCGGTGATGCGCAATTGCTTGCTTAGGTTTCGATCTTGGTGATACTTGATATGCCGCGGGACAAAGCGCGTAGGCGACAGGATGCGCGCGATGCAATAGCCTGGCGATATCCACCGTGCCGCGCGGAAAAGCGATCAGTTTCATTAGCAGCTTGCGCCATCCCGCTACCAAAAGCATCTTGAATGTTATTAGGTGAGTACAAAGGCTTCAGAGAGTGGGATGGTTTCAACTTTGCAAGAAGCATTGAGGGTCTCAAGACTGCATTACAATACTTATTGTTAGACACAGAGGACAATGCAGAATCAATTACGGAGAGTGCACGAATTCTGGAGAAGGTTCTAGAGAAATTATTAATGAAAAAGTTCGAAGCAAACAATTGAAAAGAAATTGATTTTTTAAGGACAAATAAAGATATTGAAATTTTCAGTTCCTGCTCTTAATGAGTTTTTCTGTATCTCCATGCGAATAAAATTAATCGTTATGCAGAAAATCTGTTTAATTTTGACATCCTCGGATATAGTGAACCAAAAATGTTAGTCCCCAGAAGTTCACTATAACCGGAGTCGACTGTATATATAAGAAATAAATATGTTAGAGACACAGTCTCCACGACAAGAATCTTACCTTAATTAATAGTCTTGTAGATGAAATCCATTCTCCTCTCCCTTCCTTCAGCAAAGTGATTGATGACAAGATCATTAAAGTTGTATGCATTCAGAAGTTCTTTTTCTATAGAACACATAGCCAATGCACTAAGTCTCTCTTCTCTCATTGTATTTCGTGAGAAAGTCTTTATTCTGTTGAGAGTCGAAAAACACCTTTCGCTTTCTGCAGTTGTCATCGGGATTGTGCAGATAACCCGCAAGAGTTTTACAGATTCAGGCAAAATTTGGACTAAGTTGTTTTCATAAATACAATTCAAGAGGGTTAAAGCTCCTGTTGCATTCTGAAAATCGTTTCTGTTGTATATAACAGTCAACTCTTGTCGCAGTTCAATTTCATTAAAATCGTACAATTTAATGGCAATTTGAAATTCTGTTTCAGGAAATAACAGTTTGTGTTTGCTGAACAAGGTGGGTTGAAATAATATGGCTGCCGACAAATGGTCGTTGAATGTAAAACGATCATCAATGTTGGTTAGAATTATGTCACATACTTCTTTCGCGACAGTTTTAAGCTTGTCTTCGAAACGAGCACGTTTCTGATTGCATGACTCGTTATTTTGGGTATTCCAGTGATGGTCAAGGTCAAGAGAATTTCTTGTCCGCTGTATGGAAGACTTCAATTCTGACACATACTTTTGGGCATTAATGGTGTCTACATCCTTTTGTTGTAATTGTTTAAAAAGTATATCGCAATGAGGTAGAATTTTGTTAAAAAGCTCAAGCCAAAAGAGAAAATCAGCATCTTTTAAAAGTTTTCCCAGTCCAATCGCTTTTCTTACTGTTGAGTAATCGTTAGTTGTATCATTCTCAATTATTTCCAGACATTCACTTATTTCATTCTTGTAATTATACACAGTGCTTACACAACGGGCTTTAAAATTCCACCTTGTATCGGCATTCCTTGGAATTCTTTTCTTCACAACTTGGTCAAGAACCGCAGTTCTTTTTACCGACTTTGTGAAGAACGTTGAAAAGCCTTCCAAGTTGCTAAAAAATATTCTCACTTGTTTGTTCTGAGTGGCAGAGCGCTCTATAATTAAGTTCAGTTGATGGGCATAACAGTGCACAAAATGTGCTTTCTCGTACACTGCCCTCACTCTTACCTGCACTCCACTCTGTTTGCCACTCATAACCGACGCACCGTCGTAGCTTTGTGCGATTAATTTATTTGGGGACTCGTTTATTTTCAGTTTTTCAAGTTCACTGAACACAACACAACTAATTCCTTCTGCAGTGTGATCACTTGGTGTTACGAAGTTTATGAATCGTTCATATATCTTCCCCTTCAATTCATATCGTACAACAAACACAAGTTGAGACAATGTCGCACAATCAGTTGTTTCATCTACTTCTATAGCTATGTAATCAGTCCTAGATACTTCCTCACAAATCAACTGATGACAGACAGCATAAATTGAGTCCAACAAATCATTCTGTATGGTTTTAGAAAGCCCCAGAAACACACGATTATTTGTTTTCTCAATATGTTGTTTTAACGTGGAGTCCAACTCTGCCATCAAATTAACTAAACCACGAAAAATACCTGGGTTGTCCGATCCATCTGTTTGGTCGTGTCCCCTTAGAGCAAGTTCAAACTTCCCGCAAAATTTAATACAGTCTATCAGTTTACTCAAAATGTAACGATTCTTGGAAACATCTTCATTAATTTTCTTTATTCTCATTCTATAAGCTGAATCTAACTGACACCTTATATCAATTTTGCCTAGCATGGTAAATTCTATTCCACTGTTTATGTGTTGTTCACTCAATTTGTGCTTCTTCACTTTTTGGGCAAGGTGTTTAATGTCTGATACACCATCCTTTGTATCGATCACTAACATTCATAACAAGGCACGTATAACAAAAGAAAGAATTTCTTATGTCACAACCACATAGCCAGTCTGCGTATTTGTAGAGAGAGGAATTGAATTTTCTTGTGTATCCAGTTTTGCTTTTGCAGGCATTTTGAATCTGCGTAATTTTTAAGTGAGGTCTTGGCGGCCCTAATTTCTTTAATTCTATTTTTTGTTCTATAGTGAGATTCTGACTACCATCAGTTAAAATAGTGTTCACACTGTTGATACCACTCATGATGAAACACTTTAAATATCAAAACACGACATGCAAGTCTCACATTAACAACTGTTCAACTCAACGCACTACACATGAATTTGGCTTGATTCCTATCAATGACTTGAATCGCATATGCTAACGCACTCTGTCTGGTCACAACAACATTACGTGTGCGGAAAACTTCTTCGGACTCTGCCGCCGCCCAAGCACCCTTCCAATGCTCCCCCCTCCCGGCGCCCACTTCCCCCTCCTACGCCGCGTTCTCCGTAAAGGGCCTGGGCAAAGGCTGGGGCGGATCTCCGAGAGTCCGCATGTGTACGGTTCGGTTGAGAACATTGACCCTTGGTGCGGCCCATGCAAACACATTCATTCTAAAAACATTTATTTTTTCTGATACCATATAAAGATCATGCAACATTTTTGTTGTTTAACAGTTCATGTTTGGTAAATTCTGAAACCTTTCGCCTTTGTTAATTTTACTGGGGGGGGGGGCGCCCCAGAGTCCTCAAAGAGCAGCCGCCACTGCCCCCCGCCTGCGAATTCTCCGGCGGAAGCATGACGTTACACGTCCGGTGTGAACATAAAGGCGCGTCCACACGATTTTATTCCTGCGTCACGGGAATAAAATTGCATGTGCGAAGTTGAAAGACGAACGTTCAACATAGCGCACATGCGCTTCCCTGTCCACGCGGTGCTTCAGATCTGTCCTGTACAACGGATCCAGCTATTTGCGCGGCAATTTCGGCAGCATATTTTATAATCAATCGAAAGAAGAGAAAAAGAGAGGTGAATGTGGATAATAGAATACCTTAAGCAAGGAAAACACACTCTTAAACGTGATTGCCTTTAAGGCTATAATACTCTGATGAAAACTATTGCATTTAATTGTTTCAGCTATATAACTTATTAAATAAATTTCGAAAATGGTCATAACCGTAAAAATAAAAAACAAATTAGGGAGAACTAAATATTCTTCTTGTCATTGCAACACACGGCACTAGAAATGGAAATACTTAAGTGTTAATTTTTACTAGTTTCAACAATGTAGTGAAATGAATGTATATTGAAAATTGATATTACCTTAAATTGGGCGGCGCTCCCTCTCGCCACCCCATCCCCCCCCGGCGAATTCGCCCGTGGAAGCATGACGTCACACATCCGGTGTGAACACCACGCGTATTATATTTATACGCTGAACGATACGCTGACAATGAGGAATGAACAGAACCACCCGAACGCTGCGGAACGGACAGAACCGGGAGCGCCGGCTCGTAATAGTTCCTAAAAGAACCACAATGGCGCTAGAGTGACGAATCGCCGTCGAGCCGCAACTGTTCTTGTTAGTGCTTCCCACGTGGTCGATCTGCCTGTGGCTGCGGTGTTTCGGCATGCGTTGTTTGATGTACTGCATGCATTACAACAATATTTCTACATAATGTGTTGTGTATATGTGAGCAAGAGTGCAAGTGATCAAATAAACTGATCGTTACGTATCAATTATTACATTATATCTTTTTTATCCTGTGGATGTCTTACGGTAAGGCACATTTTCTGTTATTTATGAATAACATTGTTAACGTAGATTCTTGCAAATATTATAAAGATAATTATATTTTATTCTAGTGATGAAATTGGGGGAAAATCTAATTTTAGCGAATAGCTGGTATGAAGGCCACGTCAAGAGATAAATTTTATATAATTTTTGTTACATTGTATTATTTATAAAAGGCGAAGTGAATTAATTGAATTATGGAATTTTACAGCATGTAGAATTATACATTTTGGCAACTACAAGTAATGTATCCCGAAAAATCATCAAATTACATCCCTTTATTAATACAAAATATTCGTTAACAATTGAATTTCAATTGTTATTCACATTTGTAATATTACCATCTAACTATTGCATGCCAATTTGGATCAATACCGCAGTGGCAACAATAGAGAAATTACAAGTTGTGCAAAATAAATGCCTTAAGCCGAAACACCAAACCCCTGGATTTTAACCAAATTCATAGAGAATTACATGTTTATTCAATTAAAAATCTTATATAGAAAATATCTCAATTTTTTTTCTTCACTTTTTCCTCATCTAACTCGAAAATTTAATTTAGGCTGCTATGTTTTGATCCTTAGCAGGGTCAAATCCAAATTTCTCAAGGATAAATTGTGTGCACCTTAATTATTAGTAGTATTATTACCGATATTCAGAAAATAGTTTTATTGCAATCAAAATTCTTTAAAATTAAACCACTATCTTAAAGAGTAACAATATTAGTGATGATGTATAAGAGTTAGTAATTAGTGGTGGTTCCAAAACCTTATAGTGAACATTAATAAAATTGTATTCAAGCTCTTGAAAGACCGGGACAAACAAAAAGAAAGAAGCATGTAGAATGCTGAAATGTACTGGTTATTATAATTATTTGATGTGGTTTACGTAAGTGATAGATAACAGAAGCTGTGAAGCAAGTAAGATTTTATATTTATTCTTTTAACCTTGAAAATTGTTAAAAAATTGCCTGTTATGATAATAGCGATTAAATTACATTTAGTAACTTAACGCTTGATACTTTTACATTAAATTAAAGTTAAAATCCAAAAGAGATTCTGTGGGGTTTTTTTTTATTTAGCTCATCCTTGCTATAGTCTTTGGTGAATTTCGGTCATGTTCAGTACATTTTTAGTTTTAATGTTTTTTCTGTCATAATTTGTGCTTAACATTCCTGTCAGTGACATTCTGAGAGATTCTACCAATGTACTTCAGAATCTTCATTTCAATATTTATATTTCACTCCCATAGTAAAATTGAATGAACTGCTATATTGGGAAGTGAAGTTTATCTTTTGCTTTGGTCATGTTTGAAAATTAGCGTTTTATGCTGAAGTAGAGAACAGTACAACTTAAGGAAGTCGTCCAAACGGGCACTTTGCACTGCTTAAGGAAGGGTAAATCCGTGTGGCAAGGGCCAAGAGGTAGTTATGGGATTTTGATGGGAGTCTTGCGATGGGCAGGGGTTGTGAACAATATACATAATTGATGATTTGTGTATTTGATCGTCAAGTGTTTGTGTTATGATGGTGATATTAAATTTTTTTTTTTTATGGTTTATTTTGGTTTAGTTATTTATGGGTTATTTTGGTTTAGTTATTTATTATGGTTTGATCAGGTTTTTACTTATTTCCTGCGAGTCTGATGAAAAGCGTCATGGTAATGTGAGAAATATTTGAGAGGGGAGATGAGGAAATTAGAAGAGTTTGATCTTACTATTGAAGCAGCTTTTTGGTGAATTCTCATTTCTTATGAAAGTGTGACTTCCAAAAAGGTACTTGAGACAAAATTATAGATGAATCACTTTTTGGGGATGTTTCGTGCTAAAAAAAATATGTTGCTTCGGAGTTCAGGAACATTGGTAGTATGTGTTCTTGTGTGGGGTTAGTATGTTTTTATTAGAGATTGTCTCGCATGACTGGTTTCATTTCTCCTTTCCTCCCTTACAACCATCGCCCTCCATCCCTCCTCCCCATCTCTTACTTTCCTCCTAGTGTGAGTGCACACACGAGTGAGTGGGAGTTGATGTAATGTGAAAATAATGAATCCCATACAGCTTCAATTTTTTACAGGGCACAGGAAACGCATCGAAGTGAGTCTGTAAAGAAATTAACAACCTGTTCTGGGGTAGGAGAACTCATTCTGCAAAAGTAAAGGACATAAATATGCATATACACACACATACACAGTTTTTTGTTGCATGGGATGCACATCATCACTATGAGCTTTTAAGTGTGGGAGAAATTAATTTTAGTTGATTGAAAAATCAGTAAAACGTGGCACGTTTAAATTGTCCAGGTAGACGTGTGCTAAATAGGGACAAAATATCATGTTCTCTTTACGTTTTTCTCAGGTGTTGCAATGGAGGCTGAACAGAGTGTCAAGCAGTCACATGCAGAGAATGGAGATGCTTTTAAGGGAAGAGGAAATGGAGGAGGAAGGGAATTTGTGAATCGAGGGGGGAGGGGATTTGGGGAAAGGGGCAGCAGAGGGGGGAGGGGATTTGGGGAAAGGGGCAGCAGAGGGGGGAGGGGATTTGGGGAAAGAGGGGGTAGAGGAGGGTGGGGATTTGGGGGAAGGGGCAGCAGAGGGGGGAGAGGATTTGTGGAAAGGGGGGGAAGAGGAGGGTGGGGTTTTGGGGGAAGGGGAGGTGGAGGCAGAGGAGGAAGGGGTGGCTTTCAGGGCCGGGGCAGAGGATTCGGTGGTGAAGGGGGTTTTCGCGGAGGCAGAGGAAGGGGTGGATTTGGGCGGGGTGCAAGGGGTAACTTTAGAGGGGCAGGTAATTTCTCTTCCAGAGAAGGAAGCAATATGGATTCGAATTATTCATCATCCTCGAAAGGTGAGTTTGTGACAAATCAAGTTGCATTGTTTGTCAAAAGGAATGTTTTGTGGTTGTTGGTGTTAAATATGTAACTCTCAATCTAGGAGTACATTGAGTACTTGTTTTCATTACCTCTAAGTTGGTGTGCTTTTAATGACTTAATCATTAAGGTACCTCCATAGGCAATGAGGGCGTGATACGGTTGATAATAATTTGAATATTATAATAATTTGCTACTTTCAAACTAATAAATTTATTTAATGATAATTTGGCCCATTTGTTCATTTTCTTCAGTATTATAAATACCAAGCCTTTGGAGAAAGCATAAACATTACGTGTCTTTAATAAGGAGTTATACTTTTGTCTCCCTAGAAATTGAATCTTTTGCTTCTACAATTCTTAGTTTTCATTTGTTCATAAGCTAAGCAAGGTGATGAATATAGAATGAACATTTGCAAGCAATTCTGTACTGTGTGCACGTCACAATACATTATTGTGGACTTCTGTTTTCATTGCAGTGTACTCTGACTTCCCAGATTGGACTGCTGACAAAATACATGAGGTTTTAGAGAACATGGACTATAGAGTAAGTATTTCAAATGATCAAAATGTTGACGTACCAGAGCTTACAATATACATTACAAATAGAATACTGAAACAGAAATTGTAGAACAACATGCTATTTTTCATTTAAAAATTTATTCACTACATCAGAATAATGTCGGAAAAGTTGTTCTGAAATTTGCTAACCACATAGTTTTGTGATTCATATACATACAATTTTTGGTGTAAGTATTTTAAATGGCCTTTTCCATTGCAAGAAATCGTTCATAAAAATGGCATTTTATGACACAGCTCTTGCTCCCTGCGCATCCAACTTCCCCTACTCCGTGTATGATGTCGAACTATGAATATCCTGTGTGAATATTAAATATGTTACCTACTGCAAAACTGCTTTTCAAATTTGTTTCCAAAATGAATTTTGGTTCTTTTATAATTTTATTGTTCAAAAAAATAGTGTATGCAACTTATTTATAATATTCCTTTATTGGATTCTTACAGATTCCTTCGTAACATACTCGTTTTCAAAATGTTATTGTGCAATAAATTATAATATTACAAACTAGTGGCAGAATATATTATTATGAAGTAGAAAGTTCATATAATTTTCAGAAATATGTAAATTTATTCATTAAATTTTAATATGTAATGAAAATGGTGAGAATAAGAAATAAATAAGTAGAATTGGATATAATATCTACTATTAAAATACCTAATTATAAAACATGTTTATCCAATACAAAATTACATTTATAAAAAGTTTCTTAAACAAAGTTTAAAAATAAATCAAATGTTTTAAAAATCATGTGGGGAGTACAAGTTGATACTCATTTTGCACTGTACAACTTTACTGTCAATTTTGAAGTTACATTAGTTACCTCAGCCAGGTCATGTCTTTCCACAGATCTACAAGAATACATAATCAGAATTCCAGTTATGATATGCCACTAGAGACTTACTTTAAAGAAGGATTTGGGCATAGTCATTATGCCCAACGGACTTTCAATTACATATTTATGGTGGTGTTAATATGGCTAACAAATCACTTGCTTATTTGATGAGACTTGGTTAAAATTAACTCCATTACTGTTTTGATACTTTTATTTATTATGTTAGCCCTAAACTTCAATGAGAGTGCTATTTGGTCTCCTCATTTGTGGGACTAAAGACTAAAATTAAATCTTGTCGATGTTGGTTTATATTTATGAAATTGTACAATTGTGCTTCTGGATACCACATAAAAACATTTCACAGCTACCATTATTTTGCACTTCCAGTATAGCAATCCCATTTTGCAAGCCATTCAGGAGAGATTTTGCTTCTTTTATTCAGTAGTAAACATGTATCTTACAAATCAAACCCAAGTAGGAGTTCAAATAAGTTTAAAAATAAGGTTAATGTTGTACTGATATCGACAAGTAAGTACAATTATGTAAAGAATATTGTTAACAATGCAACGGTTGCTCCTGCTGTGAGATTATCATGCTAAGATTGAAGTTATACTTTAGCAAATGATAGTATTTGGTTAAAGTTGCATATTACTCTTGTATAAAAAAGTAAATAATAATAAAAAAATTAAATACTTTCAGACAGGTCCACAAACAGAACCAGACCAGACTATATGGAACAAATTAATAAAAGAAGTGAATCCAACTTTCAAAACTGTTCTTCATTATTATAAAAGAATATTGCTCTTCGCTATGAAGGAAAAAAAGGTATGTACATAATTTAGGCAGTGAAGGCTAGGAGTCGCTATGCGTTGGAAGCAAGCTGATTTCGATTCTGATCTTCCAGTTAATATTAAACTATTTATATTGGTTTGTGTCAGAGTTTCTTATGCAAACAGTTCAGTTCATTGTTTGTCAAACAAACAGCTGATGTTTATTGTTAATTTAACAATATTGATTGTGTGACAAAGTGATTCCCTATCACTTTGCTTTGATCTTTGAGTGAACAGGAATCGGTCAAAACATAATTAATACATGTGCATGTTGTATATAGCCTTTTCATATCGAATTAAAAACAATTTTTGAATGGATAGATAATGCTAACATAATTAATGCACATTTTGTCCACATTATTCCAATTTTTATGTTGTAAGTTTTAAAATCCTTAGCGTTTTAGAAGAGTAGAAACTTTGACATTCTTTTAGCAAAGTGGAGCACATGTTCAAAATGTTTCCTTTTTAGCTGGTGGTTACTAAACAATATGCAGTTTCTGCAGGACATGATTAGTCTTTGTAGGCAACTGCTGGCAGCCACCTGGCCGATCAGTCAGATAGTATATGGTTAAACTTTGTGCTTTGTGAGATACTCTGCAAAGTGCTCAGGCATTGCTCTGTCAAATGATACCTTCTGAAATGATAGGAAATTCCCATGGCATAAACAGAAATCACTAAATGACTTATAATCTTGATGGCTTATCTTTGATGGAGCATATTTCTTTCATTTTTAATTCTTAATTGTACATGTATCATTATTGGATTGTGCAATATTGACTGTGGGTTTGGGACGTGATAAGGCATTGAAAATCTTACTCTGTATCTCAAATTTGTTGCCTAATTGCGAATGCAAAATATTTGTATATTACATGGATGCATATATTTCTTGTAATTTACTTTTGCCAAAAAATCTGGACACTTGTATTTATTATTTCAACTTACTATAGTATAAGAGAAAGGTTAAGTAGTCTGGTGCACAGTTTGGATGTCACCAACACAGTATACACAGGTTTTAACTTTTTTTTAAATTTAAATTAATAGTCATCTCTATGCGAACTCTGCATATAAACCGAATAACAATTACATCATAAATAGTAACATTAATTTATTAACAAATTGGTTAAATTTAGAGCAATGTGCTGCTGCATTCTGTATTTAATAATAGTTAATGATGTTTCCAAAAACATCAAGGAACTAGATTGTTCCTTCAATTATTATTTTGACATGATCAACTTCTATGTTCAAAATTTCAGGAAAGTTTTACATATGAGATAATTTGTGCAATTGCTTTAAAAAAAACTCTGTTTGAGTCAATACTGGAAAGTTTGATCTGTGTTCCAGGTGGAAGGGCTCCCTGAAAAGCCAATTAGTTTGGCAGATACCATCAAAGAAAAGGGAAATTTATCACAGGTGATTTTACACCAATAACTGACTTTTACTGACACTTCAGTTGAAGTTACAAAGCTAAGGAAGTATTAATTCACAACATGAATACATATATATATTTTTTTTTTCAGCTTGAGACAAGCGAAATTTATACGATATTTCACAAGAAAATGAGTCCTTCCGAGAGGTGTCAATATTATATTCATCAGGCGGTAAAGAAGAAAGATTTTGATTTGATAAGGTTCAATTACTAGTAAGTAGCTTTGCTAAGAATTATGAGTGTGGTAGTTGGTATACACTGAAAAAGTTATGGTTAAAATTGATCATAGTCTCATTTTGGTAATTTGTCAGAATTTAAATTTTAATGTTCTAAATCTATTATCCAATGTTAAGTGGATATGTAAAATTTGGAACTCAGTAAAAAAAACAACTAATTTCATTACAGATAATGAGAAGAAAACTATTTTGTAAGTTCATGGAAATATACATAGCAATTTTAATAAGGAAAAATTCAGAACTTTTCAATTAGATGAGGCCATGATTGATCGTGTGCAAACTCAATGTCACTTTCAACTTTCTGTGCATTCCCCCAAACTAATGCTCTATAGAAAGTCTGAGCATCAGTGTTTATCAAAAATTCTTAGATGCTAGGAGTCCTTCAGTTTTGCAGGTTTGATGGGTAGTGGTTAGAGACATGCGTTTTTGTTAATTAGCAATGAAACTACTTTTCAAAATCTCTGACATTGCATCAGTTTGACAAAACATGAAGGTGAATGAATCTAGTTTGGTAGGGTTTAAAATTGCGAAATATTGCAAAATTTCCATACAATCCTAAAAACTACTCAAATTGCAAAAAAATACCACAATCCATTCAGAACTCTTCACTTGTGCACAGAGTTGCCACTTTGAGTTTGAATGCCTGCAGTCACCGGTAGACTACCGCTCAGCTTTCCCCTGTGCATTATAAAAGCACCCACTTGATTAAAATTGCAGAAAATAAAATGGGGTGTTCATCTAAAGAAATTGTTTGTAAACCTTATAACGGAAGTACTTGCAGTCCTCCATTCTGAAACATGGTGGCTTATAATTTCTCTCTAGAATCACACATTTTACCCATCATCTTTCTCTTCTTTACCCCACTTTGTTCATTACTTGCCTGTTCCCCATCTGTTGTACCAAACTGACTTGACATGATGACTATTAAAATGATTGTAACATCCAGTGCGTAACATTTATAGTTTATGTGGTTACGAGTCAGTGTTGTGGACTAAACAGATGAATCACACATGACACTGTAAACATAGAGAGGAGGAAAGGCTTTGAATCCTGAGCTCTTTTGCTTGTTAGCGCATGGGTCTTAATCGCTTTTAGCTGCTGGCTTCCATCTTTCCCTTTGTTTTATTTACTAAGGGATTGGGATCTTTATTAGCCAAACCTAATCAAACTTGCATTTTGCCTGTATTATGGGACCAAAGGACCCTAAAAGCTTCTTTACAATGAATTATGATTGTTTTTAGCCTTACTTGCTTCCTCAAATTTTATATTTCTTGTCTGTTTTTATCTTACAGTGTATTTTTAAATCAAATTACTTTTAGTAATGGTTAATATTGTTATTGCAGCAAAGAAAAACCAGAAGAATTTCAAAAGATGTGTCTAGTTCATACATTACTTAGATATAAAGAATGAATTCAATTTGTAAAAAAACAAGTAAGTATTATAAATTCCATATTGTTAAATACAAGGAGAACTTGACAATTTTCAAAATCTGTGTCTAAAAAAAGGGAGGAGAGAAAAAATAAAAATCGTTTCTCAACACAAACAGAGCATTTATTTATTTACAGAATTATTTCATTGACATGTCCACAAAATTAATTTATTGCTTTAGACCTCACTTCTGCCTAAACTTTACAAAGAATAATAACAGCAACCTCAAAAGGTGAGTTACATTGAAAATCCACTAGTTAATTGACACCTGTTAGCTGGTGACATAGGGCATCATAATAATTTAACACAGAACAGTTTAACACCATCTCGCCATAGAGTGTCATGCTAGATCACTATCTTGCTTGTTCAATTCATGGTGAAGATTTTCACCTTGGCATCGGTCTAGTGCCACGGTGTGTCACCACCTTGCTTCCAGCTGGCTGGCCAGCCCTCCAAAATGCCTCAGCCTCACACACCACAACTTCCCAGGGCTGGGGGTGCTGCAGGGGTTGGGACAGCAGGCAGCTCCTATTCCTCACGAAGGCGAGGGTGGGCAGCGGTGGTGGCACAAATCGGCCTTCCTTGTCGTTTGGACAAGAGAGAGGGCACCAGCGATTATTTTCTCCTGGAGGTGCGGCAACAGACTGACCTTGTTTGAGGCAGCCAGTGGCAAAATAAATTATTTTTTTTTATAGTGGAATGCACAAAATTAATATTATGGCCCCGTAATCCACTTGTACCATCATGGAGCGCGCAGCTGCACAGGAATTAATAGTTATATAGTCTGCACCGGAACAAATAAGTTACCAATTTTTTTAAATTAATAATTATAAAAACAATAATAAGTTAACGCTTCTGATCTAAATTCATAAGATCCTCTTCTTATGAGGATGGTAACGGATTCATAGGAGCCATTTATTCCTGGAATACATAGGTAATAATGCACATCTCCCTCTCCAAATGTTTCTATGTGTGACATCACTCTTGCAGCAAACAAACTGGGGAGCAAATGGAACACAGCATATACTATATTAAAATTTAACTGATATTAAACTTCATGTGTGAGGTTATTAACGATAAATCATAACGTGAGAATTTTAAAATTCAATCCATTATGTAATTAATAGCTAAATGACTGCTTCCTGTTTCTATGTCTTACTTCTGACACTCAAGGTGTTCGTAAAAACGTCAGCCACCATGACCGAGATGTGACTTGTTCCAGATAGCCTAGATCAGGAATGTGCAACTTGCGAGGCCTTGAGGGCCACAATTAAAACTTCCATATGGTTGAGGGCCATGTTTTCATTACTCGTGCAACCCATACCTAACTTTGCCATGTTGATCTCAGCAGATTATCCGACTTGTCTGAAATGGAATCATGCATGATATCAGGGTGCACCATGCAAAACAGTCAATCACATTGAGATGATTTCGAATTTCTGATTTTACTAGGAAAAAAAAACTCAAATCTAATCTTAACCTTTTTTCCATTAAGGGGGTGTTGACCCCGACAGGGTGCATGCGCTAGGCACACAATGGGTGGACAACATGAATGCAGTGGACTTTAACTTTCAACTAATAATCTTTCGGAGGCCGCAATACATAGCACCATCGGCCGCCAGTTGGACAACCCTAAATAATACTTTCCTGAGAGCCCCAAAATAGATAATTGTGAAGACATAAGCCACAATGGTGATGTTGAATGCCCCGATTGTATGACTTACAAAGAAATTAATTTTTTAATCAAAGCATACATGCCCTTTGGCAAGAACGCAGTCCAGCACTCCATGGTCTTTACTCTGAGGAGAGGACAGCAGGCAGCTGGTTGCTCGCAGTTCTGAACAGTGATTCCCAAGGGAGCAAGCATGGGAGGCCTCTGCCGAACACTAATTTACTTTCGTAGAGCAGAAAACGAGCAACTATTCTGCACCTTTACACAGTGTATATCACTGGACCTTTGCATGCTTTTGTTATACAGTGGTGTTGACACCGGGAAAGTTGAGCATCCTGCCAGACCATTGGAAAATTCACATTCCTACCACGCAGCCTGGCTGCAACGCATCCCCTGCCTGTGGTCAAGCAGGGGGGATCAAGTCATAAAAAATTCGCTGAAGTTGCGTTACATTGACCCATGCAAAGGACTGCGAATGTAAGATGGTGAGCTTGTGGTTGCTAGCGTCAGCAAACAGATCAAGTAGTAGTATTCCATAACCAATCTCGAATGCCATGCAGCCATGGCCATTACAAACAAATTTTGTGTGTACCTCCCTGAAAGACCATTCATGTCCTGCACAGATCAGGCATTCCTTGGCAGTCTCCTTCGGAACCCAAGACAAGCACACTGGTTAACGGAAATGTAGTGCTGTACTATTCGTACAATTATGTCAAAATGAATATCCTCCAGTCAATTTGGTCCTACTAGAAGCCTTACGGTTTTGAAAAGAATTCTTTGAATTTTGAAGTTATGAGGCTGATACTTCCAAAATTTTCTCAAAAATCATTGCAAATTTTTTCTTTCAATTTCTTGTAAGAATAGAACTACGTGAACTACGTACTCATAAAGATTTTCACTCTTAAGTCTGAATATTGAAAAATTGCTAAATTTTTAAGTTTTAAGTTCTTGTTATTAATAGAAATGATTTTTTTTTTTTTAATTTGTTGCTTCTACTACATAATGACGCAACGCGCCCCAAGCTTTGCACTGGGGAGTAATCCTCCATTATTTTGCGCGGGAGTAGTCCTTCATTACAGGTTTGAGTCATTGTACGTCAGGTCACTTGTCGTGAGGACCGCCAGGTAGCATCCCCGTGCACGCGCCTCCTGCTATGCGCTCCTGCATCACTACCCAGCGGCCACAATTGGGAAGGAATAAGGATAGGAGTAGGGTTTAGGACACTTCACAGCGGTTGGACTAGCCTTGTGAAGCAGCCAAACTCGTTTTGTTGGAACAAATTTCACATGAGATTCAACAGGAATCAAACCCGGATCTCAGCTGTGAAAGGCTAGCGACTTCGCTATGTGCCACGAGCGAAGTTTTGTGAAAATATGTCCTTCACATTTAGTTCTATATATAATGGTTGTTTTTCAAACATTAGAAGATTTCGGACAATGTTGAGTATGATATCCGTAACTGAAAAAAATGAGAAATACAATTTTCTGGGGGGGACTCCTACTATTATTTTTAACTTTTTATATGGAGAGTGCTTAATGCACTATATAACACAACAAACATTATTGTGATAAATTCTTTTAATTTTTCAAAAATTACAAGAATGTAATTTTTTTTATGATTTTATGTAATTAGTAATTTATTTTTAGGTATATGAAGATCATATTATAGTATATGAAGTTTTATTAATTGTAAAAATAAGTATAAGTAGTATTAAATGAGTATTTAATTTTCCAGTTGATTTTATTTGATTGTGCCCATTGTACTTTCTTTGGCAAGTTCGTGGATGACTGTCATGCTGGTATAACGTTTATTAATAAAAAGAAATAGTAATAAAAGTAATTATTGGGTAATGAGTTAGTATAAAATGAGAACATAATTTAGTGTTCATTCTAATTGGGTTGCGCCTTTCCTACTTCCTTATATAAGTACTACCTACATGAATGACCATCATGTCAGCATTCTCCTCATATCGGCATAACAGATTTAATAAAAAGCAACTAATAAATTAATAATTAGTGCAGTGGCTTAACAAAATGAGTGCAGGCATGTCAGTAAAACTTTTATCCTAGCCCCTTGATTTAACTGTTAACAGTATTTAAATATATGTATTTGAAATACGTTTTTTGAACTGAACTTTTTGAATTTGAAAAAGTGAATTGGAAAACTAAAATACTTAAGATGAAGATAACGAGAATACTTTTTGATTCTGCTAGTGAATGAACCTCATGAAACAAAAATAAAAGCTCCATTCAGCTGTTGAATTGGAATTCTTTTCACTTTTAAACAACTAAATCATTATACACGCTGGACAATTATTCTACAACAAGAAATGCGATTATTTCTATATAAGGTTTGCAAGTGTGGTGAAAGCATTTTCTTTCACCAAACGTGTCAATAGAATTCTATAAAATTGTATAAGTTAGGAGGATATTCTTACCTCAGTAAGTAAATTAAATTTCCTTTTTTTTTTCCGAATAAAATGTCCAATAATGGCTTTTGCAAAAAGGTGCAAGGAAAATTATGTTAATTTTCCCCCTTGTAATTTTATGAATTTCAATAAAATTTCCATTCAAATCAAGACATGTCCAGCTGTCATTCAATTAACGTATGACATGTTCGTGTTCATTCAAAACGAGACATATCTGACACGAAAGAGTAAACTCCCAAATATTACTCCTGTGAGTCGCCTTGCAGTGGCTGTTGTATCTGGAAATTTGAGTTTGTTTTTTAATGATAGTAAACAGTGTGATTGTAATTTTGTATTTTAAAGAGAATGTTTATTGAAGTGTATGATAGCAGTTTTAAATATATAACAAATTTTATAAATCACTGTTTTTTTGCTTTTGTCGTAGTCCAGGCCCTGGACAATTAAATGTGGAATAGACAAATGCTGACAATAAAAGTTTCTTTGGTTATCTAGATAAAAAATTTATTGGGTCTTTTTAGTTAATTTTTGGCTTTGCTTTTTTTCACATTAACTTTGCTTTCTAGAACATAACGTTTTTAAAGATTGTAAATCATAATCAAACCAATTAGTTAAATTTAATTTTTAACAATTGAATTATTATTAATTTTCTTTCAAATATCCCCAGCTCCTTTCAGTAATTCGTATTTGGCGGGTATCTCCTAAATTGTAATTCGGTGGGTTTTCGCACGAAGTTAGCCACCGGGAGCGCTACCATCGCACGACAGAGCGCTCTGGAGGTATTCGCAAGAACGTAAAAGCTGGACATTATGTTAAGTGTGTCTAATTCGCTACGGACGTTTCATGATGTAAAGACATCATGCGTTGTAATTCGTAATAATATCACCATCACGGTTTATGGTATTTTTTACATCATTACATGTCTTTAACAATGGAATTGTCTCCATCTTACTAACTTGGTGTTCGCTATACCCAAAGGAACGCGTGACGTTTTTCATTTATTGATAATAAGTGGTACGGAAATGAACCGCCTCACTCTCGATGCGCCCGCGCGCTGTGATCGCAAGAAATCGTGTCGGCTGTGCGGTAGCGGGATTGAGTATTGAACCTGTGAAATGGTAAATTATATCAGTTTCTGTGACTGGTATTTTTGTTGTTAGTATTGGCTGTAAACGTACTTGTTTACTATAATGCCGTTTCGAGGTTGCTATTTTGATGTGAATAGTTCCTTCAAATTACCGGCGTGCCTCCGGTAGTGCATGGTGCCATACCATAGGTTAGGTTCGTCACGTATGTGTATGATGAAATACTTGCACAATTTATTGTGATGTTGTATGTTCCAGATTCAGTACAAATTTTTAGTCAAACATCGCCAGAATGCATTTCGTTTCCTGTATTCACCGCAAAATTATGTTTTGGGACGACTTCCATCGACCTGCAAGGTCACGTACGATGCGGTAAGTTATTGACTGATGTTATTTACACGATTACGTGCTTTTTGTGTTTCAACACCAACGTGAATCTAGTTTAGTTAACTCGTATTAAGAATAGTGCCCGATTATAATTTTTAAAGGTTATATTTAAGTTATTGTCTAGCTTTCTAAATTGATTATAATATTGATTCGGTTTTCTTCATCTCTTCTCGTGTCTCAAATTATTAACTGCTATCAAATTTTGAAATGTTGTGAGATTCCTTGTTTTATTTTTACTGTCATTGCCATTTCCTCTAACAGATGTTTGAATCATTTTCCGTCTTAATGTGCAATACTTTTTTTTAATGTAATTATGCTATCTAAATTTTTAAAAAAATTCAAGGGAAGAGTATTCATAATATCTGATATTTTCATTATCACAGCCTAATTATTGGAATTTTATGTTATCTCTAGGTCCAACGAAGGCTATACAGCAACCCTGCAAGAAGACCAAACTTCTTCTCCCAGTTCCTGGAAAATATCAAGCAGGAAATGGCCAAGAATAAAGAGATGAAAGAAAGTTTGAAGAAATTTCGAGAAGAGGCTGAGAAATTAGAGCATTCAGAAGCTCTGCAGAAAGCAAGGTGCAGGAAATAGATTAGCTCCTTGGGTTTAATAACGGGTGACATTCTGTGAAACTTGACAATTGAAAGCTTTTTGTTTGGTGTATGAATATAAGTATCTGTGATACCTTAATTCATGTGATGATTGCTTGAAAAGGAGTGTTGCAGGTTCTTATGTTTACCCCTCAAGCCATACAGTGTATTTCTTTATTCCTTGTGTCAGTCTGAGAACATTTTTTTCAATTTAGTTTTTAGGGCTGTCGGAAGTTCATAATGTTTATCAGTTCAGAATTGATGGCTTTAAATATCTATTCTTTAAAATTAATTCCTAATGATCATTCATAAACGAGAAATTAGTTTTTAAAACCAGTTTCTGGTGGATTATCACAGTGTTCTTGGAATGTATTAGTCTTTCAAGAGTTCTTTTGTAGCCTTCTTAAATCTCTGTTCTCTCTTGATTTGTGATTCTAGTTCTGGTACTCTGTTGTTGTTCAAGTGATTCTTCCATTTCTCTTGAGAATGTTCTATTTCTTCTACTATAAGCATTGGTTGTTAGTTTCGATCCAGGTGTTTGGTTGTTAGAAGGAATTAATTGCAATAAAACAAGATTTGTCCCTTCAGGCAAACAAATTCAGTGTTTTCCAGGCCAAGAAATTTACTTCATGCATTGCAGTGATATCTAGATTTGAATTTGTTTCCAGAAGTTAGCGTTGCTTCAAAAACACTCGAGGCCGATTTTGTAACTAATATTCTCATTGCACGTGCATTTCTCCAAGCCATTGGCAAAGAAAAGTTGTACAATTATTACATGGTGCTGATTTTTGGGCTCGTCTTGCAGGCAAAAGTACCAGACTGTGGAATCAGAGGCATCCAGAAGCTCCGAGGTGATTAAGGAGAAGCTAGACACCATCAAGGGCAAGATGCAAGAGGCTCTGGAAGAGGCTACCAAGTCTGACATAGCAAAGAAAGCAGGTGAGAGACAGACCAGGACTATTAACACTACTAATCGCGCACTTTTTCTTGATACTCCACAGTGGGGATTGCGGGGAGAGGCAGTTTCTGTGTACGTCACGGAAGTGCAGGGCTGTCAACTTTATTGACAGAAAACTCAGCGTAATAACTCGTCTTGGACCAGATAGCTATGAGAAACAACGGAAGATTTTTTTTTAAATTCTGAAGAAATAATTAATAGTTGTAGAAATAAGTGAGTAGCAAGAAGGAACATGGTACGCACAGGTTGATAGCAAGAGAGACCGAAAACTAGGAAGTCCGCTGTGGAAAGGAAGAAAGTGGGCAGCACTGCAAACTGAGACGTGATGTTCTGAGTGGAACTCATATTTTCTACCGGGCTGAGCGAGGACTAGGGAGCTCGAGGATCAAGAAAAAGTGCGAGCGTAGTAGTGTACCAATGCCATTCCAGTCCTTGCAGAACACCGTAGAGGTGGGGGTCTGTGATGGACCCGAGAATAAATTGTAATATAATGGAAGGAATTTTATATAGTTAAGAAATGTTATGTGAAGGCTCTTTGTTGTCTGGGTGATGTTGCATTAAGGGCTGTGATTTTGGTATTACTGCTCTCGATGCAGCATCACTTGGACAGCTGAGAGCCTTCACAGAACTGGGCACGGAAGCCTACGATTGCAAATATGACAAGTTTTTAACAAGATATTACAATAATTTTTTGCAGGTGTATAATGAAATATTTTCTGTTTTTGAGCTCTGGCAAGGGTATAAATATTGAAAATTTTCTATTCTTATGGACTTTTCTGCAGGCATGCAGATGGCCTTGTCCTTTTTTTGAAGATCTTGTTCTAATTCACAATGTTACTCTAATCGTACAACTGTTATCTACATTGACAGATACTCAAATTAGATTGCATCATGTTTATAGCCAGGCCTGGCTGTAAAGAAAATCTATAGCCCAGTATACACTATACAGTTTCCTTACAGATTCTCGTACAGTTTCTGTACAGAAACTTCATGATTCCAAACTACAAGTATAAAAGTCAAAAGTCACACATACAATGTCTAAGTGTTCTGCATGAAATGCCACAAGCTACTGTTAGGGGATCTAACGAGAAATAACTGAATTGCACTTTCGAGTACTTTCAGTGGTAGTATTTCTGTGCATGCTTTCTGGCTGTGATCTTTATTTAGTATTAATTAACCATCAAGAGCATAAAGAGAAAAAATTGTGCAGTCTGGACTGCACAGTTTCCGTATGTCCTATCTGCACATAAACTGTACTGTGTATACCGGGCTTATGGAATGCTCATGAAAAAAGACCTCTGGCAATTGCATTGTACAATTATTTTTTATTTTCTTCTCGTCTAATAAAAGTATAATAAGAAATTAATTGCAATCCAACAGTGACAATTTGCAAGCTAAGCTACATTATGAGTAAGGCATGCAGATCTCATGATTGCAAGTAACCTAGTGTGAATGCACCACCTCTTTCCCATCAGCATCAGTTAACGCCTAGTGATTAATAACAGCTTTATGAATCTTTGCTTCAGGGCAAATCACAGAGGAGCTGGGGAAATCAGCACGAGGGGCGGCAGAGCGAGTGACTGAGACAGGTCAGAAGTTGGGCCAGTCGGGCGCATTTCAGACACTCTCCCAGACAGCCAAGGTGGTGAAAAAGGAGTTGGACACTACGAGTATGGATGCCAAGGTGTACCGGCCTCCGGCGCGGCTGCGGAGGCGAGTGGAGACGTTGGAAGAGGATAGTCGTGTCCTGCAGCCAAACACTGAAGCGACTGGTGTGGAGCTTCACAAGGACTCAAGGTAGTTGAGAAAATATTTATGTATGTAGGTCTGGACATGTTTGTGTAGTATAACAAAACAAATATAAATTATACTCAAAATTATTTTCTGTCAATAGCAAATTATTCGTATTTATTAATAATAGTGGTAATTACTAGAATTCATACACATTCATACAAAAAAAGTCTCTTTCAAGTTTGTCAACTATTTCACACTTCTTGTTTCTGAATTTCTTTCTTTAATGCAGATTATACATTTTATTTTTAAAGAACCATACTTGAAAACTTCTCAGATTTCAGGAAAATTAATGAGGGATTACTCCAAGCTCTTATATCTACCAGAACTAAACCATGAAATTCAGCTATAATTTAAAGATTAGAAAAGCCTGAGAAGTTTCATAAAATTAAAATGTTTAATTTTTGAAAGAGCAAGTATCAATGAAAATAGCAATTGCACTGAATTTAGTGTATTCTGCTCTATAAAATGTTGGAATATAGTTAACCAGGAATGGGTGCCATTTTTGGTTCCATCACAGTACCAACCTCTTGTATTTTAAAAGTGGAGTGTATTTTTGTAAGCATGTACAATGAAAACCCTCAAACAAAAGTGTTGTATTGACAATACTGTAATTACATAAATTACTGGAAAAGCCCAGTGACACACTACCCAGTACAGTGGTCTAGACATTTTTTTACTTTCAAAAAATTCTTCTAAGCGTATCCAATTTGAATTTCAAATTAAATGCATTTTAAATCAGTGAAATCTAGCGTAAGTAAATACTGTGCATTTTATGTAAAGATGACCATATGAACCCTCATAAGAATTGTTTTCAAATTTTTTGAAGTAATGTATATTGAAAAAACACAAAATCAAAATTTTTATATTCAAATTCGAAAAACTTTTGAAACTTAACCCCTTTTGAGTTGTATATCATATAAAAAGCTATAAAGAAAGCTGGAAAATCACACCTTTTCCGGTTCTCTATCTTAATTTGGAGAAGTTCTATATCAGTTCAAAATTTTTCAGGGAACCCAATTTTCTAATACTTTACATGGTTGTATTTCACAAGCAGGTAGAAATATTTTATTCAAAATTTGTAGTTTTCTTAAACGTCATTCATACTACATATATGTCAAATTTCATCTGAATCTGAGATTTGGGGTAAAATGACTGTGTTGATTTAATGTGGAATGACCCACTTTGCACTTCAATTGCTGTGCTGTTGGCAGAATGACTTATGAAATCTTTCAATTGTTAGGTTGGCAACATTTCAATAAATGAACTATGTATGCTGCATAGACTCCTGAACTTCAGCTAAAAGTTTAAAGAAAGAATTCAGAGTTGTTTTTGAGAAAAACTTGTTTAGATATTTGGGGGAAGTTGTCATTGATTGGCATGAAATAATGTAATATTCTAATATTGAAGGAAAGATTGTTTACCATGAATTCTTAAACACTATTTTTTAATAATGAGTTAAAAGAAAAAAAATGCTTGTTTTTGAGAAAAGTTAAAAAAGCTTCTGTTAGCTTAGTAAGTATCCCCTGAAATCCCCCAAGACCTCCAAATATATGGATTTCAAATTTGCAAAATCTCATCATAGTTTCGTGCAGAATTACAAGACTTTTTCTATACTATCTTTTGGTAAAAATGTATGTAATGTAAAACTTAATTTAAAAAAATGTAAGATAAGATTGTTATGAGCTTTATGATCACTGAGGATATAAACTATGCATGTGGGATGTTGTTTAATATACATTTCTGTGTTTATTTGCAGATTCTACCAGAGTTGGCAGAACTTTAAGGAAAACAATCCTTATGTCAATAAAGTCTTAGACTGGAAAACACAATACGATGAGAGTGACAACCCTGTTATCCGAGCTTCAAGGATGCTCACAGACAAAGTGTCAGACATCATGGGAGGCCTGTTCCAGAAAACTGAGCTTTCTGAAACAATGACAGAATTGTGTGCACTGGACCCAAGCTTTGACAAAGTTCAGTTCCTAAGGCAATGTGAGACTGACATCATCCCCAACATTTTGGAAGCCATTGTGCGTGGGGACTTGGAAATCTTACGGGATTGGTGCCACGATGCACCGTACAACATCTTGTCAACACCTTTACGTCAGGCGATTTCCTTGGGATACAAATTCGATTCGAAAGTAATTGACATCGACAATGTTGATTTAGCGATGGGAAAAGTTATGGAACAGGGGCCTGTTCTTATTATTAGTTTTACTTCTCAGCAAATCCTGTGTTTGAGGGACAAAAATGAAAATGTTGTGGAAGGTGATCCAGAAAAGATTTTGCGTGTTAATTATGTTTGGGTGCTCTGCAGGGACAGGAGTGAAATGAATCCAAGAGCTGCATGGAGACTTTTAGATTTGTCAGCGACAAGTACAGAACAGTTCGTGTGAGGACAGTGTTACTTAGGAAATGGTTAGTGGAACTAGAACATCCAGAATGTTCTTCCACTCTGTGATGTAAATATCTTGTAAGAAGCTGTTTCTTTTTAGGAAAAGACTAGCACAGTTTTTTGTATGCGATTATCATTGTTTCTGTATTGTATATTTCTTTCCAATTATTTAAATATACTTATTGTTGGAAAACAGGGTCATAATTCTTTGAGCCCGCCTGAGTATCTGAAATAGGAAGACTGTACACTCAGTGCGTTTATTTGAGTCGTAAGATGAAAATTTGAATCCTGATCTGGTTATGAAAACTATATTTGCTCATAAATAAGCTATACTTTTTTTTCCTAAAAAGCACTTATGAAACGGGGAAGCAACTTTTACCCAAGATTTTTCTGAAAAAATATTTTTGAACAAACCCTTTCCCCCCTTAGTGTCATTGCAACTTTCATTACCACTACCACTGTCCACATGCCATGAAATTGACGTCTACACATCCAGAATCAATCAATATATATCGCTCAACAAGGCCTTCTCGTGATGACTTGCCAGTGTGAGAGCTGTGTAATAGGAACATCACATGTATACCTTAAAAGGTCTCTTTTAATGATTACTCGGTCACCATTGTTGACTTTTAGTTTTAATTTCAAACACACTAGTTGTGAGCCTGGGGGCTGTCCGAAACAAGCATGAGGTGTCTTAACAATGCTCCGGGTGACTGAATCCAGTCCAGGATGAGATTTTTGATTATCAGGGCAGAAGCATCTCTTTGGGCATTGTTTTTTCTTTAAAAACAACATACAGACTCAACTTGCATTTGTCTGAAGTTATTGCCATCATAACGGTGCAGCGTTGCTTCTCTGCTTCCATTGTTCTAATCAATACCCTCTCCTTGCCCACAGGATGTACTGTTGTAGCATCTTGCATATCAAAATACAGGGGTGTCTAATCGCCATATCAAATCTGCTTCAGATTGAAACTCTGCTGCTCATGCATATTTATTACATATTATTGAATTGTTAAAATTTTATCCTCATAAGTTTGAAGCAGTCTTTCTGCAGTAGTTGTTTGACACTGTTGAGCTAAGCCACGTCTAGCCATGATCTGCTGCTCCCATCCATAGCTGGCTTTAAATTTGCTGCTAGGGATGTTGTGTTTTCTGGCAATTTTGCTGCTTGTGAATTTTAGCATCTCTCGAGATAAGGCAAAACTTTTTCCTCTGGGTTTCTGTTGTTTTCTGAGAGCTATTCCTCTACTGCAGGATACTTGGATTTTTTCATCAAAATACATGCTTGCTCTGGCTGGTACTTTTTATTTCACTTTTGTCCTTTATCTTACTGCTCACATTCTTTTTGTCAACGTCAAACTTTCTCCTAGCTACCTGATTCCTGTGCTGTTGAGCGAACTTAATTACTCAAAGTTTAAACTTGGCAAGTAGCATTCATGCACTTTCTTCATGTTCTGTAGTCCAACTGGTGAAGGCTGAGATTCACAAAATGAAGACAAAAATATTTTCAGAGCTTTCCATTGTGGTAGAAGAAGCTTTGATTTACACGTGACAGAAGTAATAAAGTATCATACTTTGTAGATGTGCAAAAGCAGCCAATCAAATTTTGCCCAATGCCTCTTTCCAAATTTCACATTAATTACTTACCTTTTTTGTAAAAGTAAATAATAATAATAACAACAACATCAATTTTAAAAATATTCTGAGCAATACCAAAATATTTAGTGCGAACTTGAAGATTTTTTCTCAAATTATGACAACTATTGTTAGTGCTGCCTATAAATGACCAAATATGGTATATCCATTGTCTTTCACATGTGTTGTGTGCCTTGCAGCAAGTATCACATTGTGCTAACTCCTAAACAAAAAGCACAGCTCAGTTTTTTACACAGACAATTTAAAATGTTTTTAAAACCAAAGTTTCAGCATTTATATCCCCATCATCAGGTACGAAACTAATTTATAAAAAACTGAACATAAAGTGAATGAAGCATAGACAATTAAACACATTAACATAGACAATTAAACACATTAAAGTTACGAAGATACAAATACATTATCCAATTAGAGTACCATAGACAATAAAGTTGAATTAGAATAAATTATTTGACAATTTGTGAGAGAGTGGAGACACTCGCCATTTATTCTGTTAAGTCAGAAATGATCTCGTAACTCACATTTTCAATCAAAATGAGCCACGTCATGGCAGGTAACTACTCCTACATTGCAGAAATTTCAGTTATGGTTTTTTACATATGAAGATGGGGCTAATATGTGCCCCAAAATGTTGTATAAATTTTAAAGAAGTTTTTTTGAATGTTGTCAATTTTATTTTACAAATAAATATTTTAAATTTTTAAAAAAATCTGAGGTGTACTTTTATAAATAAATAGAAAAGACTCATATTAACCAAAAAGGCGCAACTACTTGCGTAAGAAATTTTTGTTTATAGAAATATAGGATATCAACTAAGAGAAAACCTTACTTGAAATGTTTTTTGAATTCAGATTGTATTTATGTTCATAGTATTAGGTCGACTGCCAGATATTTTCATTGGAATCTTGGTAACACATTTTCCAAAGGACTGAAATTGTGGTAAGTGGGAAAGAACACTAAAATAGGGACAAGAAACTAATTTACATGTGAATAACACACAATCACTAGATAAACTCATATATGCAGACACTTTACATGAAGCCCTTGCAATATTTTCAAAATTTTCTCAAAAATGACTCCAAATTTTTTCTTTTAATTTCTTGTAAGAATAAGTGAAATACACTTACAAAGGTTCCATAGTTCTGATTTTCACTGCTAACTTTCAATTGTCAAAAATAGCAAAAGTTTGAAATTTTTTCAGCATCTTCCCGCAACTATAAAATTGAAGATGGAAATTTTTCCATCAAATGAATTTTTTTTTGCATAATTAGTTCTTTCTTTAGCTTCTTGTAAATTTGTGATTTCTGCACAATATTGCCAGAAAGATGTGCAATATTAAAAAATAACGAAAACAAGAATTTCTCAAAAACGACTGTGCTTTTTTCTTTAAAGTTTTGGTATAGTGCTAAGTGTATTCTAAAAGATGACATAAACACCTTTCCTCTCTATTTTGTGTTTTCCAAAACTTACAAAAATTTTAACATTTAACAAGTTTCACGAAAACTCAAAAGTTTTCTGTGAAAATGGGCTCAAAATTCCGCCTTTTCAGAAACACTCAAACGCCATTTTCTCAAAAACGGCTCTAAATATTTTCTGCCAATTTTTAGAACAGATACCACTGAATATACTATATAGAATGACATAAAAGGCACCTTGCTATATTCTTTTTTTTCTTAAAAAATTACACAATTCTTTTTTTTTGTCATGCCGTTAATGTGCACATTTCCAGCAATTTCTATGCATATTTGCATTTGTGAGTAGAAGTGCTTCAAATGCTTTCCAATGAATTTTCTGGAAAACTCAAAAGTTTTTTTTTTGAAAAGGAGTTTCTAATTTTGCATTTTTAGTAACTCTTAAACAGCTTTGTCTTAAATACAGCTCCAAATTTTTCAAGGAAAATTTCCATATAGGACTAGTTTTCATTCTTCTGTAATATTCTTAAAGTAATATTTCTGATCTATCATTAGAAAACCAAAAAATTTAGAATATTTCAAAAAAATGTATATTTGGCAGCGATAGATGGCAGTTGGCAAGATCAAAAACCTAGTTCAGACCAAAGAAATTAGAAAACGAACGAGTATGAGACTGTGCAATACTGTAGCACTGGTTATGTTTAAGTTTGTAAATAATTCTTTGAAAAGAAAGGAGGATCATTGAGAAAAAAGTTAGCACAGCTGTGAATTCTGTGAAAACTATTACATTCGGAAAGAAAGACGGGGCAAATGAACTGTCTTGCTAATGCAGATAGAGACAGAGATAAAGGGCATGGGCTACGCCTTCAGGGGGGCTGAGAAGTATTTCTCTCCTGCGCACATGCACCGCAGAAGTTGCAGAAGAAGTATGCACCTAACAACGCGTATATTGACAAATTATGTTGTATATTGTATTCAACATCAGTCCAAGTTCCTGTTGGGAGATTTGGTTTCTATAATTGGTAACAACTAATTTTGATAATTAGAAATAAGTAATTTTAGAAGATTTCTGGGTTTGTTTTGGACTTCAATTTTTATTCAAAAAATTCAAATGCTTTTCATGAAGTTAAAAGAAACCGAGTACCAATAAATAAATTTCAGGAAAAAATTAAGTTTGCTGGTTTTTTTGTTGTCCCACTCTTTATTATTTATTTAATTTTAATTCTACTGCTTGCAAAACTACATTCCATGCTCTTTTTGATATTGGATGTGGAGTAATTATTTTGAACTTTGTGATTCGTACATCAAGTCAAGTTTTCAAGTCATCAAGTCTTTGGCTTTTATCCCTATTGGCTGGCAGTGCAGCACATTAGAACCCAAGTTTCCTAGAGGGACACTCATCTGTGGTAACAGGAAATGTGCTAATGAGATTTATTAATTTTGTATCAAATATTCCAGCAAATAGACCATTAAAAATTATGCTGTTCACATTTTTATTCAAATCTTAAATGTGGTTAATTTGTAAAACATTACTTGAAGTGATGTGCATATAAAAATAGAAAATAAAAATGTTAATAGAAATCCCTATAATGATACAGAAATGAGAGAAGACATTTAGTTCCAACTCAAAGATATATCGTTAAAATAAATTAATCATACCAATTTATTATTAAATTAGCCACAAAATACGTATGTTATGGATATTTATATTAAAAATAAATTAGCAAAAATACAAATATGTACTACACCAATGTATCCTTAGTCTACTTTTTCCTCTTTACCCATTTTTCCGCCTCCTTCACTACTTCTTCTTCTCCTCCTCTCACTCCTGCTCATTCTGCTCCTTACTCTCCTGCTTTGAGTGCTTCTGTCACCCCACTCATTCCCACTTCCTGCTTGCTCGAACTGGTCACATTTGGACTTGCACTATATCTTGGCAACAATGCTGCCCAGATGCATCAGTGATTGCATTTAAGTAAATATTGTTAAAACGCATTTTAAATCACAACTATGCTGTTTTTGATTCTTAGCAGCTCAAATTGGAAGCAATCATTCCATCGGTTCTTAAGTTTTTTTGGTAGAATGAAACATACATACTCTCAGTGTAAAGATAGAATATAAACTAGAAATATAACAGCCAGTATCTGAATTTGACTTATGTGTGCCCGAGACTGTCAAATATTTTAGTGCCCCGTTTTTTAATTTGCTTTTTTTTTATACAAGTCATTTATAATCTTTACAATTAAAACAATGTTGCATGATATTTGTAAGCAATGCAAATATTGTATACGTATAACATTAATTGATTATATGTTTGCATTTTTTTATAACGTCAACCATTTGTAGGTCAATAAATTAAAAATATAAGTTAATTATAAAAGAATTTATATTTTTGGGTATAATTTACATTTTGTTACAAAAAAATTGGATATAAAAGTCAAAATCGCATTTAGGTGTACATATAAAATATGCTTTGTCATACGGAATCTCGTTTTCTCGCTTTAGTCTCGGCAAATTTCTTCACGATGCCTTAAACTCTACGCGTTCCCAAAATGTCATTTTCTGTATATAGCAGAAATAATGCATTCAATGTGTCTTGTTTACGACTCGATCTCACATAAATTTTTACGCGCTTCAAAGCAGAGAAAGATGGTTCGCCATTTGCATTAGTCTTAAAATAATTTCCTCATTTGGAAATATATCTTGCAACATTTTTTTCTTTAATAAAGAATACCCTCCGAACTGCCATTTCCTAACTCTTTTTTCACGAATGTGGTCCTATATTTCCTTACAGAACGAGATGGCTAGCCATAAACGGATCAAATTTGGATATCAACTCAATGAAGCCTAAGAAATTTTCTTTTTGTAACCAATCATTTCATTGTTACCGAAAAAGACAATCCTCCCGATGCTAAAATTTCACAATTCCTACAATTCTTTTCAGGACATTTCTCCAATATTCCACTTTATTCTTGTGCTGTTTCACAAGCTCTGAATCCGCTCTTTTCAAACCTGCAGACCTACATACAAATTTTCTTACGCTATCTTGATGTTCGAAATTGAAATCGTTCAGAAATGCTGTTTCTATTTTTCCATTCGTTAAGCTCTGTTTGTAGCGAGCAAAGTAGTCCTTCATGTAACTTGCAAGGAGCACAAAAGACATGTTCTGAAGATGGGGAATGTAGGTACAATGACGGCCCTGCCTTTTGAGAACGGCACCGTTTGCCATTATTTTTGAGAAATATGATTTTGATAAATATCGACTTTCATCTGCATAATACGTTTTGGAGGTAGAAAAATCGATATCGTTTTGCTTAAATCCATCTTTGGCCACCATTTATCTAAAACCATCGTCAACGTTCCATTATACAGGGCCGTTTGAAACTATATTTGCTTAATTAACACTTTTTTTTTCGATGCAAATATGGAAAGAAATATTTATATAAAGACATTCATAAGTTCGCCCTATGAAATTTTGCATCCGCTGAAATCCGTGCGCCCCCAAAAATTGCGTGCCTCAGGCTGTAGCCTACTCGGTCTATTGGGTAATCTGGCACTGATAATAGCGCATACTTTGTGATGTTACTTGTGGAGGTAACAATATGATAATATTGCAACTTCAGCTTACAAATCCTTCAGCCATTTCCTACAAAAACTCTTTACCACACAAAGCCTGAAAGGTTTGAAAAATATACATTTTTATGTACACCAATTTACAATAGTTTCAATGAAAATGGCACTTCTGCATTTGAATTCAGCAATTTTGTTCTATGGTCTTACAAAAAATATTTTGAAAAAGATATAAGGTTACATCATTTCATAATCTTATTTTGAAGAATAAGGAAAAATTGCACGATGTACGAAATTCGCACGATTGCACGAAAAATTTTTTAATAATTAGTGGGCGTGGGAGGATAGAAAATATTTTGAATTTTTGCAATATCAAAGATGTTAATATAAGTCATTCCTATGCTACAATTATAATAGAGCATGGGAAGAATAAGTTCACTTGCCTGAGAGACCATGTAAAATACTATCCTCCAAAACTATAAGATCAGATTCAAATTCGCAGGCCCTCGGGTACGGCCAGATCTATCGGGTTTCGGAAATATATATTCCCGATAGATATCTAGATATTGCCTAAAATATATTTTAGACAAAATCCTGTGAAACAGTTAGGCAGGCAGGTCTTCACAAATTCTTAGGCAGGTAAATATTGACAGACGGACGGTCATTTTTGACAAGAAAAAAATTAACACTTTTTCGATATCAGGAACCCCTAAATGTATATTTCCATTAAAATCACATCATCGTCCATCATAGATTATTTCATCTGCTGGTTACCAGTTTCGTGGTCCTCATAAGGGCCTTCCAACCAGGGGGCTCTTGCGCATCGCATCGCATCCCACCTCAACCAATGAGCTTCAGACACCACTTTACGTCACAATATTAGCGGGAATTTAAATGCAGCCAGATACTAAAATCACATCGTAACAAGACATTAAAACAGATTAAGGGAGCATTTCTTTTAAATATTGTATCTTGAACACCTTCATCGTGTTATTTTCGGTTGGTTATCACTGAAAATTGTCACTTTGTACCACTTTCAAAATGTTTCTCAACACTACTAGCTTTCCGTGCAACACGGCGGCCAGCGTCTGGTCTGGCTGTTCAAACGAAGTGCTTGTACTGTGGTCACGTGGTTGGTGACGCAAACTGGTGATGCGCAGAACCAGCTAAAACATCGGTGCACCAAAGGAACCTACCCATGTATTTCCAAAGTGTTTTAACTCCTCGTTGATATTGGTTACTCAACTAGGGTGCAAGGATAGGAGCGCTAGTGTCGTTGGGTACAGCTATACTCCGATTTAAATGCAACTGCACTTCAAGTTCACGAGCTGGAATATTAGAGGCACATCCAGAGAGACAGGAGGTTATCCAATCGGAAGCTTCAATACCAAAAATTTAAATTATTTTGAATATTGTCTCTCTTGTTAATTATAAAATAAGATTCATTTAGTACACATCTTTCTATTTTGACAGACTTAACTTTTTAAATAAATAAATTTAATTTAAAGTCATATTTACTGCAGTTCTTTAAATAATATAAATATGCAATCAAATATACACACATCACGAAATTCAAACTCCATATATATCTCTGAAACATCACCTGCAGAAATACAGAAAATCATAAATCAAATTAAAAACAAATTCTCTACAGGACTGAATAATATCCCTGACACATTCATTAAACATTCGGCGACAAATATAATAGAACCGCTCACTCACATTTGTAATCACTCTTAATGACAGATAGCTTCCCAGAAATTCTCAAAAAAGCAAATGTTAAGTCACTATTCCAAAAAGGCAACACCCACGATCACCCATGATCGAGAATTGCTGACCAATATCTTTACTATCTAGATTTTAGAAATTTCTAGAAAAGCTTTTTAATGATAAACTCAAAAATTTTCTCAATTCAAATGTATTGACAGAGGCCCAGCATGGATTCAGAAATGGTAGATCCATGGTGGAAATAACCACCATGGGTATTATTTCCACCATGGGTAGATCTAGACACTGCTATATTCATGTTTCTAAATGACTTGTTCCTCTAGATCAGAAAGAAATCCCCATTGGTTTATTTCTAGATTAATTATTTCTAGATCTAAAAGCGTTTGGCATTATTGATCATTATTTTAAATTAAATAATTTATTTAAAAAGTTTAGTATGTCAAAATAGAAAACAGTGTACTAAATAAATCTGATTTTACCAACAATTTAAGTTCTTACGAAGTTTTCGATTGGATGACAGTGTTCCCCTCTCGTTTCAGCCAGTGATCTTAAAGTGCAGCTATTTTTAAATCGGAATAAATAGGTGAGTTTCGCCAAAAACGTTCGCTAAAAATTTGACGCATTTATAGTAAATATGAAATATGCGGGGATCAAATGCTTACAATGATAATATTTGCTGGTAAAATCGGTGGCTATATGCAACGCAAGTCCTTTCTATCCAGAGCACCTACTTGTGTTCCATCAGCCAACGCGGGGTCCACGAATCAGCACAATAACATTGGCAGCAGTGTGTCTTTACTTCCTCCAAAGAGGTGCCAACCTTGCACCAAGAAAAGACAGCGCCACCGTACTCATATTTTTTTTAAAATGTGGAATATGTGGGTATTATCTCCGAGATGGAATTTGGCACGACGTTCTGCGTCTTTCTTGGTTCTGCCGAGAGATGTCGCATGATCGCGATCGTTTCAAGCGGTACTGTAGATCAAGCGACTCTAGTGGCAGGGCTCAGAATGACACAAAAAGTCGTGCCGAATTCCATCTTTGGGATACTACTCATAGATGCCACGTTTGAAAAACCCAAGTATATACTTGTAACCTGGCGGATGATAGTTTATCAATTGTTACGGTTTTGTCACCATTTAGCTCTCGATTGGATGACACCGTAGCAGCTGATGAAATGTTATCGGCCAGGTTAGAAAAATCCAAGTATAGACAAATAAACTGGGTTCTCTGTGACTGTACTTGTTGCCACGGACGTGCTCGTATTTTGTAGTAGAGACCCTTATGACTGTGTGTTCCGTAGTTGATCGCGGTGAAATTAGGATCTGGTATTAAGTATTAAATTTGTTGGTGTGCATTACAGATATTTCCCAAATTGCGAATTCGTTTTCAGAGATCTGAAGTGGTATTCATCCATAATCTATGGCGGGTGAAGTGGTTGTTGACGCCTTACCGTACATTGATCAAGGTTATGATGAACCCGGTGTTCGCGAAGCCGCATTGGCTATGGTCGACGAAGAAACTCGGAGGTAAAATAAGTTTTATAGGTGCACGTCTCATTGAGCTCCAGAAAACCCAATCCATTTCCTGTGTCATTCATAGTTTGACACCTGACAACCTTTTCGCTCCCGTGCAGCAGATAATACTTGCAATGAAATAGCTATAAATTTAATTTCTTAATACTGCTGTCACAGAAGAAAAACTACTCGCATATAGTCATAAGTGCTCAAGACAACTTGCTTGGATTGTGCCTTTATTTTACATATTTATTAATATTTTACTTACTTGTTCTGCATTTGACATATCTATTTGATGAGGAATAAATTCAAACTCATTTTTCAAAATAATAATCTGAAAACAATGTTTTTTCTAAATTGTATTGCAGGTACCGCCCAACTAAGAACTACCTGGAGATTCTGCCTCCTCTCAATTTATCGTCATTTGAAACTGAGATCATGCGAAGCGAATTTGAGCGCATGACTCAACGACAACCCATGGATGTGCTCAGCATGAAACGTTACGAGCTACCCCCACCCCCCGCTGGCAAAATGACTGATGTTGCTGCATGGAATGAGTGTGTGGAAAATTCTCTTGCTCAGTTAGAACATCAAGGTACGGAATTGTCTTGGTATGATACCAGAAATATAGCAATGCCTTCATAAGAACTTCTGCAATATGTTCTATAATATTTTTAAGGATTTTGTGTAGTATGGTTGTGACTTAATAATATTGAGACTGACTTGTGGGGAGGATGAATATTTTTTCTTGCCTCTAATAAGATTGCAGTTTTACAAAGGGAGTTCAATAATTAATGAAACAAATTGATGTAGAGAAGAAACTATTTACACAATGACAATGAAACTCACTACTTTTAAACATGTCTCCATCAACATTTATACATTTGTGTCACCATTTTGTGAGCTTTATTTCAGAAGTGTAGTAGGTTTTACATTACTGGTTGAACCATCTGTGTAGATTTCTTTTTGATCTATTCATAGTTGTCGAACTTGCCATGTAAAATAGTTTTTGAGGGGGCTGAACACATGAAAATTGATTACAAGTAAAGTCTGAGCCATAAGGAGGATTTGACCATAATTTCTAATCCAACTTCTGCAGTGTGTCTCACATTCTCTTGAGCAATATGGGGGTGGTCATTGACATGCAAGAGAATCACGATGTGCACGGCATGAATGATTGAATGCACAATTTTAACACTTAATATTATACAAACTAGCAATTTGGAAAATTTTGATTCTCTTATCTTCTCAAATGTCATTATTGACGTGATTTTGATGAGCTATAGTCGCTATTTCAACTATGTCTTCCAGACTGATCAATATGTACTGCTCCAGAATTAAATTATTCACTTTTATAAATTACTGCTGTTCAGATATTCTTCAAAACCTTGTTTCAATATTCTTCAGTAAATTTCTGCCAGTTTCACACCTTTTGATAGCAAAAATCTTATCACTGAATGTTACTCTTTTGATGTTCATGTTTGAAGTGGAGCTGACAATTTGAAATGAATAAAATAACTAATGTTTACATTTATTATGATTGGAGAGCTGAATAAATGTTTTCCCAAGGTTGCGAACTGGATCCTCAAAAAATTTAATTTGCCACTGAATGAATCCCTTTCTAACCGTTTGCCTTATTAAGTATTGAATGTCCTTTATATTTGTAAAATGTTAAAATCAGTGTTTTACACTTCCATTTTTGAAGAATTTTCACTCTTGTAAAATATTTTTTGTTGTTTTTTCATTGGAAAGAGAATGTCCTCATTACTTTCATCACAGTAACATTTCCGTAAGTCAGCAGAACTAATAGATAAATAGTGACGGTGACTTTAATGAAGTTAGTGGTAGCCCAACCATTTTACTGAGCATTGTTTTGATATGACATAGGTATACTTACCTCTGACCATTGTACACTGTATACAATTAAAATTGCAGCTGCCTGACTTATTTTTCCATTTTGTGTGGCAGCATCACTTTCTTGCTCTCCTAGAAGTAGATGTTTAAAAGCGGTGGAGCAACATTTTTTGTTTAGAATTTTCAATTTTTTTTCATTACTGTAGAAATTTTTTTGCATTTGAATTTATGACAAATTGCTTGAAGTGATGTTTTAATGTGTTTTGCTTGTGTGTTTCTGTGCAGCGACGCGCATCTGCAACTTGGAGCTGATGGTGGAGTTTGGGTGCGAGGCTTGGAAGAGCTACTTGGAGGTGCTGGTGCAACTTGTGACGCAGGCGCAGAAGCACCTACAACAGCTACGCAAACTCATCCAGGAGACCAACTGGCAGCGCAAAAACATGCAGACACAAGGTGGAGATAAGCTACGACAGCTTGAGGCCTCCTGGGTACAGCTAGTCTCCAAGAACTATGAAATAGAGCAGGCATGTGCACAGCTTGAGAAGGAGATAGCAAAGTACAAAAGGCCTGATGAAGTGGCCACGCCAGTACCTTGAGATTGAGTCTTTAAGGGGTTGAAGGCTGAAGAAGTAGCCAGAAGATTGTTGGAGAGCACTGATTGCTTTCTGCCATGCATTAATGTCAGTCAGTTGTTTTTGACAAAAGTGAAACTGTAAATTATTTGACAGTGAAAGTATTATGTTACATGGAATTTGAAATTATTTGGGTGGTATTCGTGTATTACAGAATGTGGCTTTAGTTTCCTTGTAACTCCAGGAGGATTGTTTGCTTCCTACTAAGCAAAGATGTTCACACAAACCTCATGCTTTATCATTAGTGATCAAGTTCTGTGCACCTAGAACAATGATCTGTGAATTTAAGCTAAAAAGACTTTCTTTGAAGGATTTTATCAGATATAATTTGCTTTGTTCAAAATTTTTTAAGGGTAACTTATTGCTTTGATATCGGGTTATGGTATGAAATGGAAGTAATTTTTATCATCCATAAATTTTAGATCACACTTTGGGAAATTTTTGCAGAGTGATGTAATGAAAGAAAGTCGTAGATTACTCCATTAATGTGAGCAGAAAGACTTGTGATTCTTTTTATTGACAGTAAGAAAAATTTTATTTTCAGAAAAAACATTCATTTAAAAATTGGTTTGAAAATTTTTTTTTAATTACTAATTAAAATAGTTAATCGAGAATGAATAAATATGTAAATTCTCAATAAGATAATTCTCTCCCAAATAATTTGATGTCTTTGTTAAATTTATGAAGAGTCCAATTATTTATTTTGAAATCAAGAATCACTATGATTGTTGAATGTTGTATGAATGTCATAGTTTCTGTAAAGTTATTTTAAAATAATATTTGTCTTAATATTGAAGAAAAATGCAGTCAGTTTTCAATAAGAAAGTCATTTCATTCTTTTGTGATAATGTATCAGAATAAATTTTAAATTTTTTAGTGAAGTAAGAAGTGGTGTTTTTTCCCCCCTCAATCATGTCACTTGGAGTTTTTAAAGGCAGGATTTCGATTAAAAGCATTGTTTACTTGTAGAACATTACATCCTGCCATGCAGTGTTTACAGTGTATAGCATTTGACGTGTTGTAGGTTGTATTTTCATTTTATTTTTTAGTAATGTTTTATATTCCATTCCTCAAGAGTTGTGTCAGATCTTTCACCACATTTGTTGCCAAATCTTTCACCAAGGGCTCATCCTTTTGCCCAACATAGCATTCATTGCAAACCCATTCTTTGCTTTACAACACCAGAATATTTGTCATATTTAGTAGGCTTATTCCACATGTACATTCTGAAAGAACACCTGCCTTTAGTCATCAAAATGCATGTACCTTCAAATGCCTTTGAAATATGAATATTCATTGTTGCTGTAAAAAACAAATCATTTCTTTCACTCAAAAATGATTCCCTTCAGCATGTAATCAAGTTCTTCTTAATTCAATGTTTCATACATATTCACCGAAGGAAGATTAATGTTTGATGATTACTACTTCGCACACAATTTATACAAGGAACGAGTTCACACTTGTGTCAGAAACAAAATTTTGAATTGAACATCTGCTAACTCGAGAGAGATAGTGTTGTAAAGTGGAAGTACAAAGGGATTTCATTGTCCTAATTTATTGTTGATCTCGGCACATTCTTTCTCACGGAAATACATTCAGCCATGCACAGTCAGGGGCCTATCAGGCCTCTTAAGTGGAAAGTGAGACTATTGAACAGAAGAAGATTTCTAAAAACTGATCTGTTTTCGTCTACGTCTACTCCCCTTGTGCTATTAGTAATAAAAATGATTGTTGGAAGATGTCAAGAAATATTGGTCACCAGCCAAACGCAATAGAATTAGTGATGAAAAATAGTGAGGGGGCCTCTGAGGTCCCTTAAGTGCAATGAGAATGTGAGTTTATGAGAATTATGCAGCTTACACAGGTTTCTGTTTAGATAGATTTTACTGTAGCATAAACTGATTTTCTATAACATCATAAAATTAATATGAACCTTTAGCTACTTTACTTCATTTGTTTGTTGAGGTCAAGGCGACTCACTCAAGGATTGTTTTTATACTGTAGTTTCCAAAAGTGTAGCGGCAAGATAAATTGATTTTAGAGGAAAAAACCAAAAACAGTTGGCACAAAAAAAAACTTTTTGCACTCTGGTTTATTGATAAAACAGGGACTTATACACTAAGGAAAAGAAATGAAAAATATTAGAAAATAAAATATTGAGACTCAGGAGGAAAAAATGTTAGTGGAATGATGTTTCAAGTATAGTTATGAATGACGAATAGTGCCACATGAATTCAACCTATTAACATAATACTTCAAAACCACTAATTTAATTAATAATTATGATCGTATACATACATTTACATTATTTTCATGTGTTAAAGTTGTTTGTTTTTTCTAGTATTTCTACATAAATAACATTCAGACAAAAGATTTCTTAAGGAATGTTCACATACACTCTGGAACTCAAAATGTGAAAATTTCAACAATACTTTTAGGTAAAATAGAGTTCAACACAAATTACATTAATTCCCGCTCACAAATGCAATGAATCAGCTTTTAACAAGTCTCAGTCAATTACACACACCAGACTGCGAGGTAGAATTAGTCCTTGCATGCACAAACCTTAGAAAATAAATCTTCATGAATGAGCTACATATATTTCATCTTTAGAAAAAATAGCAAAGAAACAAAATCAAACTATAGAAGGTAGAAGAAATGCAATCAAATTCATAGAACTACTTGTGCTACAATGGCACATACATTTTCACATTATTTCTAAATTTGAAAATTCAGTGAGTTCAATGGAAATTAGCCGTGTCATTCTTTCAAGCGTTCCTTGTTCTATTTGTGAAAAACAAAATAAGTGGTTTTTGAGAAAATGTTTTTTAATTGCATTAATGTCAAGAATAAATTACCCCAAAACTACTCAATTTTTCAAAAAACTGTACATGAACTTTATAAAGCAAAAATCTCTATCTTCAATTTTCTAGTTTTGAGATGTTAAATTTTTGCAATTTTCAAAAATACTGAGATCGGTGGAAATGAGACTAACAGTAATTTTTTTTACTGTCCTTTGATACATACAAACACAAAATTTAAAGAAAAAAAATGCAATCCTTTTTGATAAAAATTGCTTAAAAAATGGCCATATTCAATGCAAAATTACACAAAATTACTGATATCTTCAAAAAATTGAACATTATTACAAGATCTGTCTTTAAAGAAAATATTTCATTAAGGGGAAAAATCTTTATTTTCAATATTGTAGTTGTAGGAAGACGCCGAAAACAATTTTGAACTCGTGCAAATCTTTTGAAAATCAGGTATGTTAACGAAAATGAGACCTACACCGATCTCTTAAAAGTCCTTAACGCTATGCGAAGACAAATTTTAATAAAAACATCTGGAGCAATTTTTGAAAAAAAATTCTGAAAACGTTGAGGCCTTGTATAAAATAAAAATATCCAACACGTCCTTCCAAAACAATGGAGAATGAACCAGTATCGAAATGCGGAAAATACAAAGTCTTCTAACCCTAGACCTATCTTGTTTACATTGAACATGTGCAAAATCCTAGAGGAGATTGGCATACTTGGATGCTTGGACAAACACAAAGAGTATATCTCAAAACATGTGGGACATACACATAATCAGAAGTATGCAATTTGGATTTCGCCACGGCCACTATAATACAGCATCTGATTAGTGTGGATGACCATAATCGAGAAACATTTGAGAGCAGGTAACATATGAAGATATAGAAAAAGCATGTGATGTGGTTTGGGTACATTATTCTTTGGAAATCATATTTGATTTCATTAAAAATTTACTTAGGAATCGCAGCATCAGAAGTGTGTTGCGAAGTCTCTGAAGAAACAATTGAAACGGACGGTGTCCCCGGATAACTGTTGAGCGTCAGAGCATCACTTTATTCATACTAGCAATAAATCAGGCCCGTAAAAATATTAAACCACCAATAATAATAAAAAAGAATATTGCCGACTATAAAATCATTCTATGTAAAGGGATAAACTATTTCTACGAATGACGTGATTCCAAATTCTTTAAATAACCTGCATGACTGGTCCCAAGAAAATGGCGTCAAGTCTTCTATGTCGAACACAAAATGTGTCATCTCAAAACATGAAGATATAAACTGACCAACTCTGACATTAAGGGGTAAACCACTAACATTTATTAAGAATATAAAGATCTTAGGACTGTATTTTGATTCAAAATTAACTTAGAAAACCCATTTTAACAACTCAAGTGCTCCTGAACAGAAGCTCTAGGCAACCCGCCGCACCCGTAAGTATTAAACGCGACTTCGCTGCGTATTCTGCCCCTGCGATTGTGAAATATCGGCCGGAATTATTACTTGAACGTTATCTCGGACCAGTAAATTTAATTTCTCCAAGACAATGCCATTGCGAATGTATACCCAAACATGATGGAGAACGTTTTAACAATAGGATACGTGACATATCCAAACCAGGACATAGAACACACTCGCGAGAAATTCTTCCATCTATTAAAATTTTTGCAGAGCGTAGCGTCAAATGTGATTGGCAATCACGAGGCCAGTTGCGTGTGAAGTGTAGTACATTGGAAAAGCGAAGCATTGCCGGGTCCACTAGTATATAATGATATTTTCCTTAAATCATAGAGTGCAAGTAACAAAAACCCACGGTATGCACCTTAGTGCAAAAGGATTAAAAACGTTATCGAAAAATTAATTTAGATATATCCCAAGTGGAAACAAAAATAATTGCAGTATTCCACCATAGAGTTTCACCTCTATTAATACTGGATCAGCCCTCAGAGAAGATAAGAAAGGAAAATTAACTACAGAAAAATAGACAAAAAATTGAATGAATCGCTAACTGCAGAAAGGCAACTAGTCCCCATTTCCCAGTTTTATAGAGGACACAAAAACCACACAAAACCGGTTTTATGCATTTTTTCTGCTTACAATTTTTCTTATCTAATAATAAATATACTTATTTAATCCTACGAATAAAAGTCTTTTACAACCGAAGATTAGGGAGAGGGGATTTATTTTTGAATTCGGACGTTTCCTTTTTGCAGTAAACTAATTTCCAAATGATTTCTTGGATTAAAGGAGTATAAAGATTGGAATAATGTATCATGAAATATTTAAAAATGCATGCTCGACTTTTTCCCCCGTTCTTCCGTTGTCAATTGATTGATTTTTTTCGTGTTTCCGGTCGCGTCAAATGCTCTGGTCATTAGTCCCATTAGTGTAGTGCATGTTTTTCTCTCGTGAGATGGCGGTGATCCCCTGGATGGCGAGATCCGGCGCCGACCTACCGTCGGCTAGTGGGGTCTTCCCCTAACCAGGACTCTCCCACCAGCCGGGCACCGCCCCAGCCGGGACAAGCTCTAAGCTCCCGACCGGTCTCCCGGAATATGTGGTAGTGTAGTGCATGTTAGTGTAAGTGTGTAAGGGGAGAGGATAGGACAAGGAATGGGAAGGACAGATTGCGCGCGGTCCGTGGCCCGTTTGTTAGGGTACTGCTCCGGCATTCGCCTAGTGTTGATCGGAGAAACCACGGAAAACTACCGATCAGAGCAGCCGGCCGCTAGAATTCTCCTCCAGACAGCGACTGAATTCGATCTGGCTGAAAAGCTAGCGTCGAAAATCCTGCTGCCGTCAGGATTCGAACCTTAGGACCTCCCGGTCGGCTGCAGTGACAACAGTTGATGCACTGAGCTACCGCTCCCGGTATGAAATTCCGTCCATAATAATTTTTCTATAAGACAATTATACAAACCACTAACTTCTGAATCATTAACACATTCCATTTTCACAAAAACTTGAGAGATGCGTAACTTACGAACGAGCAGAAAGGACTGTTCACCGCAATATTTTGCGGTGACTACCGACTGCCCAGACGCGCATCCTCCCCTCTCCCCGCCCTTGAAACATGAGGAGCCCTAGGTTATCGCGGTTGGCATGCGATCCCTTCGCCTGCGCTAGCGAATTCCCTGGACAGCATTAAGAACTGTTTGAAACTTCCACCGTACTTCATAGCACTTACGGATGCGGAAGACTGACTTGCTCTCGGTAGCAAAACAGTTATTTTTAGCATATATTTTAAAGCTTTCAGAATCTCAATAACTTTTTAGAGGTTTATCAAACTTATGATATATTTCTTATGCACTTCAAATTACTAGGTATACCGGCGGTATACGCGGTGAATCGGAGAGTTCGCCACTGGACGTTGGAGACATTCGCCAACGGCCTGAGCTGCGCTCGCACACTGTCTGCATTACTTGGACGCGCTGGTGTCGATCGACAACGCCTTTGGCACGGAAGTCCAAATAAACGAACTCAAAAAAATATTTATTTTTTTTACTTCCTGGGGCGTTGGCTCTTGATTTGCACACCCAAAGAAAATGCCACTGTCTGGTAATTCTACGCATAACGACGGCGGATGTTTTCATCCTCTACGGCCAATTGCCCGAACGCGAATCGCTCCCTGGTGGAACCGGGAGCTCTCCGAGATGGCGAAGCGCGTCAGGGTACTGCGGAAAGAATACCAGCGCACAAGGCGGAAAGACTACGACATGACACAGAGCCTGCTCTCTCAGTACTAAAGAGACAGCGAAACAGACTGCACAAGCTCATCAGAGAAACTAAGGGCAACACAGGTTTTAACTGTTTTTGTCGTAAAAATGAATGAATGATAAATAAATAAAATAAATAAATAAATAGATAAATAAAATCAATCAATCAATCAATCCTGGAAAACATATACGTAGATAATTCCAAACGTTTCCGGTCCGTCTAACTTTCACAGACGATCGAAAGAAACAGCAGCGCTACATTTCAATATAATCCCCCTTTACTTCCAGGCACCTTTTACATCTTTTGATTAACATTTTTATACCCGTGAAAAAATAAAATCTTTGCCTGCAAAATAGTTTAAAACTGCTTCTTTCACTTCTTTACTGTCCGAAAATTTTCTTCCTAGAGATTCTTTCTTTAGTTTTGAGAAGAGGTGAAAGTCACTTGGCGCAAGATGTGGGCTGTAGGGTGGATGCTGAATCTCCTTGAAGTTACTTTGCTGTGGATGCTGAATCTCCTCGCTCTTTCAGTACAACCTTGGCAAAAACAGCCGTGTGAACTGGAGCATTATCATGCAGTAGTCAAATACTATGATTCAACATCCCTCGTCACATTTCTTTTATTGCACTTCGGCGTTTGTGCAAAAGAAAAGAATAATAAACTACATTTGCGGTGGTATTCCTTTTCTGAAAGTCCATTAAGGGGAGGTGTTAAGCCCTATCCTCGTCATGTTGAATTCAGCAACTTTAAGTACATTTTCTCATAAACTATTTGCATTACAGCAAACAATTTTTTATCCATGTATTAAGAAGTATTTTACATTTACTGAGTTATTTTTAAGTTGATATTTTAAACAAATTATGTAGATATTTTGAAAAAATAGTCAACATTTTTCTTGCGTTTTGTAAGATATATTATATTATTAAACTAATGTATGTAAACTTAAATAGGGTAAAATAAGTCATTAAACATGTTGTTATAAGCTTGAAATGTGGCAAAATTTCAGATATATTCTGTACTTATTTTCTGAAAAAAATGCACTTTTCCCCAAAAATATAAAATTTCGGGAAAAAATTTCGGGATTTAAAGTTTCAGAGTAACCCGTATTCTGGATTGTCAGGGTCATCATTTGTCTTCCTCCAAAACAAGTCTGTTATTTATTCTTGCTTCTTGTAATAGGTCATACCTGTTTTGTTCACACGCAGAGTGTCACTTTCCTGTAACAGTTGTAGTTTATTCTTTCCCGGGGTTCAGCCCAAATGTTGCAGAACTTTAACTACATCGGCTAACATGCTGGAAATGTTATTTTTTGTGTTATGACATATTTCAAATAACTTTTGGAAATAGAGGCAAATAACCTAAAAGCACCGTTTCTTCAACGCAATTTACACAGTCATATAACTCTCAAATACACCATAAACATTTTCGTATATTTCTCGACTCGAAACCACTGTCCGTAGTTTTGCTAGCCTTTGCGAGAATTTACGTAGGAACTTCACAATATTCTTTTATTTTGTACGAAAAAATCTGTCCATCATCGATTATGCAATAGTAATTAGATGCACGCTGTTTTGTTTACCTGACGTCATATTGACAAACGACTATTGCAATGCGTCTTTTCACTTTAGTCGCAAGAAATATAAAATGTTTCAAATTCTTGTTTGATTCAGCAACGAACTAGTAAACCATAAAGTTTTGTATGCACCATGGGCGTTACTAGATGTTTTTGCCCCTCAGGCGACTTCCAACCCCTCGGGCCAGAAACCCTCAGGTTTGGAAGTCGCCCTCAGGGCAAAAACATCTACTTAACGCCCTTGATACATAAATAACTATTATTCCATTGACATAGCTGTAAAAACTGGCGGGGGACATATCACTCGTTTCTTTTTCGGACGGAGGTCAGAAGACACGACATCATCTTGCACTGACATTTCTCATAAGAAGTTTCTCATGAATGATCCGAAAAACAGTTGTTTCGGAAAGTTCCAACCTCGCACTGATTTCTTTAACTTTCAGACGTTTATTATTGAGCAGTTCTTCCACATTTCCATAGTTATCACTTCCAAAGACCGACCAGCAATTTGCATACACTAGCGAAAATACACGCCCGTGCGAGAAGTTTCGCATTTTAAACCCCACTCTCTTCCCTATTTTTCAATTTCATATTAAGCCTGTAATATATCTTTTTCTTGAAGACCCTCTTATCCCCGTCACTTGTTCTATATGTCTCCTTGTAGTTGATAACAATATAATACACCCTTCTCAATACAAACTATTCTTATTTAATTAATTATTACTTAACTATTTAAATAATTATTAATTAACTATTCTTTATTTAATTATTACCGAGTAAAAAAGTACACCCGTGTAATTCAAACGCATAGAATATCAAGTATTTAGTTTAATTTCACATACAGTTGCAAACTCTGAACAGGTGGGGTAGAGTCGAGAAGCGCCGAACTAGCAAAAACGTAATAGAATGTTGAAGATCTCATCCTGTAGATTACGGTGTGAGAAACGTTTCTTTGGGGCTTTGACCTCCATATTTTATTTGTAAAGGCCCTAGAACGCTTCGTTTAGGAGTTATTTAACGATATAGATTCAAAAATGCTGCCGAGTATTGCGGATTGAATTTGACATGAATATTTAGATGCGCTTTTTAACATATTCTTCATATTTTTGAAGTCAAAGTGCAATTTGTCAGGTCTCCGTGAAATTCTCCTTCTTTAAGACCTCATTTATAAAAATTGGTTGCGTGTGAGAGCCACAAAGGGTATCTTTACTTAAATAAAATAGGAGACGATTATTGTATTTATGAGTACAATTAAGTTAAATAAATTCTTCTGAAGTTTCTCGAAACCTCGAAAGTTTGGGTTAAAAATTAGCTTCAAATTTTCAGAACTGCTCAAGCAACATTATTTAAAAAACGGCTCCAAATTTTTCAACGAAATTTTCCATATGGAACGAGATTTTGCTCTTCTATAATATTTTTAAAATCATATTTCAGTTCTACCATTAGGGAACCGAAAAATTGAAGAAGGCAAAAAAAAATTGAAAAATCTAATTTGAGCGACCGTGGATGACAGCTGGGAAGAGGATGGAGCAAAACCGAAAACCCAGTCCAAAGAAATTAGAAAATTACTCCAAGAAAGTCTGTGTTGTTAGTAGCAATGTTTACTTCTTATGTCTGCCCAACGCCTGTCTCTTTTTCTGCTTACATTCCAAGGGACATCAAAACGTTTGAGGTTTAGATTTTGAGTGTTCAATGTTTTGTGTCCCGCGAAAAAGACACGTGTGCCCACGAACGTTGCAAGAGTTCGATAAATATGTAACTTTGTTGCTTTTACTATATTTTCTACTTATTTATATTTATATTCAGACTTCTAGTGATGTCGATTGACTTATCCGTTTGCACGGAGAAGATTCTTGAATTCCATTCCAGTGTATATGCTACTCAAGCAACTGACGTCGAATTGAAGTTCAACAAATGTGTAAGATTCGTCGAAATAATGTAAATCGGAGTTACATATTTTAAACCCTTTAGTAAAGTGAATTACACTCCTGGAAAATGTTCTGTATTGTTCCATTATTTGTGCGGCCAAGTTCTTGTGGGCGAATTTCCAAGCAAGTGGACATTGACGAAACGATTTTTCATTTCGTATATTCGGAGTAAAAATTGCAGTTACTTATTTGTGAATCAATAGATTATTGCCAAAAATGTTAGATGGCTACAGAGCAAACAGAAAGAAATAAGAATTTTTTGGAGGTTCATGTTTTATTTTATAATGAAAAAGCATTATATAATTTTTTTTATGTAAAGATTACGTAAAAATTCAACAAAAAATTAGAACAATAATTTTGATTGAAATTTTGCACAATGATTTTTAACTATTCAATGTTACATTTACAAAAATGTATGAGTTATTTATTCATGTTCCAAACCATATTGGAATGTAGCATCAGATAATACAAATGCTTATGTGTCATCCAAAGTAAGTTTTGCAAATATACATAAGAAACAAAAACACTTAAAATATTAATAGGAAATACAGTTGAATCATAATAGTGTTGTTAAGATTTTAGACATAATTTTGTTACACAATTTAATGTTTTCAGGTCTATGACGTGATAGCAGATAACGATGTTTTAGTATTTTTAATATCTACCTGGCGCTCACCAGATAATGCTCATGTAAGAGCACTGGGAAACACTCCACTAAAACATGAAATGTTTTTTGAAGTAATTATTTCTTAAATAAGAAGTGAAGTTAAAATAAATTTCTTATACTCCATTTCAATTAAAATGCAAATAATTTACTTCCTCAGATTGTTTCAAATCCTCTGAGGGAGATAATGCAAAATGGAGAGAAAACAATTGTTGGAACTGATATACTTCTTGAAAAACTTCAGCGTCATATATCAGAGATTATGAAGGCAATACCTAGAGAATTTCAGTGCATTCCTTTTAAACCTGAAGATCCTAAATTACCTAAAATTTTATGTTGCTTGCTGTCTCCTGAAGACAAATGTGAATGCATGAAACACATACATGTCTTTGCTGTGGACTATATGCTAAGGTTATGAATATAAAATGTAGATATAAAAAATGTAGAAAATGAATGCAACAAATTGTAGAAAATGTCTATATGGACAAAGTTTAGAACTTCACAATGCTGACCAAATTTCTGAGTAATTTTCAAACAAAGTGCTAATTGTATAATTTTAGATTTTGTGAAAAAGTAAAAAAGAGTTTATATTTGTGATCTCATGAATTGCTTCTGATAAATTATTTTTTAATTTATGAAGGACACAACTAATAAATTAACATATTACAACATAATTGTTATTTATGAAATTACAAAGTTATCATAAATAAATATATCATTACACTTCAAATTAAATTTTATATTTTTCAAAATCATCTTTCTGAAACATTGAATAAAAAGCTTTGATTAGGAAAAACTCTTTACAACAAGCTCCTTAATATGTGTACTATGATTGTTGATTATTTTATTTTACAGAATTATGAATTTTCTTCACAGATACTGTGGTAACACTCTTTCTTTAGCCTTCCTACATGATGAGCAGGTGAGACTGTATCAACGAAGCTGTAATCTGTTGGATTTAGCTGAAAGCTTATTTCAGAATTTAGGTACTATAGTACGTATTTGCTTGATATTTAAATACTATTTTCATGCTCCAAAGACCTATGATCAAATAAAAGGAAGATTCAAAATTTTCAGTTTATTATGGCAATGAATTAAAGAAAATTTCTTGTTGAAACATCAATGTCTCCTTGTGACAATTAAAGAGGTAGAGCCATGCACGGAGGTAAAATGACCCCTAAATAATTATTGTGTAGTTCATATTTTGAATATTAAAAGAATTTATCAGTTGAAAAATTCCAAACTGACAAAAAACATTGAAGTACAACATTACACTTTAGAGCAGTGATGAATTATAGAGTACTGAAAAAACTCCTGGGAAAGACAGATGTTTACTGCAGCATTTGCAGTGATACACTCTTACAAGGGGTCTCCTTATTTGGGTTTCTGTTGTGATGGGCTTACAGAATTTGCTTGTGGAGGATTAAGCCTGATAGGAAAATCAGAATCCAACAACTCTAAAGCTCCTTACTTAAATACCCGTGGCAGGGTGTTGACTCAGCATGATAACTTGAACCTTCAGTTTTGATAACAGACCTAAAGTGGAAGAATATATTCTAAATCAATTTGTCATATTATATTAACATTTTCCTGCTATGGGTAGATAGAAACTTCCATGTCTCCCCTCATGCAAAATCACTGTTCAAAATTGTTATTCGTATATTCTATATATTGTGGTGTGTCTCAAGAAGAAAAGAAAAGTTTCCATGAAGCTTTTGCAGAAAAGTGAACTGTGTCCTATGTCTTTGGAGTTCAGAAATGTATATTTAAATTTCTGTTAAAAAATAATAAATAATTTAAGGTGAAAAGATTTACATTAAATTATAAATATTTTTTGATTTACATTGCTATTTTAAAATGTCAAATAACTGAAAGTCATAATATTTTTTTAAGGGGATGTGTCAGGTGTATTAAGTGTGGTCATGCATGAAGCCCAAAAACTTGTTAAAGCTGAACGCTGCTCCTTATTCCTAGTGGACAAGAAACAGGGCACTCTTAATGCAAAAATTTTTGATGGAGCGGTAAGAATTATTTTCTTCCAGATATTTTCTTCAGTTCAAATCTTAAAATCACTTAGACATGGCCCCAATCTATTTTTTTTTCTTCAAGAACAATCAATGAAAATCTTTTCATTAAAAAAAGTTGTACGTTCAGTATCATTCCACTATTGCTCTTATTTCTTAATGAATACAGGATTGGGGCATAAGTCATGGCAACAATTTTTTTATGAAAATACAAGTACTGGTGGAAAATGTCAAATATTTACATGAAAGGTATGAACTAAGTGTACATTTAAAGACATCAAAATTGTGTTTCTCGTATTAAGATAGGTATTTGGAATGACAGTAATGGTTTCATGTTCCAAAGCATTTTAGCATATACGAGTTCACAACATTCTAAGGCCCGCAACAGACTACACCGAGAAATGCGTTGCCAGAAATTTGCGACGAGAAATGTGGAAAGAGGCCGGCGAGGCTGCCTCCACACACTAGATATAGATTATTCGATGTCTTGAAATGCCTTTATGCGCTACAAGTCGGTAGTGGGTCGACAGTTAGCCATGAGATCACCTGCGAGTCCTATTTCTTGTTTTATTAAATGCTCTTGTGTAACTTTAACCCGCAAAATCCTTGTTTTGTTGCTATAATCCTAAACCATCTGTTTAACGAGTTCGAATTGCCTAAAGAGAAATACACTACTGCATTGCATAAAATCATTATTTAATGTAAAACACTGGAACGTATGTGACTTTTAAGGGAAGAGTGCAATCTGTGCATATTTTCTTGAGCTCCGTAATCCCTCCCTGTTTTATTGTATTTATTGGTTAAATTATGACTAAATTGTGAACGATCAACGAATTCAGAATAAAATTCACGAGTAATAAATTCATTCATAAATAATAAATACGAATTAAGAAAATAATGAATTAATTAAATTATTTCAAAATACCCCTTGAAGTTTCTTGCTTCAAATTTGTATTTTTATATTGCTCAACATGAATAGATTTCATTCAAGTAAGAATATCTTTCACGCAAGTTTTTTCTTGTTCATTCTCGTTTAAAGAGAAAATTCAAGTAAACAATTAAAAACGGGTTGTTTCTTACGTCTTTTACCGCTAAATATTATAACCTCACTCAGTTCTACGCACTTTTTAGTGTTTTCCTGTTGTAGCGAAGGCCTAAATGTCATAAAAAACGGAGTAGAAATGTGTCCGAGAAAACTCGCTCGCTGACCGACTCGAGCGAGGATGTCTTTCGCCTTCGCAGAGGCGAACAAGAAAACTCTTTCTAGTGTGTGAGGGTCGGTAAGTGTTCCTTGTTTCGATTTTCCACATTTCACGTCGCACATTTCTCGCAACACATTTCTCGGTGTAGTCTGTTGCGGGCCTAAAAGCATTACATGCCCGTTCTAAAGGCTCGAGTAGGGATACAGTACGATTACCGCACGTGTCACAGCGGTCCGATCACTGACAGGTTGTCACGTGCGTTGCTGATCAATGGTTGCTACACGTCCTCGCAGAAACTTTCCAGTCCATCTTACGATACCCCCGTATGGCAGGTACAATAGTCCCAAGACACGGTCATCGTTTACTAAAGGCCATGACTAGAGGCCGGACTTTTAGGGCCCAAACATTTGCTAATTTAGGTGCTAAAAAGCTGCCCAAAATATTAAAAATAGGGGCATGTTGAAATGAAAAAAAATTGTGTATATTTAGGTACAAATATATTACAAGGTTTTATACCATAACATGACAAATCCACATGAACTGTTGAGGGAAAATGGGAAAGCACATACAAACTACACTTTTTAAACAGACTCACATCATCAATGTTCTTTGTCATCAGGTTCACATCATCACCGTTCTGTGTTGTTCCAATTTCCGAAGAGCAAAATCCTTCTAAACTCTTCTTTGCTTCTGTGAAAATTCACCACTGTTCAGCGGCCGGCAGATGTTCCTCCTCTAGTACGTTAATAGATGCTCCAAGGGCTTCTAAGTTTGCCACTTCTGACTCTCTAGAGAACACAATTCAACATCTCTATGCAGTGCGATGGGCTACAGGATTTGCTTGAAAGATGTCCTTGAGTTAACGATTGGGTAAATGCGATCGAGTTCTTAGTTAACGCATCGGTTGAGAAAACATCAGATTTACAATCAGAAGTGCACATATGTTAGACGTGAAATAGCAACATACTAAATACATCAGAACTTTACGGTGTTCGTTTTAAAGCACCTTTGACATTGGCAAGATTTCCGATCAAGAAGACAGCTCTTTCGCAATAACTGATAATGAACTACAATGGGTCTCCTTCGCTTTTCTTCTCCTGATGTAAAAAACAGGTTGCAGGTTATTTTAGAGCAAAGTGAACATTTTTTTATTTAACTGTAAATAATATATTTCGTGTAATGTGTACATTCAAAATTGTGGGTCAAAAATGTTTTTTGTGGGCAAAGATTGGGAAATAGGGGCAGAAGGTCTCTTTATGTGCAGTGGGGTGATTTAGGTGCAAATTAGGTGATTTTCTCTAAAAGGACAGCAAAATATAGGGGGAAAAAACTATTTTACGGCACGATACGTCTTCACATGTTCAACGTGTTAAGCACAGTAGCCCTCACATATATCTCAGCTCATACATACATATTCAGATCGTAGCCACGAGAAAACCACCCGGAACGCAATGAAAACCACCAGCATCTTCGCTGGTGCGGGGCCCTTGTTGGACAAATCGGAGTTTCACGGTCTTTAGTAGAGTATGGCCATGCCCAAGAGCTTCCGCCACTTATTTGTGATATTCTGGGGCATTTCTCACATGGAGAACGGTTATCATGGAGTATGAAAGCTGCTTGAACCAAGTTACTTTCACCAGACACGGCGGCTGTCAGACTACTGATTTCACATTGCTCTCTGTGTTAATAAAGACACAAAGCCATCTGATGTGAGTACACATTAGTATAGCATTTCTTTCACAGAACAAATACAATTGTGTGATCCGATAACATTTCTTTTAGAGAAAAATAATTGCAATGACTTCTGCCCCAACCCTCGTATGTCGGGTGAATGAAAGTAAGTTTTGGGGATGCAAATATTCCAGATCAGTACAATGTCGACCTACTGTGTTTTTAAATGTTTTAAAAAAGTTTTGATAAATTTACAAATTCGGTTTAGTACAAAAAATTTTAAAATATCTTATAAAAGATCATCTGAAAGTAACTAGATGAAAACAATTTCCCTGGCAAACTCAGTAAATACGAGACTCTCACAGAAAACCGTTATAATCTAAAGAACTACGCACTGTGCATATTTTACAAATACATAATACTAACGGATGAAACGACGTGCTACGACTAAATACTATTTTTTTAAAATCACGAGTGCTAAAAACCCATCAGGATTTGTTCATTTCTCAGAATATTTGGTGAACTACTATAAATACAGAAAAAAAAATATTGTTTGAACATTTTTATTTTGAAAAGTGCACATCTTCATGCTTTCAGATCTAGATGCTTATTGTATTCCATTCATCTTACAGGGAGGAAAAGATGTTAAAATTACCATTGATCAAGGTATAGCCGGTCAAGTGGTTATATCAGGCCGGGTAATGAATGTTCATGATACTTATAAAGATCCAGCATTTTATCGAAGACTTGATGAAGATTCTGGATTTAAGACAAGGTACTTCTTTGTTATTCAAATCGTTTAGTTACATTCTTTAAGATATATTACTGTATCAATTTCATAAGTTTGATATGGTCATCGTAATGAAATTGATTCTCTCTTCTGCACCAAGAGGCATTAGTAAAGTACTAATGCAAACGCTATACAACTTTCCTTACGAGGTTATATCAGACATGTATAATTGAAACTTCTATCATGATTACCTTTCAATTTTTAGTCTCGCAATCAGGGTTGGGCAAAATACTTTAAATTTTGTATTTAAATAATTCGTAAATAATAATACTCAAAATACATTAGGTTTTGAGTAATTAAATACATACTACGTATTTAAAATATTTCAAATACTCAAAATAAAGTAAATATAACAATTTTTATTATCATTTTTTTGCAACAATTTATTGTTTTTTGTAAGAATTTTTTGTAAGAGTTTATTGTAAGAATTTTTTTTCACAGTTCACCACGTTTTCACCACACTGGCAAAAAAAAAATACATTTCCAGTCCGCCGTGAATTTTCTCCATAAATCCACTCTTTTACCAATGCACTTTTTGAAACTTTCTCTTTTGGCATTGTAGCGAACACTCTTCACAGGAACAGCAAACTTACTGATCTGACATGCATCAAACTTCGAAATTATCGAAGAAAACTCCGTCTATCTTGTGTAATTCTACCTTCTAAAAGCGAAAGATGCCGGAAGCGCTATTTTTGAAGACAGTTGTGTTCCTGGTAAGGAACAGATAGCTCACTAATAATTGCGAAGATCGGAATGATGAGAACAATTTCCTGTTCTCTGTAACGCCCTGACTGGCTTCGGCGAAGTAGATAAGGTAACCCGCACTGTCAAATTGTCAAATGTCTCTAAGAGGTGTCCCTGCTCGACGCGTCACTGGCAAGAACACACACAGCATAGAGCTCCTCGATCGGATAACGCCCTGGCAGATTTTACGCGGTTGTTACTTGTTTAGTAAAAAAAATACCTATCAGTGATTTCTCAAAAAAAAAAAAATGATTGAAGAAAACAAAATATAGTGAACAAACCTGATGGACCTGATGGACAGGGGGTTCTTTAATCTGGAAAAGATAGTACGTGTGGTTTCGGCGTTAGTAGTGTTCACAGACGGACGGACGGACAGACAGACGAACAGACAGACGAACAGACAGACGAACAGACAGACGAACAGACAGACGAACAGACAGACGAACAGACAGACGAACAGACAGACGGACGGACGGACGGACGTTTTGAAAAAACACACTTTTTTGGTATCAGAGGACCCCAAAACGTGTATTTCCGTTGAAATCTCGAAATCGTTTTACATAACTTTCTCTATACTACGTATATTTCTCCTGTATATACGAATGTATACGAGAAAGTAATTAGAGGTGCTACAGAATGGCACAGACTTTCTTGTAGGAACTTTTTCTAATTTCCTAGGTGTAGACTGGCTTTACGATAATGCACCATTCTCTGACCAGCTGCTATCTATGGTCGCCCTAAGTACATTTTTTGACATTTTCTCAATATTTCGGTTTCCCATTAATAGAGCTGAAATATTACCTCAAGAAAGAAGAGTAAAACGTCGTTTTATTAGAAATTTTCATTGAAAAATTTGGAGTGGTTTTTAAGAAAAGGACGATTAAGCATTACTACAAATGCTAAATTTGAAACACTTTTTCACAGGAATCTATTGAGTTTTCGAAAAACTTCATTTAAAGACATTTCAAGCACTTCCACTCACAAGTGCAATAATGTACACAAATCTATGGAAAGGGGTATATGAACGGCGTGAGACATATTTCAAAAATATTACATTTGTATAATTTAAAAATATAAAAGAATACCTCAAAATGAATTTTATGTCATCTTAAACAGCGTTATTTTCACTATTCGTACACAAAATTTGAACGAAAAATGTGAAGCCATTTTTGAGAAAATGGCGTTTGACTTTTTCTGAAAATGCGGAATTGTGAACTCATTTTAACAGCAAACTGTTGAGTTTTCGAGAAATCTTGTATGACATTATTTAAATCATATATATTTATAATTACAAAAACGTGAAGAAATTGCCTCTAATGCAAATATTGCCGACGTGAGAGACATGTGCAAAAAATTTAATTTTTGTAATTTTTAAAAACGAAAGAATAGAGCAATGCCCCCCGTTTATGTCATTGTATAGGGTTTCTTTGGCACTTTACCTACCAAAAAGTTAAAGAAAAAATCTGGAGCTGTTTTTGAGAAAATCTGTTTTTTGTAATTTTTTTAAAATTGAAAATATTGCACGCACTATTGCACGAAAACTGCTAAAATTTTCAAAAAGATTTACGTGATTTTTATGAAAGAAATATTTATGGACAACAAATTTCATTTGAAAAAATCTGTCGTCAATTTTGTAGTTGTAGGATGGCGCCGAAAAAATTCAGACTTTTGCAATTTTCGAAAATTTAGTCAACGGCGCAAATCGGACCTATGCCACCTTTATAAGTGTATTTTACCCTATTCTTACAAGAAATTTAAAGAAAGCATTTGGAGTCGTTTTTAAGAAAATTTTGAAAATTCCGGGGAACTTCATGTAAAGTACCCTCAAATTTTAAAGAAAGAATCTCAAAGCTTCAACTAGAGCCAGATGGACAGAGGTTTTTCAATTTGAAAAAAATTCTACGTATGGTTTCGGTGCAAGAGTGTTCACAGACGGACGGACAGAGGGACGTTTTGTTTTCGATTAGTTTTTCGGCATCAAGGACTAACAAAACTGGGATTCTGACTGGACCACGCATTAGAGGATTTTTTTTCTTTTAATTTAGCAACTAGATTCATCCACTTTCTTGTTTTCACGGCCCGACAATGAATTTTTTTTCTGTCGAAAATTCGCCGTTTTTTCTCGCAGCATTACATAACTTTCTCTATACTATGTATATACGTACTACGTAGTACGTATCTCCGTATGTACCTACGTATGTACGTACATATGCGAGAAAGTAAAACTATTAAAAATGCGAAAAATTCAATAGAGGCAGTTATAGGCTCTTAACGTTCGATTAGGCAATTATCTATCTATATATTTAAAAAAATAAGGTATTCTGCCATGGCTTTGTTTAGAGCTTCTACTGAACCGATTGTAGTATTTTTTCCTTTAAATGAAAGAACGTGATCTCTAGATGTGTTATCAGATACTGTTAGTGTTGATTCACTAACATTTACGGTGTAAATTAATTAATTAAATCATTCTTTAATAGTACGCTTATCAATAGTCAATTGTTTTCTTCCAAAGGTGCTTCATGGTGGCGCTCCTTGATGTTTTGTTTTGATTGTTGAGATTTATTTACAATTCGTCAAGGTTTTGTTCCAGTGTAATAATTGCATTGTGGCGTTGATAGTTGGCATGTTTTTGCTTTTGTGGTGTATTTTGTAGAGAACATTCGGACAGTGGGTTTTGCTCGGTTGTACTGAAGTAGTGAAGTTGTCCACAGGTTATGTAGATCGTTGCCCACGCGCCCCAAAAGACGCAAACGTAGTGGACGCAAGGAAAGAGAAAGTCAGCGTAGAAGTCGTGTTAGTGAGGTCATTTCGTTCTCTGTTGGGTCGTTGTCTACGAAATGTCAGTTTTGTTCTGCTTTGCACCACCCACGTGAGAGAAATTCTGCAAACGCGTTTATTCTGTGTTGCTTAAATGGGAAAATAAGTTTACCTTCGAGCAATATGCCAGAAGAAATCAAAGTTGTTCATAGATGATGACATATCAAAAAACTTTAGAAATAATATCCGTCAGTATAATAGTGCTCTTTCTTTTGTGTCATTTGGTGCCGATATTGCATTGCCACCTGGTCATGGGCCATACATGTTCAAAATTTTGGAAACTCTACATGACAAAATATCTTCGTTATACCTTGAAGATCCAAACAACGCAACATATTGTGAACATTAGTCTGAACACAGTATTTTACATTTATCTCAGATCTCACCGTCAAATTTTGACGGGTTCTCACTAGTCTTCTATATATTTAAAAAAATAAGGTATTCTGTCATGGCTTCGTTTAGAGCTTCTACTGAACCGATTGTTGTATTTTTTCTTTTAAATGAAAGAATATGATCTCTAGATGTGTTATCAGATATTGTTTGTGTTGATTCACCAACATTTACGGTGTAAATTAATTAATTAAATCATTCTTTAATAGTACGCTTATCAATAGTCAATTGTTTTCTTCCAAAGGGTGGCAGTTTCAAAATCGATATACATGAGTCCATAGATGTGAGACCACGCTGCTTGATGTTTTGTTTTCATTGTTGAGATTTGTTTACAATTCGTCAAGGTTTTGTTTCAGTGTAATAATTGCATTGTGGTGTTGACAGTTTGCATGTATTTGCTTCTGTGGAGTATTTTGGAGAGAACATTCGCACTGTGGGTTTTGCTCGGTTGTAATACTTTAGTGAAGTTGTTTACAGGTTATGTCGAATTCCGAATCGTTGTCCACGCGCCCCAAAAGACGCAAGCATATATTAACTGAACGCAGAAAGTCAGCGTAGGTGTCGTGATAGTGAGATCATTTCGTTTTCTATTGGGTCATTGTCTATGAAATGTCAGTTTTCTTCTGCTTTGTACTTTCCATGTGAGAGAAATTCTGTAAACGATTTACTCTGTGTTGCTTAATGGGAAAATAAGTATACCTTCGAGCAATATGCCAGAAGAAATCAAACAGTTGTTTATAGGAGATGACACATCAAAAAACTTCAGAAATAATATCCTTCAGTATAATAGTGCTATATCTTTTGTGCCGATATTGCATTGCCATCTGGTCGTGGGCTATACATGTTCAAAATTTTGGGAACTCTTCATCACAGAATATCTTCGTTTTACCCTCAAGATCCAAACAATGCAATGTATTGTATTGTGAACATTAGTCTGGGTACAGTATTTTACATTTATCTCAGATCTCACCGTCAAATTTTGACGGGTTCTGCTAGTCTTTTCTAAAAACGGCTCCAAATTTCTCGAATACTACTTACGTAGTATAGAGAAAGTATTGTAATGTTGGGGAAAACAGCAATTTTTCGATATAAATATTTATTGCCGGGCTTCGGAAACGCAAAAGTGGATAAATCTTGTTCCTACATGCAATAAAATATTACCTCTAACCCTTTATGTAGGTCAGAATCCATGTTTCTTGGACCTTGGTCCTTGATACCAAGAAATTGATTGAGGGAAAAACGTCTGTTTGGTTGTCCGTTTGTGATAAACTCAAACGCCTACATCTTTTAGAAGATTTTCTCTCAAATTGTTTTTCGCCGATTGATCTGAACAAACTCGAGGCCCTGCGATCTTGAAATTGATATTTTGATCGTTGCGAGTACTTCACGTGAAGCCTTAACAACATTTTATATTTTTTTCCAAAATGGCTCCAAGATTTTGGATTAAACTTTGTCCTCGAAGAGCGTGAAGAACTCTTAAAAAATGACCTGGGTTTCATTCTCGTTAAAATCTATGATTTTTCGAAAACTGCAAGATTTCAAACATTTTTCGACGTCTTGCTGCAACTACAAAATCCAAGACAGATATTTTTTCTTAATGAAATTGTTGTTCAAAGACATCTTGAAATAACACCACGTACAATTTTTCGAAATATGAATGGTGTTCGCGTAATTTTGAGTGAAATATAAGCAATGTTTAAACAATTATTTTCCCAAATACAGCACCAATTTTTTTTCTTTTAAATTTTTCCTGGAATGCATAAAAGAACGGTATAAAAAATGGCGCTCGTCTTATTTTTCGGCGAACCCTCTGTATTTTCGAAATCTCTTCGAAGGCCCTTTTACTCGCCAAATAACATACGAGAGCTTTCGGTAGCGAGATGACACAGTAGCGAGTAATGAAACTGATCGCTTTTCTGCGCGCCTCGGCGGATATCTTCAGACTGTTTCAATCACGTGGTTCCTGACACCTACGTGGAACGCAACGCGCTTTTTCCCGCGGAATATGGAGTAACCTCAAGATTGAAATTGAAGCAAGCAATCGCCACTAGTTGTAGCCCACGCAGGACACACCGTTTTTTCCGCAGTGGCTTTACATGTGTATTACAAACCCTTTACAAACCGTTTGTGCTTTCACATTAAAACACACTGGAAGTCGCTGGACGTACTGAGCTTCAAGAATCTCTGGATTGGGACATTTGCAGATGCACAGCAGTTTAATATGATAATTCACTAGGAGTTATGGATGGTATAGGTCAAAGTGATGAAAGTTATTTTGAACTTCTAAAATCATACACTTAGTAGTTTGAACAAAACTGAACCGTCAATGATGGATACAGCAGGTAGTTTTCAATTAAATGTAAATTACGGAAATGAACATTATTGTAATATTAAACTTGAAACAATGGTTAATTGTAGGATATTTTCTTAATCCATCCTTCTAAAAATTACTTCAGTGGAAGCGAATATTACGAATTTAGATGTCCGAATATCTAAAAGATTGTCGACCACTGTCATGTGTTACAGCTTTCCGACCTGCCCAGCAAGTTCTGACCACTTACAATAATTTCCCGTATTTTGTGTGTCATACTGAATGTTCTGACAGAGGGTGCATTTAACGCCATCAGAGTCAATGCCAACACACGAAATTATGCGAAAGAGCTTTACATTCTATACCTAGGAAACTTGTAACTCCACGCTAGCATGGCTGAGAGGCAATAAGAAACTCGTTTGATTTATTACATACTAGTGGCATAAAACATTTGCATATTTCCCTAACATATGTAGTCATTTCCTGTCTCCTATGATGTTCAAGGAAACATTCGTATCTGCTTGTACTATTTTTATCCTGCAATTAGAGAATTCCTATCGACTCTACCTCCAGCAGTCGGGCGACTTTTACGTCGTTTTTGCTGATTGGCAACTATGATTATTTTTCTGTATGCCATTCTCAGCTCTTTCTGCGATCTTTCTATTAAGACATTTACAACTACAGACGACTACGGATGTAGAGAACTTGGATATAGTGAACCCTCGGTTATAGTGAACGTAAGTCACTGGTCCTGTTGCGCTTACATTACCAATATGCGTAAGAAGACTCCGTTATAGTGAACCTGAACCTCGGTTATAGTGAACGTAGGAAGTGCGACCTGGAAATTAATTCCTTCAGGGAAAAGAATATATCGCCTCAGAGTCACAAATTCCAACATATAGGCAGCTTGAAAAAAATATCGTCGGCCAAAGGTCATATCCGAGAAGTCTCCCCTGAGGTGAAGGTAGCAGGCACATTACTAATGACCTTATGCCATTCTCGAAAGGATTTCAGACTTTTCTCAATAAATTAACATAGTTATTGGTCGTAATTTCCCTCGACTTTATATCTGTGTTTCGATAAAGCCAAGAAAAACTGTTTTAAATTTTAATTTGTAGGAAACTCCTTAAAGGAAAACGAAGTTATCATTTCTCTATCTCTATTGAACCTAATTCTTTTTTAAAAAAGTTTCGCCTTGTTTCGTAAGAAGACAAAGTATTGTAATCGTGCGTTGGAAAACGGCGGTTTTTCGACAGATAAACACTTCTTGCCGGGCCCTACTAACAAAAAAGTGAATAAATTTTGTTTCAACATGTAGTAAATTACTTTCTCTAATGTGTTACGTAGTGAGAATTTAGGTTTTGTAGGTCCTTCAAACCGAAAAATCGATTGACGGCAAATCATCTATCTTCTTCATCCGTCTGTCTGTGGTCAATGTTAGTGAATAAACCATTCAGATGAATGTTTCCAAAATTGATATTCTTCGATTGATTTAAAGGAACTCGAGGATCTGCGAGTTTCAACGGATATTTTTATTTTTTAGATGTATTTTACCTAAAGCATTAACAATTTCAAACTTTTCTCAAAAATAGATTCACATTTTTTGATTAAACTTTGTTTTAGAATCGAGTAAAGGACTCTTAAAAGAATGGCGCAGGTCTCATTTTCATTGAAATCTCTGATTTTGCGAAAATTGCAAGAGTTAACTTTTTTTTCGTCTTCGTACAATAAAAATATTAAACAGAGAATTTTGTCTCAATAGAATCTGTTCTTATGGTCGCTAATGACCAAGAAGTTGAAAAGCGACCTAATATAAATAAATTAAAAAACTCTGTTCTTTGGCAGATCTTGAAATACGATCACAAACATTTTTTAGAAAATATTAGTAGTTTTCGCGTAATTTTGCGTGAAATTTACGCAATTTTTAAACAATTTCTTTTATTAAACACGGTTCCAAACTTTTTCTTCAAATTTTCTTCTCGAATGTAAAAAACGTGGTGCTAGTTCCATTTCCGGTAAACTCTATATTTTCGAAAATTGCGGAAAGTTAACATTGTAAAATTACAAATTTGAAGATAGAAATTTTTGTCATACATGAAATCTTTTCTAAAAAATCAGATCTTCAAAAAGGTAACGTACAATTTTTTTAAAAAGCAGTAGGTTTCGCGTAATATCTGCTTGAAATTATTGCAAATTACGAAAAACATCTTCGCAAAAACTGCTCAACATTTTTTTTTTTTAGTAGAACAAAGGACGATTAAAAAATTAAATCTTTCTTTCATATATTCAAATAATAAAATTTTATCTTGTGTTTATGGCTTAGTAACATTTATTTAAAATATATATGGTACAATTATGGGACTGTGGTACGTACATGTGGAATGAGGTTATCATCAGGTACCTTTTCATAAAAAAGGTACGACCTGCAAATTTGGGTGAATACCATAGTCAAAGAAATAAAATTAGACAATCGCGCATACGTCCTTAACGTAGATGTTTTGCAGGTCACAGTAATATTGTATAACACACGAATTCTCAATACAATGTTCTTGTCGATTTTATGTATAATAATAGAGCAAGAAACAATTTTAAAGATATGACAAATAAACTGAATAGAAGAAATAATAATAATAATAGAAGAAATAATATTAAGCTTTATAATATCTAAACTTATTTGCGGACCATTAAAATTACATCATTGACAGACTACCGGCGGCCGATCACTGATGTAGGCACACCTCATGAATCGGCTGGGGAACTCGCATTTTCGGCCATCGCCGTGAGAAGAGAGGCAACCATTTACACTGGTCACGCCGACTTATCAGCAAGAAGCCGCGCCGCACGATCTTTGAAGTTGTTGATTGATTGGTGCCTCAATAGCTTATATCATTAGTCCCGTTAGTGTAGTGCATGATTTTTTATCGTGTGAGGTGGCGATGATTTTTCCCCGTGTTGGCGATATCTGGCGCTGACCTACGTTGGCTAGCGGGGATTTCCCCAACTAGGTATCTTCCATCAAAGGAGCATAGCCCAGCAGGGACAAGCTCTATCTCCCGACTGGTCTTCCGACAAGTGTGGTAGTGTAGTGCATGTGTGTGTAAGTGTGTCTAAGTAAAGGGTAAGGAAAGGATAAGGAAGTGGATGGGCGCTGTTATGAATCTTTATCTACGTGCAGTCGGATTGTGCCAGAGCCCCGCCCCCACTTCTGCCAGCTGACGTCAGCGGCGGTCACGATGGGGTGATCCGCCCCGTCTGTGTTCCCAGGCAACACAACAGACGGGTTCCAGACAGCGAGATATCTCCTCTTCCTCTTCCTTGCCCTATCCTCTCTTCTTACACACACGCATTTTACACGTATATTCCATTCACTGCCACGCATGTTCACTTCCACACTTGGGTTTCTCGTTCGGCTGCTGCGATGCGCGCTCAACTTTTCATTATGGAAAATTGAGCCTGTAGAGGCACATCGCGAAATATCTATCCTGAGACATTCTTTGAGATACTTGGGTTTCTCGTGTTCTAAGAAAGCTGGCAAGGTGCTGACTCATCGCGCGGGCCCCTGCCTTCCTGTCTCATAAGCCTTAGAATTGAAGAAGAATACCTTATATTGAAATATTTATATTATATTCGACGTATTAATCTTTTTTCTTGGGTAGAAAGTATCTATTTTGTCTCCTCTCACGTTGCGGCTCTGAATGCATCATTTTTTAAGAAACGAAGAAGGGTACATGGAACTGGATGTATAGTTACGGTGTAAGGGTCGGCCTTCAATTACGATGATAATGATGATGATGATGACTGAGTATGGGCGTACGACAGGGTTGCCATCTGTCCTTTTTTAATATTATCCTCCCTCCTTTATTAAATTGACATGGGTTGTCCCCCGTTGTGTCGTGTTGAATTGAAAATAACACTGGCATAATTTTAAAGAAATTTAATTCATGAAAGGGACTTCACGTCTTGAATATCTACATTTTTATTCTAATAAATGTCCTGCATAATAGATCATTAGGCTTATTGTGATATAAAACTTATTTATACTTATTGTTTGGTGGATAACGAAAGAGAGTGTGGGAGCGAAGTTCTCCAATCGAAAGCTTTAATTTGTAATGACGCATAGACTAATTTGATTTTTAAAGACTATTAATGGTTTGAAATTGTTGAGTACATTGTCTATACATCGTGGAGTATAAAAATGTAAAATGTCCTCGTTTTCATTGAAATGTCCTGCTTTTTTGGGAAAATTTCCGTCGGTGGGAAAAAAAAATTTCTGGTAACCTTGGCGTACGAGGAGTAATCCGGCTTTCATGTGTGTGTGTGTGTGTGCAGGCTGGAACGTGTTCCTGAAGCGCGGGTGGGCGCGGCTGGCGCTGTGGCGGCGGCGGCGCAGGCGACACGCGCAGGACTTGGGCGTGGGGCTGTGCGCCGATGGGGCGCTCAACAGCGGCCCGGCCGGCAGCCTCCAGCCCACCCAGCTGGAGGAGCGCCTCGAGGGCCCGCAGGAGCTGCCCGGCGATGAGGTGCGCTCCGCTCCCTCTCTCCTCCCGCCCACTTTCACATTTCTCCTTCCTCTTTATCCTTCTTTCTTTTTTCCTTCTGTCCTTTTATCCTTCTTTTTTTTCCTTCTTTCTTTTTTCGCTTCTTTTATCTTTATTTCCGTTTGCTCTTTTCGAATATCTTCTCGCTCCCTCTCTCCCTCTCTCCTCCCGCCCACTTTCACAGTTCTCCTTTCTCTTTATTCTTCTTTCTTTTTCCTTCTGTCCTTTTATCCTTCTTTTTTTCCTTCTTTCTTTTTTCGCTTCTTTTATCTTTATTTCCGTTTGCTCTTTTCGAATCTCTTCTCCCCTTTTCAGGAGATATTCTTTCGCTTGTGGATTGGTTTAGGGATGTGAATGTAAGGATTCTGCGTGCGACGAATGTTGACCCTCAAATACCCTCACTGGGAAGCGCTTCGCATTCTGGTGGAATCAATTGATTAAATTTAAGAAATTTTGGGAATTTTGGGTAAAAAAGGAGGGAATGGAGACGTGTAGGCCCTTGGAGATACTTAATAAAATTCAGGGACACGAGAATAATGGAATGAAATTGAGGAGTATTTAGATTTGCAACGCTTATATCAAATTGATTCAAGTGTTATTCATGGGTCAATATCGTAGCTACGATCACCTGGTGATACAAAATCGATACCATCTGGTGGTACAAGTATGACATTGATATCACCTTGCGAATCAAGGTGGTACCTCGAATTATGATGATGGTACAAAATCGATAATTTTGTTGTGCTATTTTAAATGTGTATAATTCGAATTTTATTTACATGAACGATCTCATACATACTATCTGAACTGTTGTTATTAAGTTTTGTATTTATTACAATAAATATTGCTGCTACAACACAATACTGACTTTCTTGTATTATTTGTAACGATTACTTAAAATGACAGTACTATGATGAGTCAATAACCTTGGGATTAGTTTTTAATGGTAAAATCGGTATCCGGCGTAATAGTATCAACATTCTTTGCACCTCGGAAGTCAAAGAATACGCGTTGTTGGGACTACGGATCAACAAGGTTTAATATTCCGTGCTGGATGTGAACGTTGTGCAAATGGACACTGCCTCGAACACACTAATGTGCAGAAGGTGTGAAGAGGGCGTTGGATGGTCGTGATGTTTAGAAAAGACGCATGGATTCACTCTCTAAAATATTTTTGACGCCAGCACACGTAAGCGGTTGGTAAGGTGCGGTCGGATTTTAACATAGGCTGGGTATTAGGTAAATGATAGTGAACCGGGAAGTTACGTTTAGTTCGAGGTCTAAGAGATTGGTCTTGTGTAAATTGTGATATTAAATTGTAATTGAGAGTTTTAATTATTATAATGCTTGGAAGTTGGAATTAAATAAACTCCATGTTTCGAGGAGATATACATCAGGGTAGCTCCGAATATGGTCATGTATACGTATATAGACAATCGTTGAGGTCATTCTGGAACATTTTTTAACTGAGAAAAGGACGTGCGAATTGGTACACCCAGTAGTCCATGGACATCATTCTGCTAGTCAGCCGAGAAGCCAGCGATCAAGACTAACGTAATTACGCACGTAAGCTTACGAACTATAGTCAAACCCGTACGGTGTTTTTTGGTGTTTCAAAGCAAAAAGTAATTCTCATGAGAAGGAAAGAACTGTAATATGTACAGGAATAAATGTTAAATTTTTATTGTTGAAAAAGGCTGATAATATATAGTAGTTACCATCAATCGAATATTGATTTCAATCAATAGAACTTCCAGGAATCGTGATTATGTAGAGAATTACACGTCCACATGCATCAAGCAAGGAGTGTATGTTGTGTGCTTAAAACTGGAAAGTAAAATTTAATAAATGAGATTACAAGCAATAGAACTTTAGATTTATCACAATACCTTCATTGCAATTGATTTACTACTGATATTTTATCTATCTCTTGCAAATCTCTCTTCACCAACAGCAGAGAGATTTGTTGACTTTCTTTGAAAAAAAAAATTCACAACAACACATTTACGGTATCAAGGACCAAAACATCAATTCAAATCGTCAAAATCTTGACATTGATTTTGTGCAGTGTTATAATATGCCTCCAAACAACATTACATATAAGATAATGTAAAAAAGCACTACTAGTTAAATTCGGGGTTACGAATCTATTGAACTCACGTTTTTTCAACAGCGTAGGCACACGTAGATGCCCGCGATCGTTGGTAACGCTCATAAATTCAACTGCAGCTGAATTGCCACTCGCCAAATGTCTCTATCCGTTGGCTTCTCCCTTGAGGTAATTATAATAGAACACTTTTAGTTCAAACACTTGTAAATATATTATTCGTGAATTCTTGAAACTAGAATCGATCGACAAATATTACTTCCTCCGCTTCCGCGGATGTATTGTTCCTTATTATGGAATCACCGATTAATTTGCTGAAATATTTCTTCCAAAATTTCGCCAAACTTCCCCTATTCCGAAATTGCTACTATTTGGGTTTTAAAACCAGAATGTCACATAAATATACCCGGCCGGCATTCAGGCTTTCATTCAAACCCGAACTCAACCCAGTCTCCTCCTGAACACACTCGGGTCAACGGTAATCGACACTACGACTTTAAATTGTCTCTTTTCACGAGTTCACAAAACTCGAATAAATTTATATTTTCATTTCGTAACATCCAGAGGACAGAAGTCTGTAGACGATATCTATAGGGAATCGGGTATAAGTATAAGGGATCCAATATGGCCCGTGGGATGGGGATAAAAATATGCAAAGCACTCTGTTCCAATCTGGTCAACTCCATCTTTAAGTTACTCACTCTACTGTTTCCCTTCCGCTTTTTGCGTAAAGACTGAAAGATGCCTTGAACTCCCCAACGTACTAGAACTATCACTGCAGTTGTTATTAACGTCGTTAGACCGATAAAAAGCAAGTAGTGGACGCAATGAAGTTTGTCAACCGAGATGATTGCCGGGGTGTATATCAAATTCCGTTTTTCAAGATACCGGTCGTGGGTTCAATACTTTACCAATTTCTTAAGAAAAATCATAAAATTAAGAAGTAAATTTTCTCTGACTATTAGTACTTATACGTCATCTTCAGCTAACATTCATTGTTTCTATTATTCTTAACAGACGGGGAATTGTTAAATTCCAAGAACGCCGTCCGTTAAGTATGGCTCCTCGTTTGGTTACGTTATCTCGATATATCAGTACACTTCAACAAAACAAAAATCGATCGTCATAGTCTGAAAAAAATGAGTGTTGACATGCAGTGGGCGTGTTCGACAGAGCGCGGAGACCGTGTGGCTGTGGGGAGACGACCCGCGCAGCGGAGCGCAGCTGGTGCTGCGGATGGAGAGGCGACCGCAGCGCACCCACCCGGAGCCCTGGCTGCACCTGCGGCTGCCCGGAGGCGCCTGCTACACGCTCCCGGGTGAGGCTTCCACCAATTGCTGGTGCAAGGGGGCGGGGCACGGGGGCCGTGTCATGCGCTCAATGCCATTTTTTGTTGTAATTTTACTCAATGTATTGAAAATAATTTCCATACGTAGATCTCATCACATCCAAAGAAGAATTCTCATTATTAATATTCGTCTACATTTCTTAAAAAATATGTTATTAATTTAAAAAAGTATTACTTTAATAATAATTAGTGATCTTTCCCCCCCCCCCCCCTGAAATACTTTTTGGATGTACAGATCTTTTGATGTTGGAGAGTAAAGTTTACTTCTAAGATTTGTTGAAGAACAGATTAGACAAAAATAAATTCACACACAAATCGGAACTTCGGAGGGATATAATTTCCACCAGAGAGAAATGTACACCATAGTCAAGGAGAATGCACTAAACGACGTGTTGCTGCCGGCAGGCCCCGCACCCGGGCGGGCGGCAGCGGCGGCGACGGGAGCGAAGCAGAGCACTGCGTGGGCGGCCGCCGGACTGCATCTGGAAATGCTGGAGCCCATGCGACGCTGGAGGCTGCGTTTCAACGGACTGCTCAGGTGCTTTTCCCTTTCTACCGTTTCGCTCCTTCCTCTTCTCCACTTTTTCTGCAAATGCACTTTTTTATGTGAATCTTTAGAGTGCTCTCTCTTATTCTCCAAAATTCCACATGTTCACAAATAAAATATTACAAATCTTCAGTACATATTAGTAGTATTATTTTTATTAAATAGTGTGATTTTTTAAAATTAAATTTATTGCACATTTATATAACCAATGAATACGCAGGTATTCCTATTTTCTGACTTCGTGACTACTTTTCGGTTATTACAGTCTTAATTGTACCATCCACAATACAGAATGGTACCAATAACTGGGAATATGGGAAATGTGTCTATGACTAGACTGGTTGCCGAATACCCAGTAGATGTCCGATAAACAGCGCAGTTCCATAATCCACCAGAGAAATACCCATTTCGTCGCACAGTTCGTTAACGTTATACATCACCTTTCCCCCACCTGCAGCATGGCACTACTACAGTCGCAAGAACATACTCTTCCTTCTCGCCTGCGACGCCTCTTCTTTTATACCCCACTGAGTAAGGGCTCGCTGGTCAGAGAGATATCGAAAGAGGAAGGGCGGTGCCTACGTCTTCGGCGCTTGCTCAGTCGTGACGACTAGAGTCCGTGGATACAGGGAGTAGCGCAACCCGAACGGCCGTCGCCATTTAATATCCTTTCACTCGATAGCCCCAACAGGCAGCATTCAGGAGTTAAGGAGAAGTGATAACAATGGAAGGCATTATGAGGAATTTCGAGTATATTATCATCGGTTTTTGGTAGTTTGGTGCTTCCTTTGTGCCACGGGTGCCACCATTTTATATCCAGTTGAATTAAGTGGTATTGGGGGTGAGTTAGGAACCACCAAACTACCAAAAATCAATGATAATATACTCGAAATTCCTCATAATGCCTTCCATTGTTATCATTTCTTCTTAAATCCTGAATGCTGCCTGTTGGGGCTATCGAGTGAAAGGATATTAAATGGCGACGGCCGTTCGGGTTGCGCTACTCTCTGCATCTAGGGACTCTAGTGACGACCGCCACAGCGCACGGTGTTTTGTTTGAGACATCCAGCTGGCCAAAATCCATTTTTCGAAGTTACACTTTTCGGTGATCTTATTGACCCGTTCTGTAGATAAATATCCAGGGCACATGGCCTCGGTGTTTATAAGGTGCTGATTCATAAGATTCGGTCTCAGGGGAGGTGTCAAGTTACGTCTCACTGATAGCCGGCGCCGAGCCGCAAAGTTCTGTTCGGTAGTGCACGCAGTTCAGTTCTATTCGTAGCGTTCTCCTTATACGTATTTTATAATTCCAGGATGTAAAATCCTCAGAAAGGTATGCTCTTTCATATGAAATTGTTTCGTAATTTTCAAAGGCAAGTTGGCCTAGAAATTTGTACCCAAAGTCCGACTTTAAAACATGTGCGTGTATTCGAAAATTGAAAATAAATGTTGAGCTACAAAATTCGCTCCGCATTTCTCCGCTTTGAAATTAATATACATGCATTCCAAAAAGGTTTCTTTACAATATTATTGTCACACTTCTTGCAGAGAAGTGCATAACTGATCATTATCACCTATTTTCAGTGACAGTGCGTTCACTCACTAGGCATGCGCTCTGCGAAGTGTTGCGCGAAACTGATTCGCGCACAGACAGAGACGTGGATTAAAAGAATATAACGGTGTGTTAAAATCTTCAGGAGTGTTCAACAGAAGTAACATAATCTATAAAACACACATTCAGTGTCGTGTGTGCTAAAATAAGTGAAAGATAGTGCGCAACAAAATGCTTCATAAATAAAGGGTCCTTCGTAATGTCGAATAGAAAGTGGTTAGATGGCCCTGTACTGATTTAGGACATTGTGTATTAAGCCATTCCATGCAAAAGTACTGTCAGGTTGTGTGGGTCTCTCGACAAAATCTTTTGGGGAAAGCATTGAGCCATCAAAGAGGAGAAAAGCAAAATAACTAGCCGAGAGAACAAATGTGGATGAAACACCGTTACCTACGCAAACGAATTTACGTACCCCAGGCAAGAGAGATACAACCAACCGTTGGGAACTAAGTACCGCCTCCTCACAACAGGCCACAAAAATGAAAAAGGTTGATTTCTTCTTCACAGAAAACCTCGACAAATGACCGCAGGTGAAGCATTGTCAATAATGATAGATATTTTAAACTCTCTGTGAACCAATACAAGGAAATGCGTGCAAATGCGAAAGATGACGACTGTACTATTTATTCCTCTTATTATCCAGCAAAAACAGGGCAAATCAAATGTCGTCCCCCTGAAAATAGTATCACTATTACAGAATCTTCCGCAGATATAATTTAACAATATCTTTTTAATCACACTGTCAATCGCATAGGCACTGTGCAGAACGAAATTATTCAGCAATTATCAGGAATATAATTTCTTTTTAATTTCTAAGTGAGGATGTGATGGAAGTAGTGATCAGGGCCGTTTCAAGCAAACGTTTGCAGACTCGTTTCATAGTGATGATTGTTTAGTATATCGCTGATACCATTACAGTTCTATGCGAAAACGCCGAATAGTGGAGGAAAGGTTATTTTATAGCAAAACCTCACGCCTTCGTACTCATGTTACTGCAGACTTTTTAATTCATGCTCACTAAGAAAACAGCTGTCATTAAAAAAGATGACACTAACCAAATTAATTCCCTCATGCCTACACAGGTTGTTAATATCCTTTGATCCGTATATTTCCAGCCTGGGAAAAAGCCCCAAAAGAAAAGTGTATGTTTTATCAGAGGAAGTGCAAAAAATTTTAGCTACTCCATCTTTATCTGATGAATGTGAACACACCTATGATTCGGAATAATTTCAATATTACTAGTAAGTTCGAAGGCAAAAGAGTATAATATTAAAGCTCAAATGAGAAATTGGTTTAACGAATTCTGATAGTATTTATATTTATATATTAATTATACTAACAAATAACATTGTAGAAAGTTATACAAATGCATAAAGTAGTATTCTGTTAATTATTTGTTATTTTTTCACTCAGTATAATTATTAATTCAATTACTCATTGTCTTATTGCATATGCTATTTCAAACTCTGACAGTTTTGTAGGAAAATGTAAAGATACATATTATATATTTAAAATACATGTTTAAATACTTCGTACAAATGCGTGTGCAAAATTTCATAAAACTCTAACCAGTAGTTTTCGAGATATTAATTTTGGCCAACCAGATGTGCCAAACGAAACACCGTGCAGTGTGCCTCTGCCTCCCGCAGAAGGAGATTCCAGCCCCGCCCTGTCGCCACGGCTTGCTTGCAGCGGGTCGTTTAAATGGTCGTGTGTGACCCCAAAAAATCAGTGGAAGAGGGATATAGCTTAAATAACGTTTCAACTGCTTAAACGATCCTTTATTTTATACTGATACGTAACTGCTTGTTATTGCCTTCGATATGGAGCTCGATATACACTGCATAACGTACTTGTATCGAGAGGTTCGTGGTTACGAGGGAAATATGGAAACAGTTGAATGATGTTGCATGCTCTCTTACGGAAGGAATTACTAGAGGGAATTATGAAAGGGAAATACGAAAAGGCAAATCGGATCAAGTTAAAATCTCCTTAATTAGTAATTAAGTAAATCTGAATCAATGTTGTTAGATACGAAATAAAATCATATATGAACCACGGGCGTTAAGTGGTTCTAATGATCTCTAATTTAAGTAAGCGTTAAGTGATTCTAATGAATTCTAATGATACACAAAATCGACAAAAGAGAGTACTTTGTGATTTTAGAACACTTTGTGAACTACTTTGGTAATTAGTCGTGTGAGTGTTCTGGATATTGTAGCCGGGAGAGCCCAATATTCCTCCCCTGCTGGGAAACCGGCGCCGACATACAAATAGTCTTACGAGGTTTTCCTCTCCTCAAGTATTTCCCTCCAGCAGGGCACCACCCCAGCTAAGACAAGCTCTGAAGACAGAGAGAAGGAAAGAGAGAGAGAGAGAGAGAGAGAGAGAGAGAGAGAGAGAAATAAAAGAAGGGAGAGGAGAGACAGGGAGAGAGAAGGAGAGAGAGGGAGAGAGGGGAGAGAGGGGGAGAGGAGAGAGAGGGAGAGAGAGGGAGACAGATGGCGAGGGGGAGAGAGAATGGGAGAGAGGGGAGAGAAAAGGAGAGAGGAGAGAGAAATAGAGATGGGTAAGAGAGGAGAGAGAGAGAGGGAGAAGGAGAGGGAGGGAGAGAGAGGTAGAGGTAGAGAGATAATGTATTGGAGGGTAACTGTCGAAAAAACACGGTATTGTGAATCCAGTTGGAGATGTATGAGTGTATTAGTTGTTAAATAGTTCTGAAGGGAAAGTACGAAAATCATACAGCATGTAGACACCAAATATGAGGGAAAAAAATATTATAACTTATACTATGAAGAATTTTTTTTTCTATTCGAAAATCAATGTTTGATGTTTCAGGCGTATTGATGACGAACAAATTTTAAAAGAAAACAGCGACGAGGAGAATCAACCAGTTATTGAACCCGTGTCCTTCAGATTCTTGTAAGTATAAAATAAAATAATAATTTTCATGCAATAAAACAAAAGACAACATTAATTAGACTGTTGGTGATGTAGATACCTTATTAATTCAAAGTAAATAAACTGAGGTTGTCTGGTATCAATTATCTATTTGTGCTGAAGATCTTTTCGATCGCGTAGCGATCATCGTCAGAGCTTGTAGCTCCTGGGCGGAAAACGAAGTTCTGCCCAGAACTTACTTAACCCAGAAAATACCCGGTTTTTGCCACAGCATTACAAAACTTCCTCTATACTATGTAAATAGAATGCAAGAAAGTAAAAATTCACAGAACCCCAAATTATCTGACCTCATCCGAATTGAAGATTCCTGAGTAAAACACTGCTCATGTCCTTATAGTGAAAGCAACGACCCTGTTAGCCCAGCAGCCCTGTTAATTTGCAAGAAAAAAATTGTCATCTAAATCCGCACTGTTAATTAACGTCCTTTTTCTCTTGGACGCGGCCTTGTACGCTCATAAGCTCTGTTAACGTTGAAAGAAAATACATTGTAATCTAAGACCGCACTGTTTACTACCAACCCTTTACCTCCATAAGTCCTTTTAACGTCGAAAGAAAATAAATTGTAAACTAAAACCTCACTGAATATTAACGTCCTTTTTCCCGTGCGCTGCGGCACTGTTAGCCCATAAGCCCTCTTAACGTTGAAAGAAAATAAATTGTGGCCTAAAATCCCACTGTGTATTAACCTTTTCCCCGTGAGCTGCGACCCTGTTAGCCCATAAGCCCTCTTAACGTTGAAAGAAAATAAATTGTAAACTAAAACCTCACTGAATATTAAAGTCCTTTTTCCCGTGGGCTGCGACCCTGTTAGCCCATAAGCCCTGTTAAAGGTGAAAGAAAATAAATTGTGACCTAAAATCCCACTGTGTACAAGTATTAACCTTTTTCCCGTGAGCTGCGACCCCGTTAGCCCATAAGCCCTCTTAACGTTGAAAGAAAATAAATTGTGACCTAAAATCCCACTGTGTATTAACCTTTTTCCCGTGGGCTGCGACCCTGTTAGCCCATAAGCCCTCTTAACGTTGAAAGAAAATAAATTGTAAACTAAAACCTCACTGAATATTAACGTCCTTTTTCCCGTGGGCTGCGACCCTATTAGCCCATAAGCCCTGTTAAAGTTGAAAGAAAATAAATTGTGACCTAAAATCCCACTGTGTATTAACCTTTTCCCCGTGGGCTGCGACCCTGTTAGCTCATAAGCCCTCTTAACGTTGAAAGAAAATAAATTGTAAACTAAAACCTCACTGAATATTAAAGTCCTTTTTCCCGTGGGCTGCGACCCTGTTAGCCCATAAGCCCTGTTAAAGTTGAAAGAAAATAAATTGTGACCTAAAATCCCACTGTGTACAAGTATTAACCTTTTTCCCGTGGGCTGCGACCCTGTTAGCCCGTATGCGAGTAGGGGGCCGTGTGCTGCAGGTGGCGTGCCGCCAGCCAGCCGGTGGAGCTGCAGGGCGACTGGCACCCGGCGCTGCAGGCAAACGCGCTGGCGCTCGAGCCCTGGCGGGACGGCCGCTGGCTCGCCATGACGTGAGTCTCGTACCCCCCCCCCCCCGCGCTCCACGCCGCGCTTGTTTTCTTCCTGTTGCACAACTTGTCCCACTGCACTTCTGACAAGCGTGACCATCTGCGCCATGAAATTGCAGGTTCCCCAAGGACGCGTTAGTGCGTCCGCTTACATGTGGAGTGAGTTTTATCGGTCTAATGTGTGTGCGAATATATGTAAGTGCGCATGTGCGTTGGTATGTTGGTGAATAAAGCGACCGATGGAAGTCCGTAGACAGTATACACGTTGCGAGCTTTCTGGTAAATCCACACAACACGTACTTCAAACTTAAAATAAATTAATTTTGATATATTTGTCAAGTGTGGGGAATGTGATGAAGAGGGATATACTACTGGATAGCGATTTTAAGCTATTGAGGTTCATGAACAATAACATAAATGAAAACTTGCGAAACTAGCTTTGCAAACTTCGAATTATTATATATTCTTCATGTGTCTGTAATGGAGATGACTATTTTAGATCGCTAAGCGGCTTCGAAGAAATGGAGAAATACTTTTTTATTTAATGGATACAACTTGTCAAGAGCATCAGATTATTATCTTCTGCTTTCCAGTCTATTAGACACGGACTCAGTAATTAAAAATGTTTAAAATATTTTTTGAAGAATGAAAACTGTTATAATAGAGATTTCAAAGAGTTTCGACACTAAATTAAGAATAATGATCCCAAATATTTTGAAACACCGAACCAATATTTTATAATTGTGATTATTAATCAGCTTGTATTCAGCCGTATGGGTACCCCTGCATGGAAGGAAAATTTGGAGTTTGTCGAGGAAAAATAAACATCCCTTGTGTGGTTGTGTGGTAGTTGTTGATGTTTTTGTTGACAACTGATGCAACTTGGGTGGTGTGTGGTACTATGTTGTTGGCGTTTGTAGTTGTTATTGTTGTCGTTAAGCTTGTGTGTTAAGCAGTATTTGCTGCTGCCGCTCTGTTAAGTTTTGGGAAGGAGCTAAGCTCACGATTTGCGACGTGCACACGTGATTCTAGCGAAGTGCAGCCACAGACTGGGCCTTCGATCTCTGACTGAATTCATTGACTATCGGTGTGTAGGTGAAAGTGGAGTGATGGCTGAGTGTGGCGGACTGTGTGATGAGGCGCAGGTTGATAGGGGGGCGGGGGTGGGATTGTGCAGGCACTGCCCCACGCTATCGACACATCTTTCACTTTCAGATAAACAGATTCAGACTTAGTGTAGTATACGTGTATTGTTTGGTACTAGTGTGGCGAAAAATGACCACTGACTGAGCTCGGGAGGTATGTTTCTGTTGTTAATATTATAATTGCCGTAACCGCTATTATTGTTGGTGGTAATTGGGTATAAATGAAGGCATAAATGGAAGGAGCAGTTCACTAATTGAGTTTCTGTTGCATGTAATACAAAGTTGTTGTTTTTGTCGTTACTGCTGATGTGCAATGGCGTGTTTGGCAATGTCTGACCACTGATTGATCATGTGTTGCTGCATCTGGCGTACAGGCGCGTTTATGCCGAGGTTTGAGCAGCAGGTTCGTGTTAAGTACTTGGGTACACACGAGACTGGCGAGTAATGACTAGTAACTGAGCACGTGCTATGTGTTATGGTGAAAGTGATGGTAATGGTGGAGATGCATCGTAGAGGGTCAGTGTGGTGGTGATAGAGAGGATAATGGTGGAAGTGGTGATGATGAGAGTGATGGTGGAGCTGGTGGTGGTGGTGGTGGTGAGGGTGAGTCCGGTGGTGATGATGGGGGTGAGGGTGATATTGGTTATCGTTTTGGAGGTGGTGGTGATGGGAGGGTGAGGGCGATAGTCATGGTGGGGAGGGTGTGGATGAGAGTGGATGTGGTGGCAGTGAGTGGGAGGAGCGAGGTGGGCCATCCGCCTGACGCGTGCGGTGTATTGTGATAGTGGAGGTGATGGCAGTGAGTGCGAGGGGCGAGGCGGGGCGTTCGCCTTGACGCGTGCGATGGGTTGTGATAGTAATGGTGATGAGGGTGAGGGTGAGAGTGGATGTGGCGGCAGTGAGTGCGAGGGGCGAGGTGAGCCATCCACCTGACCGCGTGCGGTGTGTTGTGATCGTGGAGGTGATGGCAGTGAGTGCGAGGGGCGAGGCGAGGCGTCCGCCTGAGCGCGTGCGGTGGCGCGTGCGCAGGCGCGAGTGGGGTGAGGGCTACGACCAGTGGGGCACGCTGCGCGGCGAGGCGTCCGCCGGCGAGGGCGGGGCGGTGCACGCGCTGCACCTGCGAGGGCTGCGGCGGCGGCGCTGGGGCGCGGCGCGCGCGGAGGCGTGGCGCTATCGAGGGCTGGCGCTGAGCGCGTGGGGCGCCACGGGGCTGCGCGTGGCGCTGGGCGCGGCGGCCAGCGCCCGCGGAGGCCTCTCGCGCGCCGCCTGGGGCCACGTGCAGCAGCCCGACACGGTGCAGCGCGCCGTCAGCTGGACAGATCTCGACCTGCCCTCGCTCGTCCAGCACCCCGACGCCCTGCCCAAGCACCTGGTCGTGCGGTTCATCGGTGAGCAACCTTCCCTTCTTTTCTCTTTCACTTTCCTCTTTGTGCTCATGTCGTCTTCTCTTCTCTCTCCCTCTCACTCCTCTCTTTCCCTCTCACTCATCTCTCCCCCTCTCACTCCTCTCTCTCCTCCTCCTCCTCATCTGTCATCCTGTCTCCACTTGTCTCTCCTCCTGTCACTCCCTCTCTCACCTTCCGTCTCCTCCTTCCCACTCCCTCCCTCTTCCTTCCTTCCTCTCTTCCCCTCTCCCTCGCTGTCCTTCTCTCTCTTTCCTAATTTCTTCACTTTCATTTTCTGTTTATGTTCTTGGTATGTCTTTATTTGTTTTCTTCGTCTCTTTATTTTTGTTTCTTACTCTTTTTAAACATTTTTCATTTGTTACAATCATATATTTAATAAAAAAGTGTGGTCCGTTCAATTAAAGAGAAATATGAAATGTCGATCGTATGTTTGATGACAATGCAATGTTACGCGGCAGTTTCTTGCTCAAAGAGTTTTTGCACACATGCACATTTTTGACAAAAATTGACAAAATTGGGACCTTTAATGATTTTAAAGATTTGAAAATTTCAGAGTGTATATAAAAAATTGATAACTTTTTTGTAAGTATACGTACAGTAATGAAAACCAATCCCAAACCATTGAAAAGATTGTTTAAGTATCTATCAATTTCAATGAAGAATATTCAATTATTATAATGATCACGTATTTTCTACTTATTTTTTCATATAAATTCTTTTTATTTTTTCGTTTTCATTTAATTTTGGACACACCAACCAACCATTTAAAGAAATCGATTAAATTCAACTAGTTTTCTCCAAATAAAATTCACCTTTCCACATACAAGTTGGGCCGCTATTGAATTGAAGTAACTTCATAAAGAAAACAGTATTGACTCTTCTCTCCCTGCAGCGGGCGACCGCAACTACACCGCCGACGTCTACCCAATGCTGCACAAAGCGGCGGAACGGCGTTCAGAAGGCGTCCGTGTTTTCACGGTTCCCTTCGACAGCTACATCAACACCACGCAGGCTACGGGCGTCATAGAGTTCTGGTTCAGGTATGAACTCGTATCTTAACCTACAAGTATGGTTGATTTGCGGGTTACAACCATCAGATTTTTAGCATACGTGTAATTTTGTTAAGTAATACGAAGGGCAGGACCAGTTCCGAAAGTTAATAAATTACACAGGCACGTAAAAAAAGTTGTCAGACTCAAAAACATGACACATGTTTCTCTATGTATTTTGACGCGCTGAATCCGAACCTGAAGCTAGAATCATGCCAACACTCTCCAATATTTTTAAATCGCAAAAAACTGGAGGGTGGTGGCGCATTTCTGGCTTCAGATTCGGATTAAGCGCATCAACATACATATTGGGAAAGACAATAACCCCTGAAAAGAAAAGAAATACAATTTTAAGATGGATTTTTGAAATTTAAAAAATATTGGAGGGTGATGGCGCAATTCAGGCTTTAGATTCGGATTCACCGCGTTGAAATACAATGAAAAAACATGTGTCTAGTTTTTGGGTTTGAAAACTTTCTTTTGTGTGTGTGCCTGTTATTAGACAATTTCGTTTTTAAAACCAAACAATTAAGTATTCCTATTGTTGTTTATAATGCAACTGGTAGGCCAAACCGTTTTACTCTGTAAGCGATATATTGAATGTAATTGCGAGAGAATACAATGGCTATTAAATGGTACTGATAAGACATGTAGCAAAAATTGTAATCGATTTTTTCTGTAGATTGATACATCTGAAATAGGTTTATTTCTAGAATATAGGCCATTTTTATCTTTTTATTAACTTAGAAGTTGTTATTCTTATAAGATGGCTATTGATTAATTTATAGAACCACGCCAACTGAATAACTTTCCGAAGAAACTTCATTTTCCCCTGAAAAAATTGCATTGAACGTTGGACGTTGGACGTAATACTTCAGCACAAACGTCGTTGAATGCCCTTGCGATAAATGAAAGAACTCGCATAATCGTGTTTATTCCTGCAACACATCGTTCAAGCAATTAAACTCTGCGGTACTGATTAGTGGCATTAATAATTATTCTAGCTATGTATGTTTATAAGCGCTGCGGTTGGCTTTTACAATCAGATCCACATCGGGGTATGCGGAGGAAGGCGAAATGACTAAAATTTAGAAATCTACTTTTTGTTCATTTCAGCTATGTAAACAATAATTTATTTTGTTGGAATTAGCTTCATAAAATATATTTTTCTCTATTGTAATAATTATGTGTGTACAAGTGACAATTATTTACGAGTGAGATCTGTAGGGCAAGGGTATATTAATTTAAATTCAATATTAATTCATTTAAAATTTAAAAAAATGTAATATTGTAATTACAAACTTAATGCAACCAAACAGAGGAACGAAAAACCATTCTCAATGGCCGACGTCAGTTAAGGATTTATCAATTTAAATCCATTATTAATACAATTTAAAAAAAATCGTAATAGTGTACTGTTTTTATAGGCTTAACGCAACGAAACAGAGGAACAAAAAGCTACTCTTAACAGTCTGCAGCCCCTTAAGAACAATCGAAACAAATGAGTTGTAGCTAAAGATAGCGAATGAGTGCATTCATTACAGGAACTGTTATTTCATGTTTATGGTTTTTCTACGAGAAGATGGTATACAAAAAGTATTGAACGACACCCGACCGACAACACCATTCAGCAACCTTCCTCAGGACGCAAAGCATTTCGCCCTGAGGAAGGTCGCAGATTGGCGGCCGCAACGTTCGCACCTGTACCTAGAACGCAGCGTCTCCCGGAGAGTCAAGTAATAACTGACTCCGGCCGTGGTGGCCTACGCACTCAAAAAACAACCGCGACTGTTATTTGCTGTTTATCGGTCTAATGTTAATTACTGTAACCAGTGAGCCCAACATCACCCCATGTCGGCTACAACTATCCTCCATGTGTCCACGCACGCGCAGATGCGAGGAGCCACGCGCGATCGCCCGGGCGGTGCCGTTCGTGCTGGGCAAGGAGGAGCAGGCGGCGGTGGGGGCGGGGCGGCTGGCGGCGCTGCCCGAGGCGCCGAGCGCGGCGGTGGAGGCGGAGGCGGAGGCGACGCTGGTGCTGGCCTTCGAGGAGCCCGCCTGCCGCAGCACGCGCCTCGTGGGAGGCAAGGGCGCGTCGCTGGCACTCATGAGCGCGCTCCAGCGACCGCAGGTCAGTCTCTCACCCTTTGATGCTTGTGCTTCCTCACGCCTCAGAACGATGTCACAGTTGTATCTCTTACCCGGGGGTCCTAGGGGTTTGAGTCACGACAGTGGCAGGATTATCGATTCAATCTACGTAGGAATTCGGGCGCTTCTGGAGGATATTTCTAGCGGGCCGCTGCTCTGATCGGGAGTTTTTCGTGGTTTCTCCTATCAAGGAGAATACCGGAGCAATGCCCTAACAAACGGGTCACACACAGCGCGCTATTCTCTTTCCTCTCCCTTGTCCTATCCCCACTCCCTACTTATATACACACTTAAACTTACATGCACCATTCTGCGACACAAGCTAGGAGACTAGTCAGGGGCTTAGAGTGTGTCCCGGGTGGGACGGTAACACGTTGGTGGGAGATACCTGGTTAGGGAGAACCCCGCAAGCCGACGGGATGACGGTCAGCGCCGGGTCTTGCCATCCTTCGGGGGAAAGATCTTCGCCACCTACCGCGATAAAAAGCACAAACTACACTTACGGGGCTAATGACCGGAGCGGTTGACGCGCCTGGAATCACTTATCAATCAATCAACAGGATGCATCAACTGCTACGTAAGAGAAGTACGTTTTTGTTGCGGGAGGTGCTGATTATCCTCCGCTTTTTCCGCTGGAACGTGACACTTGACGCCGACCTACATGTGGGCTTTCAGGGTTTCCTACCTCCTGGTATCTTCTCCAGTGGGGCATCGACCCAGTCGCCACAAGCTCGAAGGTTCCTACTGGTCTTCCGACATGTGTGATAATGTAGGTCGTGTAAGTTGAAGTGTGTGTGTGTGTGTGTGTGTGTGTGTGTGTGTGTATATATATATATATATGTGTGTGTGTGTGTGTGTGTGTGTGTGTGTGTGTCTAAGGGAAGACGTGGGGATAAGGATGAGGAAGGTATGATCGCGCGCGGTCTGTCGTCTGTTTGTGAATACACTGATTCGGCAATTATCTGGTTTTTATCGGAGAAACTACGAAAACAAACGATCAGTGCAGCTGACCGTTAGAATTCTATTCCAGTCAGCTAGATGTAGAAAATCCTCCTGTCTCGAAACCTGACGGTCAGAGAAGCTGCAGTGGCAACAGATGATTCCCCGAGCTGTCCCACCCGATCGTGGGTCAGTACTAATTCACGATGCAACGAGAAGGATTTACATTAGACATGCCCCAAACAGTGGTTCTAGCGCCACCGACCAGGGCAGCCGCAGGTACTCGGCTTGCCACGCGGAAGACCCTCATGCGGGTGGGTTCTGGGAAGTCTCGGTTTGCCGCCACTGTCCTTCGATTCCTAAAATGTTAATCTGATTTCCGAAAGTTTTCTCCAAATATTCCAGACAAAGAATAAAAGAGCACAAAGGATATAAGTACCCTAAATGCGGTATTGTGGGTGGTAAAATCGAGTTCAAAGTTGAGTGAATATAGAAAATGCTGTGAAAGGTATTTTCTTTCCATCGCTAAAACGCGCGAACTGTTGATACTGTTATTCACGAAATAAAATGGAGTTTTTACTTTACACTCCTACTTCTAACTCAAAATTTTCCACAATTGCACTTATAACCCTTATGCTCTGGACTCCTAACTCCTGTCTTGTTTTCGTATTACCAATTGCCAGATTAAATACACGAGATAATTAATATTTCTACGCAAGAACGACGTTCCCTTTTTATTTCGTTTCGATTTCGTTTGCATGATATTCAGTACAACCTCTTTCAGAAGATGCTCGCGAACATTTAGCATTTGTTTCTGGAAACGCAACAGAAATCGCGATTTCAATGCGACACCGCGGGCGGCCTGCAGAGGGGAAAAATGGAGGGGGTGTGGGGATGAACCCGAACATTTTCCCATCCGCCGTGTCCTAAATCCAGCTCGTTGGCTAGGCCTCATTTACACTTGTCAGAAACGCCACGCTAGCCATCACATTTCAGGTAGCACACCGAGAAAATGTAGTAAAATACTTCTTTTTGCAGTGTGAGTTGACATTATCATTGGAGGAAGGCAGTATGCGATAGATGTTCGTTTACTGTTCACATTACGTTAGGATAATGGTCTTTTCTTAACGTGTACTCCAAGCGAATAGTGTATTTTAAATAAGAGACTTAATAATGCATCATTATTTTGAGTAAAAATCTGTTCAAACACAAGTATGATATTTCTTGAAATTTTCACAAAATCGTCTCTCACACATTAATAAATATTATCATACATCAATACCCCATACATTAATAACGACTAATCCATTTTAAATGCATTTTGCAGTAGATCTTCTGCTGAAAGCTATTTTACCATTTTAATGTACAACAAAGGAACTATTTTCTCTTAATATTTTCAACATTTCATTATCCACAAAGCACTTAAAGAATGCTTCTATAAAAGAAGAAATTTCCGGAAAAGTATTAAATAATCCAACAGAAAAAAACAAATATTTTGCGAAAGCAAATTCGTGCTTCGCCCTTTGCAATATTTGGTCCAATCTGCTGGTATACGTCTCTTTGGAATTCAAGTAGCTAGGTATCCACCACTTGGGAAAGCGTTGCTTATCGTGGGGGGAGGTGCTCAGTAACTCATGTCCAGATACGGAGTAATAACACAGGTGTGCGGAAAGAGTTATCACGTCAGATAGAAACTTTCACTATATGTAGATTTTTCAAATCTCTTATTCTACTTTTATTCCATTTCTGAGGTCATGATGAAGGAAGTGTTTTTATTAGGTTCTTATTGGATTCCTCAATATAAATAGTGGATTATAAAAATTACATGTATTTACGATTCTATTCAATGTGGTCATTTTGTCACATGGCATGCAACTATTTAGAAGCTTGTAAATATGTGCTTTGACAAATTTGAAAAACTTTTTTCTCATTCTTCCTCTTCAGGAATTTAGACATCGTTAAGACTCCGCTTCCCCCGACCTCTCCAATCTCTTCCTCGGACATGCGGGATTTCGTCGTCTTTGTGGGTGATTCTGTAAAATTCCCTACGGCAAATGGTTCTCTTACATAATTCTAATTTATTGAGTTCAGAAAGTTTAGTAGTCATTAAATTTACCTGGAAGATTAGATACCAAGTTATTGGATTTTTGTTGAATGTAAAGAGGAAATTCTTACCTTATGAAATTTATGACAAGAGGCTGACTGACCATTCGGTTATTGCTTCCAGGCACCGATTTTTAATGTAAAATACTGTTTTTTTAAAGTATCGTATAGAAAATCAATGCTTTTAAAATTTCGAGGAGAATTACTTTCGATACCTTTCGTGTAAACGAAACTACATACTCAGTTACCGGAAAACGATGAAAATTATTCAGACACTTTTTTGGAACTGTTTGTAAGAATATGCTTAATTGATGTAATAGGGCAGTGAATATCGCAATCTTTTCTGACCATAGGCGGAGGAGGAGGCTTGCGGCTTTGCAACTTTCAGGAATCTTCTCTTTCCCTGAACACAATTTTACAGTGGAGATTGCCCTTTGTCCTCCACTGAAATAAGTAGGGAAGGTGATTATTGGCATTTGTCGGATTAATGGCATTTTATTGGATGACTGGAATTTGGTATTATTTTTTAGATAAAATTTTGTATCGTATGAACAGGCATTGGCACTTTCTTATTCATAAACATTTCTCAATCCTTCCATTTTCAAATTTATGAAAAATGATAAATATTGCAGCAATTTTTTCGATTTTATTTAAACTCTGAACCATTTGAAGAAATGTTATCGCGATGTCTAGTTATATTTTGCGTTCTAACACAGGAAGCTCGTGGAATTTGATAAGGGAATATGGTTTCTAAAGTCAGGATTACAACTATGGCCGCAAGCTGTAAAGATATAAAATGTGTGTTGGACGATTATGAAAGATGGAGAGGCGAAAGCAAACCCTCCTGCCAAAGGACACGAACTCACATTTCTTTGTAACTAAGAGCCAAAAGTGTTAAGATTGTCGTGCCTTACCCAACTTAGCTGCCCAGCGTAACTAAGTAAAAATATTGATTGTTAATTTTTTACAAAAAATATTAAGATTTAATGATGGAACCATACGCCTTCAAGAAGTTACTTTACGATGTTCTTTCAGCCGAAGCAGTTTACTGACAAACCATGAATTTGGTTTCAATACTTTCGTATTCTTTATGACTCTGATAAGAGAAGGCCGAAGGGTGCAGTCCTACGGTCACAATGGTAAATACAACTAGGCTTGAGGCATCATTTAAGCTTGTTTGAGGTAATCACTGATAAATGCACAGATACCACACATACGGAGACACACACATACTCTACTTAGAGATAATCATAGATAATAAAATTGTATATTATCTAATGGCTCATCTTTATTTCTTCCCAGCTTCTACGCATCGGCGCCTAAAAAGCTACCAGTGTCACTTGGTTTTCATTTGAAGGTCAAGGCTTTAAACGAACATGAGACCTGCACCATTCTCTTAAACGTCCTTCACACTATCAAACAACAAAATTTAATTAAAAACGATGAAGCCTTTATTTTTTTAAATTTTGAAAATGTCCCAGGGACTTCATGTAAAATACCCACGAAAATTAAAACATCGGTTTCAAATTGAAAGGTCCGCGACATCAACAGATCGATTGTATCAATGTTGGAGACAGTCGGCTCAGCGGTTTAATCGCTATCGTTGTTTACAGCCAGGCGGACGGACAGACGTTTTGCCGTCAATCGATTTTTCGGTGTCAAGGACCCACAAAACATGAATTCTAGCTACTCCACGTGATAAAGTTTTTTTCTAAATTTAGCAACTGAATTCTTCCATATTTTCGTAACCAGGGCCCTGTACTAAGAGTTTTCTGCCGAAAATTCGCGTTGTTTTTTCGGGAAGAATTTCATAACCTTCTCTCTACCCCGTAGGGAGAAAGTAAAATACCACTATATTTAAAACTGACCATTTTTTGCAAACACGGTCTTTAATATGCTCTTTGGCATTAAATATAAGCATTTTAGTGATTTCGACGCCACTTATTTCCATAGCAACATCACGAAAGTTAACTTTATCATTAAAATCTATCAACATTGCACTCATTAATTTCTCAAAATTAATTAACATTACAAAAAAGTTGTAGAACACTGTATTTACATTACGTATCAGTTCACGCAATGGTTCAGTTTACTTTTATGTATTATTTATAATGAAGAAATAATGTTTTATCAGAAAACAGGTACTTATTTTCTCATTTTTCTATCTCATGAAATTGGAATGAAGGCATTAAGAATATTATGGAAGTGTAAAGCCTATTTCTGTATGCAGACTTTCATTTTAAAAAATGGAGTTGTTTAAAAAAAAAGTGCTTTTCTAAGAAAGCTGCTGATTATTGCGCTTATTTCACAACAAATTTTCATGTTTTCGAGAAACTCCATAAGAATTAATTTGCAACACAAAAATTCAATAATATATAAAGAACGCCTGAAATGTAAATATTAACGACTTTAGGGGTATTTAAAACAATACATTTGTGTAATTTTTGAAAAATTAAAAGAATACGTTAAAATGGCATTTATGTCATATTCACTGCATTTAAAACTATTCGTACAAAAAAGTTTAAAGAAAACATTTGAAACCGTTTTCGAGAAAATCTTGTGTTTATTATTGTCCATATTTCTCCCAAATATGCGCGAGAACTAGTAATCTTTTCAAATAATGCCCTTGATATTAATTAAAGAACTAATTACAGAGAAGAAATTTCATCTGAAGAACAAATCTCGATATTCAATAATGTGTAAAAGGGAGTGTAATGTGTAATAATGTGTACGAGGGGGTCGAAGAAATTGATACTGTTGCTATTTTCTAAATTCAGAGCTAACCGTTAGAGTCGGATATGTACCATCTTTGTCAGTGTAATTCAATATTTTACTACAATTAATTCAAAGAAAAACCTTTGGGCTATTTTTGAGCCAAAATCTGAAAATGTTCACTTGTGAATATTTTAGGCGCTAGAATTGTTCATACACGGACGTACAGTTGGGCAGAAAGACATCAGACGTGCGAACGAACAAATATTTTTTTCGGTATCCGTATAAATACAGTGTACGTAATATGTATTTGTGAGCCCACTAAAATCTCGAAATCGATTTTCTGGAGCATTACGTAACTTTCTCTATATGATGTTTAATACTTCGTACATACCTACGTAAACGAGAAAATAAAAAGCACATCTTTAGATGGTATGAAGAAGACGCCGTTCTTTTCCCCTTTCACGGGACAGAGTGGAGATAGCATAGAGAGCTAAATTAAATATTGTTACAAGTTTTAGGTTCAATATCACGAGTGCTGGTTTTTACTGAAATTAAAGATTTAGCAGGTTATAGTTAAAAACGATATAATACGTTTCTTGTTTCAGTAATTAAAATAGAAGTATGTTACATTCTTGATCATGATTACGAATGTTTCGTTACACGGAACAGAGAACAAGCTCAGGCAGTTGATAGACATCTGTCCTGATGACTCACGCGGCAATCATATGGCCATGCTCGTTGTTTTCTTTTTGGAGGGTTTCAAGTAACTATAACAGTCTATTCAGTCTATTTGCTTTGTTTGCGACCACCGGTTCTGGAACGTGGCCAAGTTACCATGAATGTCAAAGACGTTATCAAATAACAGACACTTGATAAGATTTCGATTACGCCACATGACGCTGCTTAAAGCTACAATCGAATTTCTATATTGTTATGGGCAGACAAAATAGAAATTTGTGTCAATTTCCTCCTACTTTGTAGATATTGGTCTGAAACAATGATTTCGTAATTAAATCGCAACTTCATACAACGTCGCGGTTGTAATATTCTTGTACTTTTCATTTGTAAATATAGAGATACAATACTAGCTGAAGTAACCCAGCGTTGTCCGGGTGTTTATGTATCACAGTCGTCTGTTCGACACAAGAAGTGAATTCTATCTATAGTGTAAAATAATATTTACTCGCTTCGCATAATTGCATGTCGCAAATTTATTGCAAACCGCAATATCTGGAAGCATTGCAGATAGCATCAAACCATAAAATTCCACCTTTTTGAAGAAGCATTTTATTTCTTAGGGGTTGGATAACCTATTTCAAATTAGCTTATGAGGTTTTTGACTCAGTGTTTATGCGTGTCAGCCAGTTTCCCCTCTTATATGCTGTGGTGTTTTCGATTATGATGACCTGTAATAATTTATTAAAAATGCTTCAAAAGAGCTTGAGTGCTCGCGATGGCTCATGATTTCGCCAACGAGCTAACAAGGGGGGTTTCGTGACGAGTGGTGTAGAAAGAAAAGATGAGTGCAATCGAATGGTTGAGTTCAAAGGGTTTGGCGCAGACCTCGTGCATCGTAGACGCGATGACAAGTCACCAGTGGAAAATGCGAATTGGGAACAATAATTTTATTCCGCCGTGGTATTTCGTACATTAGATTATACACACATTTCAGTATCAATTTACGTGTAAACAAAGAACATAAAAATGTAGTTTTTTAATGGTTGTTCATCTTAAGAAAAGTATCCATTCGGGTGAAACGGTGAAAAGTGAAATAAAGTAAAACATTTGAACAATTATTTTAATACAAAATAAATTTACAATATGGTACCTACTCCACTGCACCCTGAAAGGCGTATATTCAACTTCGCGCTGTAATTGTGATATGGCTTTTACTATGTCCATAACAAAAGATTTGCAATAAGTTCAATATCACTATCCATGCATTAAAAATCACATTCGTTTCGAAGTCTATTCGTTCCATCTTGCGTGTTTGTGGACACGGTCTCCTACGAAGGCCGGGGAAGCAAAAGATAATTCGCGTTCCTTGTTTCTGGGCTCATGGGACCGCGAGCCGCTCCGCGATCTCCTGAGTCGAACAGACCCTATGTTAAATGATAATAACAGTAGCCATCAATCATGAATAGCACAACACTCAATAAATCAAAGGTGAATTTCTGGCTTGTAAAAATATTGCGCAAAATAATTTATTCAGTTTTCTTGTTATTAGAAATATATATATATATATATATATATATATATATATATATATATATATATATATATATATATATATTACTAATTTCCTCTGCCAGGGAAAACAGAAAAAAAACTATAGAGCCTCCTGCTAAGTCAAAGATGTCAATGGCTTCGTTAAATATCCAGGAAGTCGGGAAAATCCATCAACATTGAAAAAGTTTAGATTTTGCCTGAAAAATACAAATATATCATTGTGTTACTGCGCCTATTCTCGTACTGAACGTACCGACTGAATTCTCATACTCATGCGCACTATTTATGAATTTATTCGTAAAGATTGTTTCTGTTAAAATATTTAATTTTTAGTAGTGTTATGCGAGTGTTTAATTTGCTATTCTTGAGCCGTATGCATGCTAATTTTTAGAAAATCATATTTTTTATTTGATTCAGGAGAATTTTTGTTGTTGTAGGTCTTTAGAAAGTACTAAAAGGGGATTGGTGCCATAGCCGTTGATTAGACAGATGAGTTACACTCTCTGGAATAAAAATGGTGGGTTGTAAGTTTAATGATTGATTGTTAGTGATTTCCGGCACTTAAACTACAATGGCCATTAGTCCAATATGTTTAGTACGTGTTTTTGCTCGGGAGGTGGCGGTGGTCTTCCCCCGATGTATGGCGAGACCTGGCGCCGATCGATTATCGGCTAGCGGAGTTTTCCCTAACCAGGTACATCCCCCCAGCGGGTCACCACCCCAGCCATGACAAGCTCTAAGCTTCCGACGTGTCTCCCGGCATGTGTTATAGAGTAGCGCATGTTAGCGTAAGTGTGTGTGTAAGGGGTGAGGATAGAACAAGGAAGAGGTAGGAAAGATCGCGCGCAGTCCGTGGCCCGTTTGCTAGGGTACTTCTCCGGCATTCGCCTGATGTTGATCGGAGAAATCACGGAAAACTACTGATCAGACAGCGACTGAATTCAACCTAGCTGACAAGCTAGTATCGAAAATCCTGCCACCTGTTGGGACTCGAAACTAGGACCTCCCGGTCTGAGGGCCTGCAGTGTCATCAGTTGATGCCTTGAGCCATCTCTCCTGGTTTGTAGGTTTAAGATATTGAAAAATTCATTGCGCGGAGAGGAAGGTCTCAAGTAAACAAGGAAAAAATGTTACTCCGGATAAGGAAGAAATGCTTGATTTCTAGTTTAATTGTTGTGAATGTCGTACTTTCAGAGCATGATGATGGCAATACATAGAAATTTTCGAAACGTTTTTTTAAGAATCTAAATAAAAATAAAGTGATAATTTATCATTATATTTGTAAATTAAGCCAAAGAAAAAAGGGAATCATATATTTATTTATTTAAAATTACTTGTTATGGTATGGTGCCTTGCAAGTGGTGCCAGTCTTTGCAAATGCAATTCCCAGTTATGAAGTTCATCTCAAGTCAGGCGACGGTTAAAGTATTAGTTTTCAGAGCCTGGAATCCAGGTATTAGAAAAAATGACAAGCACATATGAACACAAAAACACACATCTCAAAAATAGTAATTTTTTAGCTAATTAAAATAATAAGTTTTACAAAGTGTGGTTAAAAACAAATTTCAAGAATACAGTTCTGAAGACAGACGATTTATGGAATAAAACACTGCCTTAAGCCGAGAAATAAGCAACTTCATTTAGAATAAAACCGCTCTCACGCAAAATGTCAATTTTTCTGATTTATTTATTTGGGTTTAATAGTGCTTCAACTAATTTCATTGAGACCTTTCATGACTGATGATTTTATGACTAGAGAGCATTAATGACGATGAGGTGACTGATGATGCAGAAATAGTGGCATTATATGCAGAGGAAACCGAGAATCCCCGAGCCAACCTGTCGAGAGCTCGCTCTGCCTACCACAATGGATTCCAGATAGATTAGCTGGGGATCGAAGCCAATTTTTGAGACGTTTTACTTTTCTTGTGTACTGGCGACTTGTGATTGTCATTTTTTCCAATGCCTACACTCTGGAAAGCTCCATTAGCCAATATCTTCACAGATTGTAGGTCTATTTTGATGCCAGTTTCTAAGCTTACAGCCATACGTGGAACGGACGAGCGACTTTGATCGATCCTCAACTCGCTCTTCTTGGGTGATGTTATGATAAGTAAGATGAAGGAAACAATGGTGAAATGACGGAAAGGGGAGGAGGTGGCGCCGCGTGAAACATGCCGCGGATCTGTTATACCGTCTGAAACTCGTCAAGGATCTCGCTGGGTGTGAACCCCATGACCCAAAAGTGCCAGCAGAGCGTACTATGCGTGTGTGTGTATGTGTGTGCGCGCTCGCGCGCATTCGTTTGTGTGCGCGCGTGTGCGTTTGTGCGAGCGAGCGTGTGTGCGCGCTCTCGCGTGCGTGTGTATGTGCGTGCGTGTGTATGTGCGTGCGTGTGTATGTGCGTGCGTGTGTATGTGCGTGCGTGTGTATGTGCGTGCGTGTGTATGTGCGTGCGTGTGTATGTGCGTGCGTGTGTATGTGCGTGCGTGTGTATGTGCGTGCGTGTGTATGTGCGTACGTGTGTATGTGCGTATGTATGTGCGTGTCTGTGTACGTGCGTGCGTGTGTGTGCGCATGCGTGTGTGTGCGTGTACGTGCGTGCGTGTGTGCGTGTGTGTGCGTGTGTGTGCGCGTGTGTGCGCGCGCGGGGTGTGTGTATGTGTCTGTGAGTGACGGAGAATGCGATTGCAGGTGCGCGTGCCCCCGGGCTTCTGCGTGACGGCGGCCGCGATGCATCGCCAGCTGCATAGCGCGCCCGAGCTGCTGGCCGCGGTGCGACGTGTTGAAGAAGCTGCCTCGCAGGGTGACTCCGACGCCCTGCGCCACGCCTGCGAACAGTGAGTAACGCCTCTCTCCTTCAATTCGATTCAGTTATTCCCTATTTCCCGGGAGAGGCTCAGGCCATCAGGTCTGCTCTTCCGTCTGACCACGCAAATTCCGCTATGCTCACCCATGGCATTCATCACGTTCTAGATCTAGACTCTAGATCTAGATTCTAAAGAAACATTTGTAATAGACATTCGGCATCGCCAATAACACATCTATGTTTCTAAACATTGATGCTCAAAATTAAAGCATGGATGTTAATTAAAAATTGCCTCCCAATACATCAATTTTTTAAACACTAATGTTTTAGTACTGCATTAGTAGGTATTACTGTTAACGAGAACGGGTAATTTTATGGTCGTTAAGGTTATTTTTATTTGAAGTTTAACTGACAGGAACAATTAACAGGCATTTAATAAAACTTATTATCTGATTGGACAATTTAAAAAATGTATGAATCCATTAATCGAATAAAACTCGACTTTAATTATTTTTCACTTTAGGTCCGTTTGGTCTGAAGAATATTCAGGTTATAGATATCTCAAAATTATTGCAGGTTTTAATTCCGATGGTAAGTTTTCATTCGAAAATGAAATATCAGCCACGTTAAAACAACAATCACGAAACAGAATTTTAGAAAACCCTATTGGGTTACAAAAGTCGTTAAATTCATTGATGATTTTCTAAAAAACATTGCCGAGCGAGCGGGCCGAGCGAGCGGGCCGAGCGAGCGGGCCGAGCGAGCGGGCCGAGCGAGCGGGCCGAGCGAGCGGGCCGAGCGAGCGGGCCGAGCGAGCGGGCCGAGCGAGCGGGCCGAGCGAGCGGGCCGAGCGAGCGGGCCGTGTTGGCGCGCAGGGCGGAGCGCGCGCTGGAGGCGGCGCCGCTGGAGGCGAGCGTGGAGGCGGAGGCGCGGCGGGCGCTGGAGGAGCTGCTGGCGGCGGGTGGCGAGGAGACGCGCGTGGCGGTGCGCTCGTCGGCGCTGGGCGAGGACTCGGAGGAGCTGTCGGCGGCCGGCCAGAACGAGACGCTGCTGGGGCTGCGCGGCGCAGACGAGGTGCTGCGCGCGCTGCGCCGCTGCTGGGCCTCGCTCTACGCCTTCCAGTCCGTCGAGTACCGCAGGTGCGTTCATCTCACTAAACTGCACGGAATTCAATCAACTGTTTTACAGGTCTTCTAGTGAGTGAATTTTTGTTGATTCCGGGTTCCTCAACTCCTTTCGGCAGAAGTACAGTGCATGTTTACATTCCGGGGGTGGCGGTGTTCCTCCCTCGTCGAAACGAGGGATCCGCTTCCGATCTGCACGTCGACTCGCGAGTTTTCTCCCGACATGTGTGGAAGTGTAGGGGATGGAAGAGTGTGAAAGGGGAAAAGGTGGGACAATGATGAAGGAAAAGATCGTGTGCGATCGTTGTTCACTGGTTTTCATATTACAAAGGCAGTATTAGAACGTGTGCAAGTTTTACCGGAATTATTATAAAGCTTTTTATTTATAGTTATTTTATGTAGGGGGTTGAATTTGAGGGAAAGCTTTTTATTTATAGTTATTTTATATAGGGGGGTTGAATTTGTGGGAAGTAAAAGTCAAATGAGGTAGATTTGATATGACCCTCCAGCAGGTGGCTGCGGCTCTTGTAGATTCAGCGTCTGAGTTCGAAGGGGCGCGGGTATGAATCCCCCGTAGCAAGAAGGTTTGTCTCCTGCCTTTCCGGTGAGTTGTTTCGCGGAAGCTCTCGCGTTCTAGTAAATCCAGATCCAGGGGTCAGTGTTTTAGTGATTAGTTTACAATTTAAAATTTATCTTTTTGGGGTTTTGATGGAGACCGCCTTCGGCTGCAAAAAACGACATAAAGAATAAAAAAGAAAGAGTCAGAGTAATTGTTAAGACAATTACAGATATCGCCAAAGTAAGAGATTTTTCAAAAAAAAAAAAAAAAGTAAATAAAATAAAATGGGCTAAAACGAGATTGTGTTATAACTGGTGTCTATATTTCTTTTATTTCCGAATGAGGTCTGAAAAGGTAATCTTTTAATATATCTTGGCACTCAAACAAACTGAAGAGTACATAATAGAGCGTATTTTCTTCCATGTTGCGATAAACAATTTGTTCAAAGCGATTTTACATCTGTATTTACTCTGATCCTCCTGAGCAGATTTGTGCGAGTACCGCATTTCGGGCTGATTTATAATACACAATTTCATGGTAATTAATAATACACAAATTAATTTTTTCAGTTGACCAATTAACGAGAAATTTAATCTTTTGTGCAATTTTTTCTTGATATGTTGATAAATGATAAAGATTTTGATACCTGACGTGATTCATTTTTCCGTTTTTTAAAAATGTATTTCTCAGTGTGACGTTTGCTGAATAACTGTCTTTTGATTGATTTCAAATGATAAAACTTGTATTCGATTCTTGAGCATTCGATATTTTCTTCAATTATGTTTTTTTTTTAAATTTAATTTGTTGAAAATTACTTGACATTTGACCATAGAGAAATAGATGCGACATTTTTATAACAGGTTTCATTATCACACATATTTAATTTTTTCTTAATTTTAAATGTTTCCTTTCCAAACAATTTTTTATCCGTATCCATTTACACATTTCTTTTTGATATAAAATAAAATATTTCAGTTTTTACAAATATTTGTATCTGACTCCTCAGACAACACGGACAACCCATTATTTGCGGCATGGGCGTGGTGGTGCAGGTCATGGTGCCAGCTGAGAAGGCGGGGGTGTTGTTCACTCATCATCCAGTCAGCGGAGCAGCTCATCAGATACTCATCACTGCGAACTATGGGTTGGGAGAGGTAAAATTTATTTTGGAGTGCAACTCTTGTGAACGAGAATTTGGTTTTGTTAAAGTGCTAAGAAATTCTTGGAAATTGTTTACGATTATTAAACGAATGGACCTTCCATTTTCAAATAAATTTTATTTAATATTTAAACAAAATATATTAAAATTTCCTTTGATAAATTAAATTCAGTAGCAAGATCTTACTCAAATGATGTTACTTTAGAGGTCGTCCATAAATTATGTAACGCTAAAGAGGGGGGAAGTGGTTTGAGGTTGCGTTACACAGAGGTAGGGGGTCGTATTTTGGTGACAAGTAATGTTGATTTTTTTACAAAATTTTTCAACATTTGCTGAAATAACTCATTTTATTCAGTCCTATACTAAAACATTAAAGTATTAATTTACGTAACAAGGGCGCGAAACAGGTGATTCACGCACGAGTCGAGTTTGTCCTTTCGTAGCGAGGACGACAAAGAGACAAGTGCAGGAATGTCACGTCCGTGTTGCGTATACTATTTTTTAACACCCCGTGAGCAAAACGCAATGCGTCAAGTAAAGGAATATTCAAAGTAAAGTCGGCCAGCCCTGAGGAAGACCACAACAAGATGGTCGAAACGTTGGCAATACAGCCTTCGACGCGTCACCCGTACAGCCAAGATCATTTAAAGGAATATTCGTTTTGCACCCTTGTTACGTAAACTACTATATGGATACAGACCAGATACACGAACCACTAAGACAATCTACAAACAAAAAATTAGGTTTAAATCATTACATTCATTGTATATATATATATATATATATATATATATATATATATATATATATATATATATATATATATATAAATGTATTTTATTTGAAGTGTCGTTGCAGAATTTTGATACATGGGTGTGGACACTTCTTTTCTTTTCTTCCGCTTGTGATTCTCGCATTTTCTCTTCAAAAAAGCTTGTACATTTTTAAGAACCAATATCAACTCGCAAACGAAAAACAGGCACGAGAAACCGCGTTTCGCTTACGGCGTGTTAAAAAATAAATTTAAAAATATACATAAGTTAATAAGTTTTGATGTATGAGGTGTTACAATAAATAGAAATATTTTTTCATGAACGGTACATTGATTTAATCTACTGGATTACTCGGGCCCATGCGTCATCCACGAAAATGTTTGCAGGGCTTATGGTCAGAAAATGTTTGGCCTACGCGTCCTTCCTTCATTCCGACATTTTCCCCAAACTTAGTTAGGTGCAGTCTGCATCGCCAGCTAATCCTGGCTTTAATTACCATACATTTTAATATACAACACAAAATTATTACTTGTACGATTCGATATTTATTTTTGTTTATTGTAAATGGAGGGGGTCTTGTCGCAAGCGTTACGGAATTATTTAGGAGGTTCAAGCGCGCATTACAGATGCGTTACACAGCGGAGAGGGGGGATTCAAAATACTCCACATTTGCGTTTAGTAATTATGGTCAGCCCCTTAGGTACAAAATAGATAGTACGATTTAAAACTGAACTCCGAAAATCGTATTATAAATACAACTGAAGAGCTAATTTCTAAAGTGACTTAATGCAAATTTACTTCGTGTTTTAGTTTTACATATCAATATGATCATTTTTTTAGATGCTTCTCCACCATGCTTTTAAATATTGTGTTAAAAATGGCGTTTCTCCTATGTTAATCGGTATTCGAAATTCGTTGCATGCAATCTTGGAATATAATGCTTTATTTCAATGGCGGCTGGTGGCCCTACTCATTTGGTTGCGCCCAAAGGCCGCATGCTCCCCCTGTTAAATCGAAGGGCCAAAGAGTACACCAGTAAACTCAGTAATAGAGCCAAGAGCCAAGAACGTGGTGCAATAACGAGCAAGGCACCAGACACCGGAGAGAGCGCCAGCTGGACGCTCTTTGCTTTCAAAATGATTTCGTATACATCGATACTTCTGCAAATCTTGCATATTAAATGTCATTAAAAGAAAAATGTACATTCCTAAGACATTATAAGATCTTTTTCGATTATCTAGCGATTGTGCAACCGTGCAACCTAAGCATGAGCCGCCATTGCTAGATTTAAATATTATTTTGGAACTACGTCACTTTCTAAATAAGCTCTTCAGTTAGCAAAATCTTGTACATTTTAAAATATTTTGTGTTCTATTTCAGACTGTAGTGTCTGCGCAAGTGGAGCCGGACATGATAGTGTTGGAGCGCGACTGGCAAGATAATCTGTCCATCGCAGAGACTTCTTGTGGAACAAAGCGGCATCGTATGCAAATGGACGGTGAGAAGTAGCGAGTGGATTGTACTTAGAGAAAAGCTGAGGAACTATTTTATTCAGTTATCTTTCGGGACGAACATGTTATTTACATTTTAAGTATTCAGAGTGTACAAATGTATATGGTATAGACGGTAAAGAAAAAATAAATAGGTATGCATCTCTATATATTTCATAAGCTCACGTCGTAGATTATGCACATAATAGTATTCATTCTTACATAATCCTAAATTAATTAAAACACATGTAAATAATCTCACCATTACAATTGCATGTTAGAATATGTACACGAATTTCAAACTTTTTGTCAAAATTATTTAAATGAATTCAATTTAATTAATTTTTTAACTCCGTTTTATAGATGAAGGAGGTGTTACCAGTCACGAAATAGATAGCAGTGATTCGAAACAGTTGTGCTTATACCCTGAAGAAATTTTACGCCTGGGCAAGATTGGCATCGAACTAGAAATCGCATATGGAGGACCTAGAGATATCGAGTGGGCGATTGTAAAAGTATGAATTAGATATGTAAAACGTCATACTAATTTTTTTCATAATACTTAATGTATCATAATACATACAATTGAATGCAAAAATGTTCAAAAATCAGATTTGCCATTGAGCTAATAATTTTTTTTAACAAAACATAGTTATGAAAAATTGTACTTTTACCAAAAACATAACACAACAATTCTAAGAATCTGTATCAGTATGGAATCTCACATGTAATGGAATATTATACACCTATGTTTCCAACTACTGTATTGCATTAAATTTTCAATATTTTATCATGTGTTCAGTTACATCCAAAAAGTCATAAATTTCACTATGAAATTGCTGAAAAATTTATGGAAGTTTACGAGTTTCCCTTTCTGCGCAGGATGATGTACATCTTCTGCAATCTCGGCCGATCACATCATTGGACGCTTGGACTCCATCGGAACTATTGCACGAACTTGATGGAGCAATTCCTACAGACATAGAAGTCCAAACGATTGGAAATACAGGGTACTTACAGTTTTTAGTATTGAAAACAGAAGAAGTCCGTAATTTTAATTTCTATTTGGTCGTCAGTCTATTTTTCTTAATTCAACCCTGCACCAATGTTCATATTCTCCTTACGGAAACACTTGGTAGATAACAAATATCTGCTCTTTTCTGAGATATGTAGTTAGAGATTTAGTTTACAATTTGTTCAATATGCAAAATTTTATGAACTCTCCGCAATCATTTTTAGCATCGCAACTATAAAAATGGCTATTTGATTAAACAATGAGAAAACTGTTAAACATATGTTGAGCAAAGCGTGAAAAATTTTAATGCGTTTCACATTTGCTGTCATTTCCTTTCAGCTCCATATTTCAGAGCGAAATTTTGTTGAGGAGGAGACGCACAACTACGATACCACATAACGTCTTTCTAACATACCACATAACATACTACATAATGCCTATTCCGTTTAATACTTCTTAAAGCGTTATCGAATAATTATTTTGTAAAAATGTGAAGTACGGTCACATGAGGTGAGATGATTTGTCGGTTCCTGTTCTCAAACAGCTACAGTAGGAGGAAACGGTAACAGCAATGACGGTTAATGACAATCAATATAACACAACTTATTACAAACAATAATTTTCACTCAAAATTTCGTACGCACAACGGCGCGAAATAAGTGCACGGAAAAGCACTGCACGCACTAAGGCCAATAAAGAGAAAGAGAGACTCTTCCAAACTGATCAACCTTTCCACAAAAGAAACCACTCAGTAAATGCGTATTTTGAATCAACAAACCTATCACAAAATGAAAATATATTCCAGAAGCATAATAAATATTGCGTTTATTACCATCAGGAATTGACCGAATTTATGTTCTTTCGATAACGTGTATATTCATAAAATGTAGACAAAACTGGTTCAGACGAAGATATAAAATTGGTATTACCCTTCGTTCTTTACACATGTGAATGCAAAGAACTGTGACGAGTTTTAATACAAACATTTCAATGTTTAGGGAGGTGTTCCCAAAACTCACGTCGCCGCTGGCACAGTCCATTTTAATTCCGGTTCTTGACAAAGCCGTATGCTCTAGTGCTCATGCGGACTACTGTAGACACTGCTCTAACACTATACATACCTCTCATCATCGAGTCTTACTAAATGTTCATAATGTGAGTACAAAAATATCTCAAATTAACATAAATGAAAACTTTGAGAGATGTATTTCTTATTGAATCGCTCATTTAAAAAACATTATTGTTTAGACTATGTACCGTACTCTTGAAGAGAAAATGTCGACCGCATTGAAAGTTGGGGAGATTGCCATATACGGTCACATAAATTCTACACCTGAACTATTTGGTTATGGGTTAGAGAGATATGGAACAATGACGAACAAGGGGAAAATAATGAATTTGGTTGATGCATTAAAAGTAAGTATAGAAATTCTCAATATTTGAATTATTTTCTGTTTGAAATGCAAAAAATATTTATTTTACATTTTTTGCTTTTTATAGAATAGCGTATTAAACAATCGCCGTGTGAAGAAATCTGAGGAAGTTGTTAAGTCTATAAGAATGAATGATTGCAAATACACGACTCCAGAAATGCTTTATTTGGCAATTACACAAAATATAAATAAATTATTGGAGGTTGGTGCATTTTGTTGAGAAAATAATTTTTTGTTCACGAAGGGTGTGTAAAAAAACTTTTATCCATCATTGCTCATCAACAAATGCAACAAATGCTTACAGGTGGCACGTTACCACAGCTGGACATCGAGGGTGAGCGTTTTCTCTCAGATAGTGGCAATGTCGATTTTAACAGAAGGAAGTGAAGGTTTGTAGATATTTCAGTCCAAAAAACGTCGGTTTTGTTGCTAAACATGAAAAGTATTGAATCTTGAAGTGTGGATGTCATAACTTTTTTGATTTCCAGATCTCACAACCGAGCATTACAATGATATTTCATTGCTCCTATCATCTTGCTCCGATGTTGTATCTGCGGAAGTACCAACTGATATTAAGGTAAGGACCAGAAACATATTATAAGTACTTGTACGACACGATTATTGTGTACTGAAACAAGTTTTGTCTCATGATGTTAAATTGCTGTGAATTATTTAGCTGAATAAAGAGAGGTTAATTTATGTTTCCCAAACGGAATAATAATTGGTCCATTATTTGTAGAAATTGCTATCTTTTAATTATTTCTAATATTTCAATTTTCAGGCCATTGCAGATTGCATCGCTAAATCTGAACGTGGAGCGGAATTTTGCTCACTGCCGTCAGATTTAGCTGTAGAATGGTTGCAGGCAAGTCCTGGCGAAGTTGCTGCTGTGTATAAAAAATTCATTTCTAAGCATGGCTATCGATGTATTCAGGAAGTAAGCATCTGCTCTACTCACGGTTTTTTTTAACGAAACGTGTAGTGAGGGGCTTTATTATCAAATATAAATTTGTATTGCAGTTTGATTTTATGTCTGAAACCTGGTCAATGAAACCAGATGATGTAGTGGCAACCATACAAACCATGGTCAGTACCTACAATGTAAATGAAGGTGTCAAAGAAGTGATATCAGCAGAAGATACAGTAATGAGGCTGAAGTCAGTCAAGCATGACAAAACAAGGTGAGAGAATATTAACAAGCCCCTTATTTTTGCTTTAAAATAAGAATTATAATCGGTGTTGTATTGGTCAACGCATTTTGTATAATATGTTTAAATTCCTGCTAGCACAACGCGAAAAATATTTCCGTAAGCATATCCACGTAAAGATCAGTGTGGTGGTACCCCATCAAACTGGGCATTGCAGCTCTATGGAATGGCGGAAATGTCATTTTCAAAATTCAAAACACTAATATGTAATAAAAATAAGCAATTCATGTAAATTAATTAGAACTGAGTTTAATAAAAGTATACTTTCAAATATTATTTACATAATTTTATGCGTAATGTCGGTCTCATGTACGTTCACCTCCCGTGCACGTGGTTCTGGGTTTGCTTTCGAGTGGGCACTCGAGTTTTTTGGGGGGTTAGTTCTGCATTCAGATAATTGACGGTAATAGAATTAATATAAAACAAAAATTAACTTATTTCGAAAATGCGGTGATCGTACTCCAGCATTTTGCAACGAGCATTATTGTTTGGACACGTTTTACACTAAATAATTTTATGGCCTTGATTGTCATTGCTGCTAGTATTGGTGATAACGAAATAAAATTATTTTAGTTAAAAAAGTTCATTATCCTTGCATATATTGCAATAATGAAAGATCTTCCACGCACCTCGTATTCATAACGACGCTCGCAGACTAACTGCCACTGCCGACGGGAAGATCATTGCCCTGAGGAAAAGATAGGGACATTTTTTTCAGAATTGCCAACTTTACATAAAGGACTCATCAAATGTGCATTTTGAATCAACAAATCTAGCATCAAATGAAAATAAATTCCCCAATCATCATAAATAATGCCTTTAATTCCGTCAAGAATTGACTAAACTTGTGTACTTTCAATAACATGCAAAATTCATAAAATTAAATTGCAGCTAGTTTTAGATGAAGGCAGAAAATTGGTATTCCCTTCGGATGCCGGGCCGCGCTCTGCAACCAAATCCCGTATCCTTCGGCGCTGATATCCGGCGGTTCGTTGCGGTCCTAAAACTACTAGGGGTCTTTGCTAAAGCACAGGGCCAAAGCGTAAACGCAAAAAAAAAAAAAAAAAGAGTTTAAGAGAGTGACAGGGTTAATTGCCTGGGAAAACATCATACGCCAGAGAGAGCGTTCAGTGAGCACTCTTTTATTTTAAAATGGTTTCATATTCATAGATATTGTTGCAATATCTTGGACATTGAATGTCATTAAAATTAAAATGTATATTTCTAACATATTAAAAGAATTTTTTCTATTGTCGGGGAGTTGTACAACCATGCAACCTAAGCACGAGCAGACACTGGTAAAGACGTTAATGTTTAGAGTGAATATTTCCTAACATAGGACACCAGTTACTACGCCTTCATAGCCCTGCAAAACATGAGAACTAATATGTTGTTGTGAAGTCGGTAGTATCGTTGTGAACTAAACTCATTTGGAACATGGCACCAGTACTGTCACTGAAAAACCTTAATAAATATTAGAAACACAATTTTGGTGTGTCGTTAATTGTACATGCACTTAGTTCATACCTTGTCCTCTAATGTACATATTCCAAAAATAAATTTGGAATTTAAAGAGCTAAAATAAGTTTCACTTGAACCTTCGCAGGAAGGTGCTGAGCCTGCTCCTGCCGTGGTGCCGGCGCACCGTGGCGAGTCGCGAGCGCACCAAGGCGTCGTTCATCGGCGTCGTGCACCAGATGCGGCTGGCGTACCGGCGCCTGGCGCAGATGCTGGTGGCCACCGGGCGCCTGCCCGACGCGAACCTCGTCTTCTTCCTCACGCACTACGAGCTCGGCCAGCTGCTCGCCACGCGCAGCGCCGCGCTCATCGCGAAGTGAGTGCTCGCCAGCGCAGGCCTTCCTCAGGGCTACAACATTGCGCGTTCAATGTGGAGCCGGAAAAATGAACCGGGAGTAGTGGCTCAGTGCAACTGATGTCACTGCAGTGCCTCTGTCCGGGTTCGAGTCCCGACAGTGGCAAGGTTTTCGACAGTACTTCGTCAGTTAGGTCGAATCCAATCGCTGACTAGAGAGAATTCTAGCGGCCGGCTGCTCTGATCGGTAGTTTTCCATGGTTTCTCCAATCAGATCCAGGTGAATGCCGAAGCAGTACCCTAACAAACGGGCCACGCGTGATGTTTCCTTTTTCTTCCTTGTCCTATCCTCACCATATATATATATATATATATATATATATATATATATATATATATATATATATATTATCCATGGTTGAGAAAAACCCCGCTGATCTTCCCCCGCTCCAGTCCATCCAGCTGGAGATCATAACCTCCTCCCAATAAAATATATGCACTACACTTACGGAAGTAATGATCTCAATAGTTGACGCGCCCGGAATCACTAACAATCAATCATCAATCAATTAATCGAAAAAATGAAATTAATGGAGACCAGTATTGTACATTCGAAGTAGTCTCGAAAATTACAAACATCGACTGGCTGAGTTAATACCAGACGAAGGCCGAGACAGTACCAAGCAAATTGATCACGGATCGCGCGCAATCTTTCCTTCTACCTACGCTCATCACTTTCACTCATTCACACTTACAGGCCCAACACTACCACACATGTTAGGAGACGAGTCTGGAACTTGTCCCTGCGAGGACAGTGCCCCAATAGGGGATATACCTGGAGGGGGGAAACAGAAACATGACGCGTAAGTCGACGTCGTATCCAACCATCCAGCGGGGGAGGAACACCGGTACTTGCAGGCATAAAAATCACTTCACTAACGAGGCTAATGATTGTGACAGTTTGCATGCCTGGAAACATCAATCAATCCAAATAACGAAAACTTCAAATATCCATACTTCTAATCATCGAAACTATTAATTAAATAACAAAAATAACATTTCCTAAAAATGATGTATTTTATTATTTTATAAAATAAAACGGCCGAAGTTTTTAATGTGGAGGAACACATACCACGTTCTCTTCATTTTCTAAAGCATGTGAACTCTACGTTAATCTGCGGTACGTCCCGCATTTTGACATTCTGACTTCCAATTGCCTCCGCGTTTACGATCGTGGTATCATTGATTGATCGTATAATAATAAATTTTTAATGTTATGTATTACACTATTTGTTTCTAAGTCCCGAATGATTTGAAGTTTCTTCTCAAAAGCTATACCTCCAACAAGCTTCATGCTTCCTGACTGCAAAGGTGTCAGAAGCTCTACTACAGTCTTCGATCGTGTCATCGTACTGTGCTTCATCACAGACAATCTTGCCTCAACGAATATTTCCTGACACTTTCTTAGGGCCTGAGACAAAATCCGATCTTTGTACGAAATAATACCTTTAACACATCTTTTCTGTTCGTGTGCTAGGGTTCTGTCCTCGTTTTCAGGGAAAAGTCGACCCATCCTTTTGCGAATGATTTCTGTATTAGAAAACCGTATGATTGTAAAGCTGCGATCCGCAAGTGGGAGAACTTGTTCCTCCTACAGTTGTCAATGTTATTGCTGATATGTGGGCAGTTACTTTGATCCATCTATCCAGTATGTTATGTTCTCTCCTTGAGCACAGTTCATAGATATTTTCAGGTATTTCAGATATAATCCATTCATGCTTAGTAAATAGATATGACTTACTTTTCAATAATAATATTTCACACCCACTTCTTGCCGTTATTTTATCATTTTTCTTCTTAAATAATTTTCTACTTGGACAAGATGAAATTACAAAGAGTGTCTGAAGTTGGAGGTCCATATCTGTCTAGATTACATTCTTGCTTTTACCATTTCACTCTAACATTTGAGGACTAATTCAGGATTTGATTTATTTTGTGTTCGCCGTATTATTCCATTAATATCACGGCAGTTGGCGATACTACCATCAGGTTCACTTTCTGAAAGGTGAGAGGCTCAGAGACGAAGGTAGTTGAAACGTATCATCCTCTACAGATACGAAATATTGTTGTTGTTATTATTATAGTTATTATTGTTGTTTTTGTTGTTATTATAGTCGGATATCTTTCTACAATTCTTTTTTAACGTCACGAATGCTTACCAACTGTATTATTATTTGTACTGTCAGGTGAGAAAAACATTACTTGAAGCAGTGGACATTCTAGCGTGGGTTCCTTCGACCAATTCACCGTCACCCTCCTAGTCAACTCAGTGTGTCCACTACCTTATGGGTGAAGTCCAAATGGATTTCCTATTCGAAGCATGTCTCAGGAAACTAGCGATGTCTCGCATCGGAGCACTAATAAGGAAGGGGCGTCTCCATGAGGAATCGATGCATAATAGGCTGACACTCTCGCCCTGTCTTAAGTTTCAGCACAATATATTTTAATACATACAGCTGTAAGAATCATATGCAATCCATTATATTTATAAAAATTACATCTTTCTTTTCTTGTGCACCGGTGTCTTTAAGCGAAGACCTGTAAAGACTTTCTATCCCGTACCGATGAACGACATGGAAAGATATCACGCATGAAAATTTCGTTTGAAATTGATGGCTTCAAAACATTGTACAAAGGTGCTATGCAAGTTTTTATTGAAAAGTGATGAACACATGCGATCTTAAGTAAGTTGCTTATAAAATACTTTGTGTAGCTTAATTCTCGAATTTACTTGTGAATTTCTAATTAAATTTCAAAATATGTGATGAATATTGCGTGAAAAATTATTGTAGGTAATAAAATGACTGGAATTAATTTTTCGATTTTTTTGGAAATTGAATTATCATACTATGTATTTCATGCAATGCATTTTTGTTGCTTCTTTGAAGATTTTCGCCTGCTGTTTACTCTGACGCTATTAGCGCACGCGTACCTGGGTGTTGGTCTTTTCGTCTCTGCTCAGAGACGCTAATAGCGACTGTTCTTGACACTCGCATGACTACCAAAACCTTCCCCCTCCTGCGAGACCTGCTGCTCCCCATCATCAACGAGGCGGTCCCCAAGGACAGTCCCACGCCATGCTCCGTGCGCTGAGAAAACGCCTTCTCCACTTTGCGCAAATTGGGGCCTGTTCCCCGGACCCTACAGCACTTTTTGTTTTCCCTTTGGCTTTCACCGACCTTTCTCATAATGCCCTTTCTTCCCACAGTTGAGCATTACGACTTATGTAATGTCCGTCTGTTGATCTCATCAGTAATGCTTTCAGGACACCGTGCTTAAAAATGATATTCTAGTTAGTATACCACTATGAATTACATAAGAATTCTCCGTTTAATTGATCGCTGATGATTGTGTTTTAATTTATAATTGCATAGCAAATGAAAATATGTTATTGTTAAAATTTCACATCTTTCAAAACGAAGGACATGAAGTTACTTTTAGTTATCGAGGGTGTAAAGTTTCTATATGGACTTTTAAGGAGATATATTCACTTCATAACTGCTAACACAGAGAAGGGACTTTTCTTCTGGATTTATTCATGACCAGTCGGTGTCCTTTTTCAGAGCTGGTAGAAGACAACGGCTTTGGCCGCAGTGGGAGAAATTGAAACTGCCCGAAATGATTATCGGATTGCCAAAACCGATTGACGTAAGTATTGACTTCAAACTTCTTTCAGTGTTATTTTTAAAAAAGTAAAATATTTTGGAGTACCGCTCTAACTGTGTGGTTCCTTGTAATCAAGAAGCAAATTCAATGTAAACCTTATGCTGTTGAACATTTTGTACACACATTTTTTACAATGTCACATGAGGAGGGCAGCCACGCCTTCTTAACAGATAAGTCTCATCGCTGCGCTATCTACCAGTCAGGAAGACAACTATAAGTTTCACAATTAAATCAACGAACAAGCGCGCCAACTTCAACGAACACAAGGAATGGTTCAAACAAAGAAATTCATTCTTCGCTCTAAGTAGAAACAGCGTGGTACCAAAAGTTATTTTAAGTCAAAAGAGTAATTTACTTTTTAAATATTAGTTACATTAAAGGAAGAGTTTTAGTAATATACTTTTTATCATTCAAGAATTCGTATTTAAATAATTTTGCAAGCTGTTCCAATATCTTATACTTTGCTCTGGCGATGCCTTTCCCACTTTTGTGTTTTTTCAAATTATATTTTTTGACAGATTCTTTCTGTGCAACCTTATTTTCTAATATTTTTTATATTTAAATCAAGTACTTAAACACAAATTCGAATTGTTCATAGAATTAGTCATTGCGATCGTTTACACGAACCCGGGTCCCTTCTATTGCGCCCAGTTGAACTTATGGCGACAATTAAATTTCAAATATTGATGGAATAAGTTACATTGCGCAACGAGGATAATGATGTAAAAAAAAATTTTTCATATGAAAGCATTTTCAGTGTATTTTAATCAAAAAGTTAACGATTGTTTTTCATTGTTTTAATAAAATATAAAATGAAGTTCCATTGCTAGAAGTTTCAACGATTGCACGGAATAAAATATAAGTGAAATGATAATGGTAAAATACGAAAAAAATTAATAGAAATGGAAGTATTCCTGCTATTTATTTGTTTTTAAATTTTATATTTAAAACATATTTATTTTCTCTTGTATTCTTGGCTAAGTGTCATTATGATTTCATAAGAACTTGTGTTTTATTATGAAAGTTGTGAGAACACCGTAATGGATGCGCTATTCAAGTGTTAATAAAGCGTCAAATTTGTGAAATGAAGTGATGGATATTAATGAACAAATTAGGAATATATTACTACACTCGCGAGTGTGGTACTTCATCCGAGTGTGTTAATACCTTTTAAATACAGTTTTGTACAGCACTTTAACCGCGGTTATCGATAACTACTAAAAGTAGAACCTAGTGTTTATGTCTGCCCCTTCTCTTCCGTTTAGCTATGTAAATTCCGTATCTGTTTACAATCCGTGCAACATTTTTGCATATTGCACTGTCGGTGTGGTTACCAGAAAACAGGTCGTCTCAATAGAATATTTATGAGAACGATGCTCAATGATTGCTTTGAAAATCAACTCTGCATGTTTTGGATGACTTTTTGTACATTTTTAGATATTTTTAACCTTTCAAGTCGATTTTTTGTTTTTGGCGCATTTTTAGGAGTTTATTTGGAGGATCGAGTCTAAATTGACCATATTACAATAGTAGATTCAAAGGTTTCTTCACGTTTCTGCACCATATACGTTACCTAGTACTGAATGTACACTTTTTACAATTTTCAAAGTTCTCATATTTTCGGAAAGTTAAACAAAATAACATATATTTTGACACATTTTTTATGTAATATATTTAATATTTCATAAAATTTATAAATGCCATGTTAATCGAAACATGTGCATTATTTTTTGGGAAAATGAAATTAACTCGTTGTCTTTATACTCACAGATTGCAAATGTCCAGATAAAATTTCAGTATAATCATTTCAAATGTCAAATTTAAATACACGATAATGTTACCATAATTAAATGTACATTAAAAAAATTCAATTTTTTTCAATTTTGGCAAATGTCTACCATTTTTTGCAAAAAGTTACAAAGTTATTCACAAATAAATACACAAATTAATTTTAATTATTGAAAAATAGCTAATCAACGAATTAATGAGTAAACACAACAAGTGATGACAACGTCCAGAAACGATTCAATTTTTTTCCCTAGTCAATAAAACAAGTACATTTAAACATAGGTATAGTAACAATATAGACTGCAACCATCAGATTATCATCACTAAAGTTTAAAATGTATCCATACATTTCATGCGTCTATCAAGAATTTAACACACGGAAATGAAAAATTTTGTAACGTGCGGCTACGGTGTCCGTTTCAAATTTTCATGTGGACCCCTCCCTCCCACATTCCTGTGCGCGCACCTAGGCCGTATACAGATTGCATTCCGCGGTCCACTATTCCTAGGCCTTTTACCTACCTTCCCAAAAAGGTGATTGTATCCCATCGGTTTTTCTCGTGAGTACTCTGCTCGCATAGGTATCACAGCTTTCAAGATAGACCCTTGAACATTAAAGAGAAGAACAAATACTTCTTGTAAGATTGTTCACCTTGTTTTCCTTTAGTACGGTAACGGTAGGATAGAGTACGGAAAACTTAATATTTTGAAATTAAAATTAAGGAAACGTTCTTAAACTATTGAAACTGAATTCAACGTTTACCATGGGCTGCTCCAAAGAGGAAGGAAAATTGGACCATGGCCTTCCTCTTAAAATATGCATAATTAAAATAACTATTTTTTAGTTAAAAATACACAGTTCCGATCTTTCTGCTGATTTTCTCTCGATTCGTGTGAGAACCATTTGCGTTACGCACAATGGAAACTTAACTAAATTGTTTCAGTCTTCCTCATCCCGCACATGGGCTTAGATGCAATCGGACTATGCCTTCTCAGGTAGCCAAAAGCTTGAGGGTTTTTGGGGAAGCAGGAGCGAGGGAAACCTGACAGCAGGGTGCAATCGAGCGATCCCTCTCCCCTCCCCCCAAAATACTATGCGCTTACCCAAAGAGGATGCAACTGCTACGCGGCCCTTCGTCGACGCGTCTGACACTCACTCACCCCCTTTTTGCACCGATCCCTTTCTCTGTGCTCTTTGTTGGAGACGGGAAGAAATAATTTGTTTACACTGTTCTTCATTTCTACCCTACCAAATTATTTCATATTTTTATTGTTAATTAATGCAGTACGAAACGTTCAAGTGTACCTAAGTAATAAATATATTTGCTAAAGAACAGATTGGTACAATTTAAGTAGTGAAAATCTCTGTATCCCTCAAACACGCGTAACAGAGAGGGAGATTTTTTGGGAACTGCGAGTGATAATAACCTGGGTAAAAAAGAAAGTTATTTACGAATTTCCGGTGTTATTTTTGGTACACTCCAACGAACTGAATAAGGGATATGTAATGAACTGAATGAGAGCCTTCTGCCTGCAGTCTGGAAAATCTTATCCAAACATTTCCGGTATGTTTAAACTTTCGATTTACGTAGTAAATTTTAATAACGCTTCATAAAATGGACACCTGTCCTGAAAGAACATTATAATATTATCCATCTTAGAATTTAATAGTGAATACACAGGAAATTCTTATGTATACAATAAATGTAGCTTCACTATGCGCACGTTTTGTTGAGCTTTTCTTTTGCTTGTAGTGGTAGTAGAGCTTAGGATGAGTTTCTATTTGTTAGCAATAGAGAAAAATCAAATCTGTTCGTTCGTTTACCGTTACAAATAAGATTTCTATGATTCGACAACGAAAATATCTAGTTTTTGAAATGTTAATCTCTTGCTTTTCTAAACAGTATTATTATTATTATTATTATTATTATTATTATTATTATTATTATTATTATTATTATTATTATTATTTAATCTTTCAACATTAATAGTTAATTTGTTGGGAAGGGACTCAAACTCAAGAAAGCGTGCGCAGATGATTTTCTCCCCCATACGTCACATACAGTTTTTGACTAAATAAATACAAACATAGATGGACCAGTTATTGTATTGTGGGTTTTAACGAGTGATCAATACTAAAAAATATGCCATTCTTTTCGCCAGATATTAACATTTTCCTTCGTCTATAGTCAATGACATTAGGAACTTTGAGAGCTTTAATAGTATTACATCTTAAATACAATTCAATGTCACACATATAGACAAAGAAATAACACCTGAATGTTTTAACATGTTACAAAACTAACAGAAAACTTAATTATAGGTTGATCTAATCATCTATTAATGTAACTTTTCATCTCAGTGTGGTGTATGCGAGTGTTGACCGCTTGTGCGTTGCGCAGACGAGCCCGCTGCCGCGCGGGGGCGAGGGCGAGGGCGTCGTGCGGCTGAAGGGCACGCCCGTGTGGGCGGGCACGGTGATGGGGCGCGCGTGCGTGGTGCACCACCTGGGCGAGATCTCGCAGCTGCGCAAGGGCGACATCCTCGTCACGCGCAGCACCGACATCGGCTGGAGCCCCTACTTCCCGCTGCTGGGCGGCGTCGTCACCGAGCTCGGGGGGCTCATCTCGCACGGTAAGCACCACCGCTCTCTCCTCTTTTAAGACTCCCACAGACTGACGCGGAAGATTCGTAGCCTACGCGGATGGTATGTTCAAGGAATGGTACATGAATGGTACCGCGGATGGTACATGAATGGTATGTTTAAGGAAACGAGTGACGATGGGAGCGAGTTTTCTTCTATATCATGAGAGTAATTATAACCTTTATACGTATGTTACGTTCAATATTTTTTAGTTTCCATTTACGAGTAATTCAAATTTCAAAAAAATTCGAGCGCATCTTTTCCACTAGAGGTATGCATTTCATAACGTAGTATTGCTTCTGAAAAGTATCTATTTTAGTGGGCCTTGCATTGTTTTTGTTTCCACGAAATATTTGCAAATAGACGGTACTAAACATTTTTAGGATAAAGTATTAGAAGCTGACCAAGGCAAGAAAACATTACTTCCCACGAAAAGTAAAGACGGGTATACATGTTGTATTCTCTCTCATACCTGTCGGTAATATTGGGGATATAACATTCCCCAATATAATATTGGGAAAAAAACTAGTCACCTCTGACACAGTTTTGCTATAGCCTTCTTTTCAGGACTGGTAAACAACTGACTTGTACATTTTTTACATTCGTAATCCTAAGACCAAATGTTTTACATGTAAAGTATTTAATTTATTCACGTTAAATATTTTATGTTGTTCCACAGTCAGCGAGCTTAATGTTTACTTCCCCAATTTAGTTTTATTCATTCTTTGTGTATATGCAGTTGTAGGTACGTAATAGGTAATGAAGATTTTTGTTCATGTTTCATGGCCGACTTTAAATACCTTGGTTATATTTTCTTAATTACATGATATGGCGCCGTTCGTGAATTCTGATTGGTGGGTGTGTCGTTTAATTGCACGTTTGAATTTTAATTGCAAGCATGCTATTAACAGATAATCAACGATTTTTTCATAGAATTAATGAGCATATTTAGTTAACTAAACGAAAAAATACACTAATGTAAAGAAGCCGCTAATGTAAACATTAACGTCGCGAGAGAAGTATAAAAATTACATTTTTGTAAAAACAAAAGTATAGAGCACTATGGCGCTTGTAGAGTACATTTAGCACTAAGCCTAATAAACGTTTAAAGAAAATATTTTGAACAGTTTTCGAGAAAATCTTTTGTTTGTTGTTTTTAAAAACTTTACATATTGCAATATTGCGCGAAAACGACTAAAATTTTCCAAAAATGTACATGACCTTAACGAAAGAACTAAATATGGAGACAAACTTTTACTTGAAAGAAAAATATCTTTTTTGTAGTAGGAAGACGCCGGAAAAAATTCAAACTTCTGAAATTTTCGAAAATTCAGAGTTAACAGTGAAAAATGGATCTATGCCATCTTCATAAGTGTATTTTACTCTATTCTTTCAAAAAATTTGTAAGAAAAATTTGGTGCCACTTTTGAGAAGTTTTGAAAGTATCCCAGGGGTGTCATGTAAAGTAACCCCAAATTTTAAAGAATGTTTACCAAAATCGCTGCGCTTCGAGTCGCGCCAGATTAGGCGGGGAATATCCATTTTGGAAAATATCCTACATATGGTTTAGGCGCTAATAGCGTGACATACAGATGGACGTTTTGAAAAAAACACACAAACAATCACACACACACACACACAGACACAAACAATCACACACACACACACAGACACAAACAATCACACACACACACACAGACACAAACAATCACACACACACACACAAACAATCACACACACACAAACAATCACACACACACACACACACAAACAATCACACACACACACAAACAATCACACACACACACACACACACAAACAATCACACACACACACACACACACAAACAATCACACAATCACACACACACACACACACACAAACAATCACACACACACACACTTTCGGTATGAGAGGACCCCAAAACATGCATTTTCGCATTAATCTCGAAATAGATTTTCTGCAGCGTAACAAGACTTTCTACATCACGTGTATTACTCCGTATATGCGAGAAAGTAAAAATAGATGCCATTTACACAGGCTTATTAACGTTAGAAATAATCGTGATGAAACATTTTGAAACATTAAGAATTTTGTTGAAAAATTTAGAAACCTTTTATTTTGAACTGCTTTTTTCACAATAGGGAAATCTCATTAGGTTTCACTTAAAAAATATTCTCTTTACTTAGTGCTCACGTAAATATACAGGGCGAATCATTTGGGATGGAAAAAATCCATCACTATCTTCTCAATTACATTAATTTTTCTAGCGTAATTTTCCTGAGGAACTCTTCCTTTCTGTCCAGCGGATACTTGAATATTTCTCTTCTCTGTAACTACGAGGAGATTGTGCTTACAGTTTAAGCCTTGGGGATCTCTAGGTATTGCCAAAGCAAAAGTATCCTTTTTTTTTCAACACGCTAAGAAAATCGAAAAATTTTGGAATTGACGGACGCGAGTGCAGATTACGACAGTTCTGCATCGCGCATCTGTGATGTTGGAAATGCTCAGTTAAGTTCGGATGGCATTCAGACTGCGACAAAATCTAAAAAATTACAAAAAAACAAAAAACAATCTACTGGAATTTAGCTTCAGAGTCCAAACAGTAAAGGAATTATTAATTGCTAATATTGAGGAACACGCAGTGTGTTTTTTCACGCGAAATGACTAAGCCTGGAATTGTCTTGATGTGGTGCGAGGAGTTCACTCATTTATCATATGTTGCCTTCCTGCGGAAATAATCCTTCAAAGCATCAAAAACAGCCTGCAATGTCTTGCCGAATGACTTTTCAGCGACCGATGAGAACCCTATAATACACGAATCGTAGTGTCCAGTCATGCGCTGACTATAGCAAAATACTGTAAGAACGAGAAAACCAATATTACAAAACAAAGCAATATAATTGAAAGCTATGGAAACGAAAAATCTCTGAAAATTTACCACTATTGACACTAATCAAATCATGACAAATGATCTCACATGACTAGACCTTACTAAGTCTGTTCTGCAAGTAGAAATAAAGCAATGACAATTTCAATTGTTTTATATACAAAAAATGGACGTTAGAGACAGAATTATTCGAGTAGGAAAGTTAAAAGGTTTAAAAATAATGTCAAAAATACAGTATCACTGTTTCCCACAAACAACTGAAAAGTGACCGCTTAGTAATTTTGAGGGGAAAATTGACTTTCAAGACTAGGTTGTTCAAAAAACCTGCAGTATTTCCATTTCTGATTTGAAAAAAATCCTTCAATGAAAGTGCAAAATGAGATTCATGAAAATTTTCAAGTTCAAAATATTCATTGCATTATCACTGAGAACATTTCAGTCAATGTACCTGAACCTTCCACTTCATATTCATTTGTTTAAATTAGAATTGCTATTGTGATGTTGTGACAAGATTTCATTTAGAATTTTTTATAATTTTAATAATCTACTAGTGACCTTCAGCTGAATAAAATCACTCAAAATTATTTTCCACAAAGAGGCTCAGAGACTTAACAAATAAAATACTATTAGAACACTGCAAAAAAATGTTAAGTCTTCATGAATACTACAATTACAGTGTAGTAGACCTTGATTACACAGTACATCAGTTCCTCATAGCAAGAATATAAAAAAAGGTTGCTGTCCCATAATGCAATACATAAATAGCAAGTATTTAAAGGCAGAAGGCCTCTTTATTGGAGCCTTGCTGCCACAGGACGTTAGCTGTGTCAAAAGCAGTCCCACAGTGAGTATGCAGTTAGAATACGCACTATAAAGAGGCGGAAGAGAAAAAATTTGCATTTTTCAGTCCAAATCGAAACACTAGGTTTTTTTTTTTTTTTTTTTTTTTTTTTCTTTTTTTTTCTTCTGAAGTTCCCACTAACCTCTCGAAATCTTAGACACCTCTCAGAGAAAGGATGTGTAATTTTCTGTAAATTAATGCTTACATTTTAAATTAATAATAAATACTCTGGATAATGTTTACAGGAGCTGTGGTCGCCCGAGAATATGGTTTACCATGTATTGTTGGAGTTGAAGGAGCTACTGATCATTTCAAGACTGGTATGAATCTAAAGATCTCTAACACAGATCAGTGTTTTGTTGGATATGCGGAACATTAACAATCTTTTTTTTCAGGTGATACTGTGTTGCTGATGGGGACAACAGGAACTTTGGAAAAAGTGGATAGCTGATCACATTGAAAGAAGAACAGTATCATGAGGAATGAAAAAGTGTGATACGTGGAGCAATTATAAACTCCAAGACAGTATTTAATAAATGATATTTTATTACTTCACAGTAAGCCAATATTATAATGAGTGGAGTATTGTATAAACAAGCCATACAATGAGGCAACCTATTAAATTGTGTTTAACATGCTGTTTGCGAAGTGAATACATACTACTCCATACAGCTTCAAATCATCTGTTCCAAAAATATATTTTGGGCTCTGGTAATATGTAAATCAAAAATATATTTTTTAATTCAACAATATTTATAGCATTTACCAAAGCATAGCTTATCACTCACCTCTGAAAGGGAGATTCACGATTCAAACATTACACAAAGTAATAGATATTAGTAAATACACGAAGTGGATAAGGTCTATACTAAGTTGGTGCACTATTTGAAGTTCCAAAATTGAAGGAAAATCTACTGAAGACCACGTCCTCTATTACATGCAAGTAATAGACGAGTTAAAGCAATCAGTCAAGTAACACAAATTCTCAGTCATGGAAGCTTGCTTCTCAGTGCATCATACTGGCAACATTTTAAACATTTCTAAAACGACAAATTTTTTAGACCTATACTCCAACAATCAGCTACAAAGCTTTTTTCATAGCTTTTTCAGGAAGTATACAGAGTGAAACACCCTACTTGGGAACCAACACTTCGTAGTCAGGGTAGCCCAACTCCTGACCTCCGTAAGGAATGTAGCACACATTGTGGCTGGCCTGCACCTGGAAAAGAAATTGCGTACTCCATTATATTGGTAAACAATCAACGGTATAGCTTAGCTTATGATCTAGTCTCAATACTGTATTTTTTTCTTGTTTATTACTTTTTTGCAACATAGTCAATTTTTAAAAAAATCGTATAAAATCACACTTTAAGGGTTTCACATTTTTTTAGTTAATATTTCCACAAATTTGACTTTCATTTTCTATAGAAATTGGTACGAAATGAAATCTTTTTCAAAAAAGATTTTAATTTCAACTGCAAAACGTAACAGTATTTTTTTTACTGTAAACTAGTAGAGTCAATCCCATGACTTGACGCTTCACTTCAGATATCTTTTGTGATCATGAATTCTTCGCTTTGAAATATTTAAGTCCGTGTCTAGTTTACATTTCTTAAATTTTATTTCAGTGTGTTGGGGTTTTGTGAGTATCGTAATAAAATAACAAGGCAGCTTTAGTTTTATTTTCTTTTGGATACGTTTGCCGAATATTTGAAGCGAGTGGTGTAGTGGTAATTATTCCGTGATGTAAATCACGTTTGCTTTGCAGTTACGAATGTATTACTGCATCTGATGAAAATGTAGAGGCTAGGCCATCGAATTTAGATCTGCCATCAGGAGGCCAGATTTAGAATACACCTTTTATTTCTTCCATTTACATGCCACGCAGACAGATCAACCCTTCTCGTCCTAACGGTCCAGACGGTGACAGTCCCTTCGCGTGTCGTGCCAGTGTGAAGACGTACCTTTCCGACGGTGACGGTGCCCTCGTGCTGGGCGCGCCCCGTGAACAGCGGCTCGCCGTCCTCCGTCTCGCCGGAGGGCAGGGCGTTGGCCGGGATCTCGCCGCCGGCGGACGACACCCACGTCACGTCGCAGCCGCACAGCACCTGCGACACCCAGCCAGGGGCTTAGGAGGAGTTGTCGACGGGGACACCACAAAATAAAGGGGCGTTCTTTTAGTTCTAAATGTACTTCAACAAGAACACATCAAATAGGCTGGTTGTATGTTTATGAAGTCTTATTGCATTAATGAACTGTGTAAGTGGGGATTCTATTCAGGGTTTAATTATTTTGCTGTGAAATTATGTTTGTGTAAAGTAGTATTAGTCTCTTTTGAATTGTACTGTGAAGATAGATCACTAGACAATTACACAGTAAAGTAGTGTCTTTGGGCTCACTCAGCTCAGAATAAAACTGTTCGCTTTCAAAGGGGCAATTAAGCTGTGTTTTTTGTCGTTTTTACATATTTAAGGTGACTTTTGAACAACCAATGTCATAGCGCCCACTGTAAGTAACCTTGGTGTAATTATAGAGGTATACGGTCACACAGACGTCCATGTCCCAGGTAGGAATCAAACCCGCGACCCTTTAGGCACGAGGCAGCTACGGCTCTTCAGCCTTAGCAACCCGGCTTTCCAAGGCTGAAGGTGGTTGTTCATATCGGGTCAAAGGGATGACGTAGTTATTTTAGGTTTTTGCATTTTGTATTCTTATATTTTTAATGCCTGCGCGGTGATTCAAAAAACTAATACAGAATACAAAAAATTGTAATAACTATTATATATGTGCAGGTTTTCGTGAGCCTCGGAATACTCCCCTCACTCTTTTGCCAACATTAGTTGAATTAAGAATAAATGATAACGAGCGTTTTAGACAAAATCTGATTACCAGAAATGTTTGCTCCCGTGTAATAGTTTTTCGATGCAAAATGGTTTCTAACTATAAATTTGATATAAATTTTATTTTGTGAAAATACCCAACCTCCCCACTCCTCACTCAACTGACGAAGGGAGGGCTCAAGAAAACGTGAATAATACATCCCCTTGCCCGGGTAAAAGCCAAATCCTCACCTGGTACTCCTCCTTGCCGTGCTCGGCGCCGCCCCAGGCCACGTAGCACACGCCGTGCGACGGCACCACCTTGCCCGGGATGAGCGCGCCCTCGTGCTGCGCGCGCCCCACGTACAGCTGCTCCCCGTCGAAGCCGCCGGGCACGGCCTCAGGCGGCACCTCGCCCGCGCGCGCGTCCACCCAAGTGGGCGTGCTGCCGGCGGGCGGCGCAGACGGCAGGTTGAACCCGGGCGCGCCCGCTGCAACACCCACGCACGCCCATCGCACCCGCCGCCCGCACTGCCCTTCTCAGACCGGGAGGCCGTCACAGTGGAATCGCCCCAAATTTCGGTCGGCCGCTTTTGTCAGAGGTTTCGGATTCGTTCAAACAAGCTATGGTAAACTGAAATGATCTTGGCAGTCACTAGAAACAGTAGCGCAACCAACCATCGCCATTTAATATCCTTTCATTCGATAGCTCCGTCAGGCAGCAATCAGGAGCTAAAGTGAAATTATAACAATTCGCGACATTAAGGAGATTTTCAATAATATTAATATTTGTTTGAGATAGATTCATACCACAGTTCCAATTCTCCTGACAACTGGATATAAAATGGCTGGAACTGTGGAACAACACTCTACTCTGTATCTAGTGAACCTGAACGACCTCTTCCGATGACGTCCAAAACCCTCGGTTGTCGGATGAAGATGTGTTTCGTTTGGTTTTGCCCATCCGATATCGGCCGACCGAAATTTCTCCTAATATCGGCTCCAGCATGACCGCCGCCTCAGACTGCCGCTCTAATACTTGACCCGATTTACACGCTTCCTTTTGATGTGCGATTCCGGAGTTTTAGCGAACGGTTTCAGCAGTTTCGGAACCTCAAAAGCTGCAAGCCCGCGTTCTCAAAATCTCCGGAATTGCTCGTTAATAGGAAGCGTGGAAGTCAGCTCTAGGCTTCCGTGGTCGGAGGTAATTGATTCTTGGCTGCTCGGTAGGGGCCGCGTACCAGGCACGACTGCTAACGTTTTAGTCGTCATGGTGCGTCCTTCATTTCTCGGTGAAGGAGGGCAGTACAACGACAAACGTTTGAAAGCATTCCTGGGACGCGGTATCTCTCCGACAAGAATCGTAACCTTCTCCACCCAGTCTCCAAAAATAAGCCCGGTTGCATCCCAGATATTCTCGCGCTTTTGCGAAGAGATAGCCAGTTTGGATTTTTTTCGTGACTTAAGTTTGTTTTGTTTATTTCTTTACAAAGCATGCTGTTTGGAGCACTGCCAGCGTTGCGAATAGCTACTAAAGAGTTTGTGAAAACAAAATTTATATTTAATGTCCAAGATCTTAACGTGCTCTCTGGAAAAAAGACAGTCCTGGAAATTTAACCAAGTTCTCGTGTTTATTTGCATTTGTTCTCCATCAACTGGGAGACAGCATTAACTTGCTCAATTTTGAGTTAACGGCATGCTTTCCTCCTTCACCCTCCCATAACTACAGGGATGCAATCGGGCTATCTTCAGAGGAGGCACGAGTGGAGATTGACTGGGAAGCGGGGGCAATCGGGCGAATCCCGGACCGCCCCCAGAGGCTGCTCACACTAACACATTCGCATGCCAAACAAGCGCACGCCACTCCAGGAAAACGGGTCGCATGCACGAGTTTTTGCAACCTTCAAAGCCAAATGTACATCCATGATTTTTATCAACCAGGAATGCGTTTACAGGAAAATATCTGCAGCATGAAACTGCCATACTCCAACATTCTACTGCTGCACTGATCGAAGAGAATATGGGACGTAATATACTAAAATTTTTTGGATTCTACGCGAGAATGCGTAATGAACGTTTTGTAAATTAAAGCAATGAAAAATTCTGTAATTAAGGAAAAGTTCCCGACTTCTTCCATAATTGCTTAAAAACGAAAAAATTTATGATTTTTGTCAACAGTAATGATTAATGAAAATATTATTATTTGTATACCATTTTCAAAATTGTTCTAAAACTGTGAAAAATCAATCCTCTCATACTGTAGTATGGTGGGCTGTGAAAATGGTAGAATAACTTGTGCATGCAACCTCCAAAGCAGCAGACATCTACATGACCGAAAGGGTCTCCAAAACTTAGTCCCTAGGAAGACGTCATCTGTAAAGTACGACAATCCATCACTGTTCATCCTACATTAGCAAATATAAGCGAGGATTATTGCAGCACTAAAACATTTATATATCATTTTCGTACTACTATATTCTGAAAAGGAAGAAGAGATGCGTCTATTAGATCTGCTTTTCGTTAACTGCAATTGCTACTAAAAGACAAATTACCTACAAACCCAACACCGAAAGAGTTATCCAGTTAGTTCCAGAAGGTGCTGAAAGAGGTTCATAGAGAAGAGAGCGCGTCATTGGCGTGCTACCCACAAACCCTGCGAGACGTACCAGGGGGTGGTCTCATCGTGTCCGCAGCTGAGGGAATGTTCCATCCCGGAACGCGTGCTGCAACACAACCGTTAGCTCAGGCCATGCTCGTGCAATTGTCGCCATGCGCTCTGCGGAACTGAACGGGTGGCAGCGTAGAGGGTACAAAGGAAAGGTTGCAAAGCAGCAGTAATTAGCACAGGCAATTTGAGTTTTGCTGAGGGGTCTTACGAGAAAACACTTATTCGGTAATCTACTAAAATTCTAACATTTGACATGAACGAAAATTTACTCAAAACAGGCAGACATTTATATTCATTATTTACGTAGGAATGACAATGTGGAATCTACTTTTAGGTTACGGGGCTACTCACGGATATTGTTATTGTTCTGAAATGTTAATTCTGCTGTTATATGTACAGGTCAACCATTCCCTTGCGTCTGACTAAGCTACCGCGCTTCTTTGCAACATCAGTTGTTGCAAAAATGCACAAAATTGGATATGATACATTTGACAACTCAGATGCATGTCCGCAGAGTTGGAGTTAAAAGGTAAACAAGCCAGAAACTCGTTACTGCATGCTCCCTGAATCCTAATAATAAATACAAATGTACAATTTCTTAAATCTAAACAAAATTCTTGATTAAAAATATACCATGACAAAATATAAACATGTTCAAATCTACAAAAGACTAAACAACAATTCTAAACATACAAAGCAAGAACATTCCACATTGGTGAGCGAAGTGGAGGAGGATTGCAAGGTGACACGTGCTCGGGCAACATTAAACGCCCACAAACATTTCCTGTAAAGTAATACCTACCCCGTCATAACCGTGCGTCAAATTTGTACACTAAAACAGTTCGCTAAAAGAGCATATAAGATCGCTTTCCTTCACCGAAGAATAATGAAAGGTTTGAGCTTCTCTGATGTTTACCCCAAACGCACTGAAGTTATTATTTTGTTCTTTAATTGCTTTCAATACGTAATGAAACTTCAAAAACTCTTAGTATTAAAACTTAATGAATTGCCAGAATCAAACCCAAGGTAGCGCGGATTTAATGTACAATTCCGAAACCTTCAAATCATCCATAAGGTTAGGAACCTATGACTTGAAGGCATTCGCATATTTTTTTATATTTTTTTAATTTTTTAAACTTTGGTGATAATTTAGATTTACACGTTCTGTAATATATTAGGAGTTTTAAGGACGCAAATGGTTACTAGTTCAAGTTACCAGCATGTCTTACTTTTTTGTTATTGCAATAGAGGCCCAGTTACTTTCTGGTTCGAATCTCGAGCCTCCCAGCGAAGCATGGGATCCTAGCGTGTACCCGCATCAGAGCGCCCGAGGTTAGCGCACAGAAGCGTAGGAACAACTAGCGGTTAATCGTTGCGGTTAGCAAGTCTAACGGTCAAATGGGAAATAATTTGAGTGAAGGGCAGGAAACGGGTACATACTACATTAATGATGTGGCGGGGAAGGTCAAAGGTTCACACTGAGCTAAGCTTTCGTTAGTAGTATTATGATGAATACGTAATTTATCTTTAAGAAACAAGGAAAATGGTACATTTTAGTCAAAAATACAAATATATTTCAAGATAAACTCATGACTGCCAGCCACAGTACCTTTACACAAAGAATCTTATTGCAACTAAATGGAATATAAACTTTAGGAGTAAAAATGTCAAGTTTTAGGTCGTGGCGGCAAAAACCAGAATACCCGTTCAAAATTTAATCACGATAATCTCATACCATACTCTTGATTTTGGAAACTGCACATAATGGGTATCGATTTCAGTGCTTCAATTAACAAAACTTAACTAAAGATGTACAGTTTATAAGGATTAACTTTTAAGGATGGATTGGAGATAATTTCGGTATATTTTTTCCCTAAGTTTCTTCCATTTTATGACAATCACTAAAGGGGCCCAATGAATCCAGGACCATTCAAAAAATACGAGTGTGAATATTTAGCTTTTACACCCCACCCACTATTTCCAAAGAAATCCACTAATGTTAATGTTCTCCACCCCTCCCCCTCTATTGCGTTTAAATTGTGCGACTTCATTGCAATTTTTAATATACATTTGATTAATAAGCTCATTCTAGTGCCGCTCCTAAGGGGAGGGGTCCTAGGGTTTCAATCCCCCTTCCCAGAAGCTATGAAAAAATGTTTTTTTTTCTTATTTTCAACAGTAACTAAAGTCCTTCAATAACAATTTATCCCATTAGATAGAATCAATTGTTAAAATTAAATCAAGAAATAAAAATATTTTTTAATTCATGAGGTATACATTGCATTATAAGAAAACCCAGTCTGCTGGATATTTCCCTTGTATCTCCCCTCCCCCTCTAGAAAAATATTAATTCGCCACTGCGTCTGTAGTTTCACAGTAATCTATCAAATAAAAATTTGTGAGAAAATTTACGTTTCTAACGATCCTTCCCTTTCGTTCCTTTTCGTCTCAGTAGTGGAAACAATCCTACATCCCCCTAAATCGTACATCCCCCTAAATCGTACATCCCCCTAAATCGTACATCCCCCTAAATCGTACATCCCCCTAAATCGTACATCCCCCTAAATCGTACATCCCCCTAAATCGTACATCCCCCTAAATCGTACATCCCCCAGAAAAGCTAAAGTATCTTTTGAACGGGCCATCTAGGGTGATCATCTCTCTCGGTGGGGGTGGGGAGGGAAGTAGGCAAGGGAGGGAGACGAGGGCGAGGGAGTACCTTGGGGCAGGTTGCTGCGCGGGTCGAACGTGCGCAGGCGCCACCGGCCGGAGGCGCCCCACGCCGTGCGCACGCCGAAGTGCGTCACGCCGATGTGCGCCGGGTCGCGCCACTGGATGAGCGGCGCCCCGCCGCCGGCGCCCGCTCGCACCGACACCAGCCCGTGCTCCCAGCGCACCTCGAAGCGCCGGAAGTCGTCGTTGCCCAGCAGCCCCGGCGTGTCCTCGCGGACCTTCGGCCCCGCCCAAAGGGTTAAGAGCAAGCCCCCCGGCGCGACCACCCACCCACCTACTCATCCACCCCACCCACCCACCCACCCGCGGATGGAGGACCCTCGCTCCGGGGTTGATTGTCCAGCTGGAGGAAGATTTTGTTTGACACTATTTGGACACATTCATAACGAAGCAAACGTAAACGAAATAGGTTGATGCAGTGATATCGACCGTCAGTACTGGTGGACGATAGTGTACTGCAGCAAGAACCAAATAACTTCTAGCGTTTTTAGACTGGGAATACGTTTGTATGAACATTAGCTATCATTCAGCACTAAACGCTCCATATGTGGCGCTCATGGTATACGAAATAATTGTCATCCAAACATGCTCGCGCTCATCTTAATTCACGTCGTCTGATTACATGTACATTTCACAACGTATGGGTCGAGAATGGCCTGTATCGATATTGACGTGTGGTTTTTACGTTGGCCCTCCTTGTTTAGTGTGCCCATGTTAACAATATATTACGTCCATGTTATTTTCATTATAAATGGCTCTCGTGGCTTGCCCAAATGAAAGACCTTTCTTCTGTAATGATTTATTCGTTTTGAGTGTGAACATTCAGTAAGTATCACATGGGTGATCAATCCGCTATGCAGTCACCTTGTCTGCTGGAGTGAAGTGTCCCCAATGCGTCATAAGTTTGTTGATACCCCAGCAGAGTGTGTCAGCTACAATAGATGCGATTACATTGACAGTTCCTCTGCATTATTTCAATCGAAAAGCCACGAACCCTTTTCGTGGAGAAAAATAGTGAGCATGTGTTTCGAATGCACAGTAACCAGCCTTCAAAAAGTTAATTACTGCTTGCTCAGACCGTGTGTACAATGCATGTGGTGAACGTCAACAGTTCAAAGTGCTCCTGCACATGTAAACACATTGCGATGACAAACCATACCACTCTTTCTTAAACACTATATTACCTAGAAGAGATACTATGGCTCTAGGTCGTTATGCTAAAACATTACAACAAAAGTCTAGAAATTTCATTTAGGCAACCCAGAAACGAAAGTGAGCATTGACTGAAAACAGATTTCATCCGCTTCAAGAATATGGGATTGTAATTTATTAAAATAGAATTTCATGTTTGAACTTTTGTACTAAATTATTAGTTCATTATTTTGTTCTTAAGGGGCAAAAATTGAAATGAGCGTTATTTTTGTGGTGTCATCATAATCTTCCTCTAACTAGACAATCTGGTGTAATTGCGTTGCAGAGGTTATCCGTATCGAGGCAAGCCTTAACGTTAAGTCTCAGTATGACTATTATTCAATATCGCACTTGTCATTAACAAAACGCGCATGCCATTAAGTAATCCGTCAATTTTTGCTAGTGCAAATCATTTCGCACAATTATACTTCGTGTACCAATATTTTATAAATGACGTCTGGTACGCGTGTGTATTCCACTGACATATCTGCCGTAATTAGCTGAAACTATTGTAAACTTTATCTGAACTGTTCTGATCTTCACGATTCGTCATGTTGAATCCTATTATTCAGCAAATCTGAATCAATTTTTGGGTTCATAGAGTTTCGATTGTTTTCTAGTCGTATTTCAGAGATTTTACTCCCATCCTATGGGTTCCAGAGTCAAATATGTCATTAAAAGTTAATGCAAAATAAGTCGGCGACTACTTTTGTGCTCTTCACCACTCTTAAACCTAGCAAATATTTCTTGCTTTTTCTTCTTTACAACGTAGGTAACAATGTCCACTATATTGCCAACCCATTTTCATATTTCTAATGTAATCTGACATTCTGGATTTAATATCTAACGACGTATGCGTTATACACTGTTTTGTATCAATGTAATAGCACCAGATTCTTGAAAAAAAAAATCAACCCTTTTGCGTCTTGCTTGGCGTCGTTTCAAATAATTGGCTATTAAAAGTGTCGAGTGAGCCGCCAATTTGAATCTCTAACAGCGTCCTCCGATGTGAGCGAGAAGCGAGGGTCCTCCCCCCGCATTGCGTTCGTCGCCCCAGGCTCCCCGGCGCTACCTTATCGGGCTTCTCGCGGTTGTAGCGGATGACGGAGGCAGAGTTCTCCCACCCGCCCAGGATGATTTCGTACATGGGCTCCGTCTCCTGCGGGCCCTTGGTGAGCGCGATGTGCGCGTTGGACGGGGTGCGCACGAACACCTCCAGGGCGCCCACGGGCACCGGCCGGAACTGGTACTCCAGCTTGTCGGCGGTCTGCACCTCGTGGCCACCTGCCATGCGGTCGGGAGGCCAACGTGCAGACCAACAGCACGCATGCGACGTGCCAGACAGCAGGGTTGCCAGAAGGCGCATTTTGAATGGGGACGTTCCGTTACAGTTTTCGTGAGGTTAGGGAAGATTGTTGGAAAGATCCGAGGCGACAACAGCATACAAGACATTTGTTGAATCGCAAACTTTGAGGAATCCAAAAATTTGGCAATTCAAATTGTGTCTTTGCACAATTTCCTTGTTTCAGCTCGACAACTTAATTCTCAATTTTAAGTATTTTGTATTTATAAGTAATTTTGAATGCAGAGAATGTAGTAATTCTATTTTTATTGATCAGATCTGCTACAGAGATAGCCCAGATAAGTTAAATTTTAAATTCAAATTTTTAATACTGCCTCATCTATGGAATAAAATTAATGAAGGGAAAAGTATGTTATTTACTTTCCTTTTAATGTAAATGATAAGAGATGCCGTATGCTTGATTTCGCTTTCGAGTTTTCCTCAATGAATTTCCTTCTCGACGAAAGTCTCTTCAAAATGCCTGGCAACCCTTCGTGCGGTTCTTGCACGCAATATGCGCTAGTGCAGGTGATTGATCCAAACAGAATGCTCTCGCCTCTACTATGTGCTTTGCTGAGGCTACGACCCTCCAGGAAAAACCTTAAGATGCCCCACAGACAGATTAAGGAATTCAGGGAGAGCCTGATGCATTTTTCCCGTGAAGAGAATGAATGTCATAGAAACAGACGTCTGCATCGATCTCTTGATATCAGGTTAGTTTTTTCACTAAAGCTCATGAACAATTTTTTTACCTCCTCCTCAAAAAGCTGCAACAACTTTTGCTACATCACTTACTTTTGAAGCTTTTATTAGATGTTCACTTCAGTTACAGCAAGAGTTAAATAACGAAGATTGTGGTAGTCAAGAAAGTATTCATATTTGAATCATTTTTTCGACGATGAAAAGTAAAAACTCATCGGTGTTTAAAATTTACATAATTTCATTTTCTTTGCTAATGTAATGGTTATCAAGTCAAATTCCAATTACTGACGAATTTAATCCAAATAGTTTATTCCTATAATTTCGAAAAAAATTATAATCTTGTTAATATTAGAAACACTATGGATGTAATTTTTGGAGTCGTATAATATCGTTCTGAACAGATGTGGAAATTTGTTCATAGCTCTTCTGGGACTATTAAAACGGACATTCTGTAAGTTCAAATCAACAAGGTATATAAATAGTTTCTAAAAATAAGACAAATAGGTACTTACAATATACCATGCATATCACGGTCCAACTCCTGTCAATAGAAGGTAAGAATGCACATGAACTGACCCACGTCCCAATATCACTACATACTTCGGCGAAAGGGCAAGTTCATTTCTGCCTAGATAATTGCAGAAATGAAAATTCAGAAATAGTGGCAATTCTAGAAGGCACCGCAATCCAAAACTCAAACACCACGCCAAGTAGTCGTGCTAAAGCTTTTAGTGGAAGCACCACTTTGTTAACGAGGTCAATTTTCAGCAAAGCATCATCACCCCAATGAATTGCCACCATTGCATGACTGAGCATGGGATTGATCGTGGGCACTTCATTGACGGGAGGTGAAAATTAATAAATTCTCACACATTCAAATTTTAGTTTTAATTTCCATTAATCAGAAATTTGAAAAAAAAACACTTACACCGAGAGAAAGTAATATAATTTACCATTAAGTAATACAATTTTCTATTTTAATTTAAACAATTGCGAAGAGATAAACCAAACAACAAAGTGTGGATCCCATCAACCAAGCAACTGCATCGAATTTTGTAATTCTATATACAATTTTTCGTAGGACTACGTTTTTCAGAATCTCGTGACACTGGACGGAGTCCTTGAGGAGAGTGAGTCAGAGGTACGTTTGGAAACTTGTCACGTGAACCGTTGATTGGGCCCAAGTGCATCGTACGATGCAACGGCCACCGAAGAGGCCGGGAGACTAATCCCACGCACGAGGCCACGTGGCCCCATCGCCTGGAGAGATTTCATCCCATCTGTCTCAATTGAGGGAGCAATCTAGAGGGACCGTGGGTCGGTTCCTTGCAGTGGAGTACCCAGTGCTGCCAACTCGTCGACATTTCACTTCGTTTGGAAATGTGACAACTCCTTTGATCTTCCTTCCATTGAGCCGCTATTACAACAATTTAGGGCTTCATCCATCGCGTTTAGTTACCATTACTGTAGTATTTATCTGTTCTGTTTCAACAAGTTTTCGAAAAGAAAAAGGAAAGCTATATTTTACGACTCTAATATTTGAAACAAAACGTCAGTTACTGAAGAAAGTACATTAGAAGTTAACCAATTGTTCAGCACTAATTTGCATTCCAAATTATGGATGTTAAACTGATAATTTATGCAATTAACTGTAAAATCAGGTCTTTCAGAACATTAAATAAACGATAAGGTTTGATCGAGTTGGATCTGCTTTGTGACTGAACAGAAAATTAAATCTTTGGGTGCGAGTGTTGAGGAGCACTGACCCAACCTTTGCATTGAATGGAATTTGAATGTTTAATGCCGAATGCTAGAATGGGCTGGCATCACTGGGTTCGAACGGGGGTGAGAAGCTCGAGGGCGGGCGGGCAGGCAGAGGGCGTGCGGGGCGACTCACCGTCCAGCACCCAGGCGCCGCTGGCGCCCCAGCCGGTGCACACGCCGTAGTGGCCGACGGGGGCGGGCTCGGGGTCCTGCCACGACAGGAAGGGCGCAGCCTCGCCCTCCTTGCCCACCTCGATGAGGCCGCCGTTCCAGCGCAGCCAGAAGCCGCGGAACTCGTCGCCGGACAGGATGTCGGGCGTCTCGGCCTCCGCCTTGTCGGGCTTGGTGCGGTCGCGCCGGATCACCGACTTGGTGTTGCCCCAGCCGCCGATGAACACCTACGCCAAGAACGTCGGGTTAGGGTTGACCCTTCTAATCGGCGAGTCATCAGAAAAATAGAACGGAAATCTGAATTGGTTTAAGTTTAAGAAGTTGGGAAAATTGTATCTACAAAAAATAATTCTACAAGAAAGTACACTTCTACATTTAATTAATATTTTATAACTAAAAATAGCGATACATTTTAAATAATTGTATAAAACAAAAAGTGACTTGCATCAGCAAAAATGTACTTTCACAAAACCACATAAAATCGCCTTCCAGAAAGCAGCACACATACACTGTTCAGTACGTAAACTACTCTAATACATTGCATTAACTAATATTTGAACAAAAAAGTCTTGACAAGTACTGTAATAATTACTGTATATCAGTTCTTCACATATATTCACATCTTCACATATATAAAAAAAGTTCCTGACCCAATACTAAATGCGTGAAAAACTTTCATGCCGGGCGGGCTCTTCCTCGAAGCCTTCTTGTTGTATGACGTCCGCTGTGTCGTAAGCAGTGCCGCAGTAAGTATGATAATTCAGTCGGTACGAGCAGTATGATAAGGGGAATAACAACTAAGTATCATTTTCCAGTCTAAATCTAAACTGTTTCAATATCTTAGTTTCTCTCGGTGTCCAGGAACTGGGAAAAAACAAAGACGCCTCTCACATGATCAGAAGCTCATTAGTTTTCCTCAAATTCCTGAGTGGATTGAAAATTAGTAAAATAGGAACTTTGGAAGAATGCGCAAAATCCCACAGGTGTACCACGTGGTTTTAAATTACGTTTCTCGCGGATCGAGTTGTTAAAAAGTACTGCGTTAACATTTAGGTCCAATATTTTACTACTGAACTGAAACATTCACACAATTTATTTAAGTAACTAAGTGGAAAATGTTGATTTCGCTCAACCTTTCAATCAATCAAACGAATATTCTAAAAACAGCAATATATAAAATCTGTATCTAAATATTTAGCAATGCGTACTTTTTTCACTTCATAACTACTACGTTTCTATTTTATCTAACAAAGAGGACAAGGAATATTAAAAAACAGTCAAAATGAAAGTTTGAAATCGCATTTAAACGTACTCTTAATGAATTAAAGATGTCTTATTAGTTAGTTCCTTTTAATAATACTGGAAGGTCAAACTATAAATATAACTTGTTTCATCAAAGTATTCTGAAGTCTCTAATTTGTATAAACATTTTTAAATAATTTTTCTTCTAAGGGGAAACCCTTTCTTGAATTAATCCAATGAATTAAATCTGGGCCCACTATATTATCATCATAACTTCGCAAAACATTAAAAACAGAAATTTTTTTAAATATTACTTATGGTTAGTGTATGGCTAGCAAAAGTATAGGATCTACACATTTAATTTGCAATGCCTCAATTGTACAATGCCTCAATTGTCAAAAAGGGCACAAAGGCAGAAGAAAGAACGATGAGGTTAATGGAAGCAGTCGTCAGTGAACCATTGGTCTAAGACGACGGATTTATAGATACAATTTTTCTCCCTTGTTCCCTCTACCTCACCTCTACAGTTTTGCAGTTTTTTTTCTGGAACTTCCTGTATATAATTATATAACTTCATTAATTCCGAACAGTCAGTTTCGGTGAAAACTTAATGCGTTGTTCTTGTTCGGTAACGTTGCCCCCGAACAGCATCAAATGATTCACCAGCAGTGTGACTTACGACCTTCGTGTGCGTAAGATTTCATCTGCTCACGAACTTCAACTGACCTGAGTAATGTAGAATTTTACGACTATTACGAATAAACACAGAGTTACGAGGGACAAGAATGTAAAGTGACCTCACTGAAGTGACGTCGAAAACCGGTCAATGACGTATCACTCCTCCATAGTACGGGCTATGCAGGACACGTCATTACATTAAGTCAGCGTTTATTTCTACGCCCTCGTAATTCTGCAGTCTCGTCAGCCGAGGTGACGTGTTGCAAAACTGCCTCGTGATATTTATCCGGTCGAGGAAAAACTACTTACGGCGAAGAACAGCAGATGCACGTAGTAGTTAAACACACGCTCACACACAGATTGCGTAATATTTCCAAATTCTTATTCTCTCAGCGTTTCTTGGCTCCTTGACACGGATTTCTAATTGCCGACAATACTTCGACATCCGTTCACTTCCCGGCGCATGTTCACCCAACAACTGCGTATAATTACACTTAACGGACACATTATTTTAAATAAAGCAAGTTTTACATGAACTTTGGATTTTACGCTGAGAACAATTTACCTAACTTACCAAGAATATTTGTGAAGCCCATGTGAACAAGAATTTTTTAAATAGATTCTACGTAATCCATACAGAAATTAAACAAAAATTGAATTTCACGGTAATTAGCGTTTCTTTGGAATTGTTCATAACTGCTTTGACGTCCCTGATCTTAATCACTCGGCACAAGTTTAATAATAATTCTCGTATTGCCAATCAAACATTTCTGTTCTCTCGTTCTCCGTAAATGCAATTTGAGCGAGTAATTTTATTTTCTTACACACTTCTGAAAGATTTCAATATCTTATTCAATGCTCACTTTATTATAACTCTCCTCCTAATACGTATTTTCATTGCATTAAAATCAATAAAATGTACGAAGCAAATCCAATCTTACCTCGTACATGGGGTCTGCTTCCTCAGGTCCAGCTGTGAGAGCAACGTGCGCATCGTTGGGCGCCTTGATTTTGAAGTTCAGCGAACCGGAGGTCACCGGGTGGAACTGGTACTCCAGCTTATCAGGGGTCTCGAGTTCTGCAATCACACAAGAAATGCTCATTATTAGCTGGATCATCCGTACTATTCCAATAAAACCCTTCTACTTTTTGCTTTCACTACACTTTTCATCTATTAAACGAGGTTCGTTGGAATAAGCATGTAGCCGCAACCTGCAATGGGAGTTGCAATTTATAATTCGCCTAATTTATACTTAGTTTTCTACGATTTTTTTTATTGTTTCAAAAATCCGCGAAACTGTTCTTTTCCAGTATAACTATAATTAAGTTGATATTTTTGTAGGATTTGTAGGTGTTCTTTGGTTTCTCATCTCTTTCAAACCCTTTAGATCAAATTGAAATTAGAAACATCCGATATTCTTTATAATAAGGATTTCGAGGGCCGTGTCTAAAACAATGGAAAATACTCAAATTTTCTGCTCATCGTCAATCATGTTAATGGCAATGATAGCAGCAGTGAACTTAATGTTTAGAAACTAAAATCTAGAAAATAATTTTTAATTTTCTTAGGAATTATGTTATACCAGTACAAATATTTTATCTGAAGCTTTTCATGCACATGTATGCAAAAATAATTTGGTATCAAATTTAGTATCACATTTATTTCTTATCTATCATAAGTTGTGGCGCAGTAGTTACTACATTACATTCGCGCATTTCGTAGAAATCTAATTGCAAATCATATTCCGCTTAAGGGTTCTTGGGAGAGAGGGATTTATTTCCTCAGAATACCTGTCTATTCAAGAAGGTTTTTTCAAGACGTAATAATTCTTGAGTTAAGGAAAATACTTCGCCTTGAGTTTTGCAGAAGTATGCGTTGGCAGAAGTTTTGCAGAAGTATTTCTATGCGCTGTAGCATTGTTTCATGGAAGTGTTGAATTATGTAAACACGTGCAATAAATTCTTATGTTCATAGGAAAAATTTTAAGGTGCCAAAGAAACGGAAGAATTGATAAATGTTTACACTTGGAGCGCCTCCACGCTGACATGAGGACTAATTATACAATCTTTATTAAATTACAGAATACATTTTACATTTGGTGTACATAATTTGTCAACAGCATTTCTCGGAAGGACTTTTTCTTCTGATTCAGAACTAAACCTCTCCAAAGGGGAACTACAATCTGTAGATCTCCCAGAGCTCTGAGAATTTATAAACTTTATCTAAGTAATGAATATTTTTAGCGTTATTATATACAATTTATTTTATTTTATAAAATTCTGTGCATTAAGTACTTAGAATTAAAAATTCATTTTTCAGTTCCGAGATAACAAAGCTTCACTCTAAATTGTTAACCACTGCAAGTTTCCCTCCGAATTCGATTTTATGATTACAATAGGTTTATTATTAATATATTAATTTTGTGGTAGTGGGAAAGTCGGACGCCTAGGGCCTAAGGAATGTTGGCGGCATCCACGCATCTCTGGACAAAATTCTCCGACGGGAGGAAACCTGCGTGCGGGTGAGCGATGCCGGCAGTGGAGGCCGCCCGGTGGCCGAACGGCCGTTGGGCTCGAACGGCGGCCGGTCGCCTTGACCCGCGCGCCTTTGCGCCCACGTCACCTCCCAACGCAGCCGTTCCCCTGCATCTCCTCCCACTACCATTCAATTGGCTCTGCCTCCCTAAGATCTGTGTTAGAGAAGGTTTCTAGACCCATTTTTACTCGAATTTAGTTACTTAGGCTCCACTGTCGACACTTTCGCATTCATTATTGTTCCATCTTCCATCTTTACATCTTCATGTTCGTATAACAAAAATACAATACAACTTTTTTTAAAAAGTATTGGAAGGAGATTTTAATAAGGCGCCCCGGAACCTTCGCTACTTTTCCACAGACCAACTATGTAGCCTAATCTAATGGTACTATATTTGGAGGAAACCATTACCACAGTACTATTTTCTATGACGAGTGGTGGATTCTGCACATCGAGAAAAGAGTTACAAGTTCGAGTTCCGTACATTAGCCAAGCTAATTGTGTCAGAAATAAGATGGATGGAAATCAGGATGAAATGTTGGTACTAAGGTAGTCTGTCCTTACCTTGCTTACTGTTCGATCAGTCAGAAACATACAAAGGTCTACTTAGTTTACAGAATGGTTTTAGATTGTAGCTAGACCACAAGATGTAGATAGATTTCAGTTTACATCAGGATTCTAAACTTTTCCGCCAGAGTAAATCAGAAAAAAAATTGGCACCAGAATTTTAAGAACTAGTGCTGTATGTATTTAGTCTGAGTGGAATCATTCTGCAAGTTTGTGTTTAAATATTTTCATTTTCTGAAATGGCAAGGTCTTCTAAATTTTGATCAGTGTGTGTATACTTCTCTTTTCCGCAGGGACAAAGAAGGAGAGGTTCTTTTTGAAGAACTATAGTTCAACATTCACTATGGTGCTTCGATTGCACAACCTATCTACATAGATATATACTAAAATGACATAGAAATGAATTCAAGAGTAGGTCTGACTGTAAGAAAATCGGAGTTTGCACGAAGAGATACGCATGGCGCGGGCTTCGAATTGTTTTGTAAATATCGCATTAGCATTTAAAGAAATCTACGGTTGCGAAAGGTTATAATAATAGAAATCCTAAACGATGAACATTGACTATCAAAATTCCGCCAGAGGAAAAACACTCTCCCAGGGTAGGTCAATGTCCCCCCCCCCACCGGATTGGTACGAGACTGTTTAAGAGTTATATTCGCACAATTTCACAATCTTAACATTACTAACCTTGTCAGGATAATCCTCAGTCATTTGTAAGACCATTCATATGCCCGTGGAAATAACGACGAAAAATGATTTTTGCTGATATCCGAGTTTAAATAAGTAAAGGATGTTGAAAAATATATTTACGAGGAATATTACATTTTGTATCATCCCCAACCCCCGCGTGCCATGGCTGACAAGGGAATCGCCCGATCGCATCACGTGATCAGTTTTTTTTCTCAACGCTAATCCCCTTTCACGTATCGTTACTCGCGAAGGCCGACTCCATTCGTGTTTCGTTCATCCTGTGTTTCGGAAGGAGTAAAAATTTTAGTAAAGTTCGCGCAAATAAATGTTCTTGCACCAGTCCAGAGAAATCTCGAAAACAGGCGAACATATCAGCGGGGCAAGAAGATGTTTGTGGCGGGAAAATCCAAGTTTCGTTTTCACAAACTTCTAAGCGCGTTTTCAACGTCGGCAGTGCTCTAAAAGGACGTTCAGACAATTGAATCAATGAATATAATACTAGGCAGAGCAAGATGAACTTTCAAATCAATCCTTACACTAGGAGTAAAACTGAGCGGGATGCCGGGGAGCTAAGCCTTTTTGGGGAAGTAGAACAACTGCTTCGGAAAAGTTGACCGTGGGATGCAGACTATTCGTCCTGCTGGCAAGATGGAGCCAGCCGGAAGGTGGAGGAAGCCGGGCCCGCTCCGCGCCCTGCGTGACGCTCCCAGCCGCGTGCCGTTGCAGCGGTCGCATCGTGAGGAGGCGGGGCCGCCTCGTGCGGAGGCTTGGAGCGGGGCGGGGGAGGGGAGGGGAGGGGTGGGGCAAGGCGAGCGCATTCCTCGGCGCTGCGGAAACGCCGCAACCCGCCACCCGGCCGCCCACGGCGCTCAGAAGCACGCTGTGGAGGGGTGAGGGGAGAGGGGGGGACTTGGAGAATGGCCGGCGCGGCCCGGCGCCAAACTCAGAACATTCACATCAAGACAGTGAAGGCTCGTGCCAGTTGAAGCACTTATGCGCTACAACTAAATTTTTTCGCTATTTAAATATGTCGACTTATACGAAATTAGTATCATAATTTACATTATTATTCTACTTTGTCATAAAATTATCTTACATTATCCCTGAATAGTAGTAGAGTAACTGGGAGCGTGCATGAGTGCGTGTGTGCGGATCCGTCACTCACGGTTAGACCACTTCCCGTGCGCCTATCGAGGCATACGAAGTGTCACCCCACGCGTCTCGATCTCCTGGTGGGGAAATGAATTTGTAGTCTGATCCGGCCCGAAGATTCAAGAAATTTCCAGAAAACGTGGTTTTACGCGTTTTAGCGCTTCCATCTTAGCAAGTATGCCTGGTATTAAATCAACGCCACCTAAATAGATCTAAATAGTTGGCGTTGAATGCGACAAGTGAATCGCCGTGTGGCAGATTTCATTGAATTTCCGTTATTAACTTATTTCTAAAAAAAATTGCAAATCCTACGAACGTTATTGCCTTGGAACTTTTTGAACTTTTAAGAACTGCAAGTAAATACGGAGAAAGCCAAACAGAGTAATGCTACAAAAGCACATTTATGTTCGACTTCTCGTATTTACATTCTTAAGCGTGCAAGTACAGATTTTGAAATGAATGTGACTAACAACTTATTCTTATTAAAACAACCAACACTTTAAAAGGCGACAGTTGTGTAGGTTTGTGAATAATGTTTGCTCAGATTCCCCTGCAAAACAATAAATTAAACAATTACATAAGAAGAAGTTAACACATTATAATGGTTTTGGAAAGTTTTAATCTCTTCGAAAATTAAGGGACATAAATACAGAATTGTTATGCAAATCCGAGCAAGAATAACATTTAAGTGTAGAAGATTGTCACAATTTTCGGAACTAATTCATAATGATCTTTATCTCTAATAACGCTGAAGAGCAGCTTATACATTATTTTTATGAGCATATTTGGGCATATTACAAAAAAGTAGCTGCACTAGATCCGAACTATTCAGCATCATTCACACCTTCAAGTATTTTTACGGCTTTCATAATTTTGAAATTGCAATATTATCAGTTAATATCCTCTATGGAGGTACGATTCAGGCCATTGGCTATTGGGAATTTTCGAAGAGGAGTAAAACATTAGCTACTACGATTCACTGGTATGACCAATGCTAGAGACAAAGCGAATGACTTATTGGAACAAATCTGTGCACGACATACATTTTCAACACGTGAAAATACTTTTAAAACAGTTTTACAGCGCCGGTTACGCCACATTCAACTAGTTTCAAATAGGACGCAGACAATCCGCGCGAGTACTGCGGGTCTGGTGGTTTACTGGACATTGCTACCTGGGAGTAAAATGTTGAAATATAGGCGATAACACGCCGCATGGAGCGGAGAGCGGCGAGTAAAGCTCCACGTTGTTACAGAATATCTGTAAAGAGCTGATAAAAGGATGAGTGTCGCGAGATCCTAGAGTAAGATCCTTCAGGTCGTTTTCACACATGCGACGTGCTCGGCGACGCCACTCAAAGGACCAGTGAGGTCCCAGAGGGCGAAAGGGAGCGATGGTGACAGCTGTGAGCAAACTTCAAGAGACAGCTATAAATTGGGCCAATCAGTTTGGTTGTAATTTCATTGGTGTTTATGTCTACTTGCGTTTGAAATTTAAAAAACTACAATTTTAATAGTTTCAAAACCTCAGGATAAGTCACCGAACAATTGAGAAAATTTCACATTTGTAATATATGCAGTAATGTGACAACGCCACTTATCCTGTTAAATCGCCGAGGAAGATCTTTCGTGCTATGGAGTAAACTGAGCAGAAAACAGATACGCAGTACTTTGTGTGTGGCTGGCTTCGTTGACTAAGACAACTGGACCGTTCCGCCAGGACGAAGACGGCATTTTGTGATCCACCATCTTTTGAAGTGACACCACTGAATCGAGGCAGAGCAAATACTATCCCTTGTGGACCATTTCCCTTATGTTTGATATATTTTTAAAAAATTACAAAACTAAATATAAAGTCAAAATTATGGAAGTTATTCTTTCCCAACTTTTCGTTTATGAACGAGGAATTAAGTGGCAACTTACATTTGAAAACGTCTGAAGTATTAATTTTTTAATTTCTCTAACATACAAGGAACCACACCAAGGTAAGAATATCTTTATTTCACCTTCGATTTCTACAGAAATAAAAGGAAATTCATTTAGTGTCCTTAAGACAAGTCTTTAAATCTCTTTACTCTTCGCAGGTTTTCCTACACGTACACCATGTCACCCAACCTCCGAAACCTGACCGATTTTCGAGTCCTATAGTTGTTGACCCCTCAATATTTCCCCTGTAACAAACAATGCACGGTGGGCGAGTAGTTAATGAGAAGCCTCTGTATTTGGTAAGAGGGGTTCTAGAAATTTAGCATAATCCATTTGAGAAGTCCCATATATCCCGAATCGCAATTCCAGCTCAAGTGTTTTAAGTTCCTTAGTTCTCGTTCGAAGTTATTCGTGCATTTTCTTAATGCAATTTCACAATACTCGCGTGATCTCATTTCCTCCCTCAAAATTGCCTCCTATTCTGGTCATGTCTGACGTCTTCCTTCGAACGTGTAAGATTTGTTCAGTTTTAATATTAGATTTTAGTTTCACTCCCTGCTCTCCACCAGAACTTCCTTAGAAATCACTGCCCACAGCAACCGGTTGCGGAAACCTGGCAGAGCCGATCAGCACAGGGTTTAAATCAAAGTTACGACAAGCAATCGTAGGATGTAAACCCTCCCGTAGTAGGTATCTCGTGATCTACCTCGGTGGCTCGCGTGTAGGGTGCAGCGTGGGGCAGGGTAGGGTAGGTGAGTGGGTGGGCTGCATCGCCTTGCCTTATTCCGTGACTCATTCACTGGTGCTGCCGGCCATGAAGAGCGTCGGCCCCTTCACTGTCTCGCTTCGCCTCCTTTTGCAGCGGAAGGTCGTCCCGCCACGACTGCACCGCCCTCTTCAAACCCATTCCCAGATTCATTTGAGCGTCTCAAACAGCGCGAAGCGATTTTAGGAGAATAATTAGAGAGAAATATGTGCATAGAATGTGGAGAGCAATTAGGAATTCGTTTCCGAAATAACCTAATTTACTTGTTTTTTAATTAAGATTCTGTATCGGAGCTATTGAACCTGTTAGAAAGCAGAGTTAGATGTGTTTAATACCAATTAGCTGCGTTTATGTTGGCTAAGTCTTCTCATTTGCCAGGACACACTTCCGTAAATGCAGTGCTGCAGAACCTTCATTAGAACGAACTCCATAATTAAGTTAAGACTGCCATTTTTCATTTCCTTATTAAAAAAAAAAAAAAAAAAATCAACGCATGAAATTCGTATAATAACTGAATGATTCTGTAATCTTTACGAAATGCAATGCCTGCTTGCGAACTTTATTTGAAGTAAAAAAAAACATTCGACTGAAATGTATACTTCGACCTTTGGAGGTAATGAATAAGCAAGTACAGGTACAAGCCATAAAAGCCATTCGATAGCTACACAATAAACCAAAATATGAGTTTATCAAAGGTGTCAATGATCCGATTCTGTGCGCAATAGAATATTCAATTTTTTTATAGAGGTAATTAAATGGAAATCACTATCGGGATCGAACCATCTTAGGGTATTCCTTGCACTGGCACCATTAATTCCACCTATGGGATAAACATCTTGGATCCCTACTTGAAATACAATATAAGAATAATTAAGATAGTACTTTTAGTTTTAAGAGCGCTTCAAAAAATCTAAACGAAATAGAAAAGATTATGGTTATAAGTATATCAACATTAGTACATTAAAAATCAGTCGAAACCGGGTTCTATTTCAGCAAAATGAAATTTCATGAACATTTTCGGAAGTAGTTCAGAAAGCGAGTCTTTGGCATATGGTATGAGCGAAATTTGGCTATCTTGAAATGAGAACGCCATCGTTTTTGCACGAGTGGCCCACCCCTTTTTATATCCATTATTTTTAGTACGGATTCATGGAAACTCAAGTGTATACTGTAGGGTTCATTCCATGGGCCTTATGATTATAAATGAGCACTTCCTCCAAACCTGATGAGACCTCCATATTGATTCCTTTGTCTCCCTCAGTGTTGTGTTTACTTTGAAGTATGCGTTCTACAGTGTTACCACAAAGCCTAAGCCTACAGCAAAGTAAAACCTTCCAATAAATTAACAGGAAACTGAAGTAGCGGTTCCAAAGACGACTGCTGAAAAAATAAGACACCTAATGTTACAGGATGTCTGCCCTATTTAAATCAAATCGTTATTTTCTTTAGTCCCTCTTTGATTACTAGCTCAAAGCTAATTTTTTTGGTCCAATGTTAAAAAATAATTTTTCATGCGTAACACCAACACTTACAGGCCACCACACGTGCGTTTCCCTATTTTTCATAACTTCTTAAAACGTTTTGGCTTTGAGGTAAATCATACGTGCTTTTTCTTGCTGGCTCCCGTCATGGCAGCCCCTCCAAGAAGACCTACGCGAGAGGAAACCAGTGAACGGAGCGCGGCGGCGTGAGCCTCGCCGTAAAAGGCGTGTCGGGCGGGCAGCCGTGGAGCTCTGCGGCGGGGCGCGGTGGAAGAGGCGGGGCGTGGAGGGGAGGGGAGGGGGGAGGGCAGTCATCCGCGTGGGCCCCGCGCGAACCCCGGCGCGGGCGGGCGAGCGCACGCCGACCTTGACTGCGACGACGCCGCCCGTCGCAGCCCACAGATTCCGCTGCACTCGCCCTCCTGAGCAACGGTTTTGGCCACGGAGCGTGGAGCGTCCGCTTCCACTTTAACGGCGACGAGAACTGCTCGGGGACTTTGCAGTATTCGTCCTACGTAAGATCCGCCTGTTGGCAACTAACGCGTACACATTCGAAATTCGCGGTATTTAACACATTCGTCGCACTGAAAACCGACTTTATTTCGAACAGAATGTGCTAATAACGTGTGACGGAGCTACACAAATTTGGACCCGGGGCAATGCTGACACCTAGCCCCCCTCCCCCCCGCCCCCTCACGGGAAAAAATTAAAAATGTATCAGGAAACAGAGTTATTTTATTCCAACAAAAAAACAAAAATTACAATGCTTACGCTAGAAATAGTATTTAAAAATATACTTTAAATAATAGTTTTAAATAAAAGATCCTAGAATGCCTGTTTTCGGTGATCTTCAAACGCTAAAACATTTGTCTAGTTAGTTTTTAATAAAATTATTGCTGTTAAACACATGAAATAATATGAATTTTAATGGAACCTATTTTAATGTTAGCTTCATTTGATTCATTTTATAGAGTCCTACCTTACAAGTAATGACTAAATATTTAAGTTATGAAATTAATTGAAAGTTTCATGAAATAGACTACTGTACCGCCATTTCTAAAATCACGTAAACGATTTTCTCGAGTTCTAATTTCTTTTTCAATTTTTTGCTATTGCTAATAACATTTCACAAGTCACTGTCCATTTTTCTTTTAAAGATTATGATTTATTATCATGCAAATTGATGGAATGCTCATAATGATAGTTAATTAGTTTCCGGCTTTACATTACTGAAGTCAATATTTATATGTTCCAGCGATATCGCTAATATAGACATTCATAAAAATCTTTCAATATTTCCCTAGACACGTGCGAAGCTGTTTTCCCGTCGAAAGTCTGCAAAAGTAAGTGTAGCCATATGAAACTTGTCGGCTAAAATCTTTTGAAGCATTTTTTTTGTATATCGCACGTATAGTGGGTTTCTTATTCTCTAATATTCATCCGCCTCCATTGAATAAAGAAGATTTACTGATTTGCAGCCATTTTTGTTCTCTAGGTTACAAGAATGAACATTTTACAAATAATGTGAGCTATTCCATACAAAGGCTGAGTAACCAACTCCTGTATTCAATTTCTTTCCAAACTAACTTATCCTCCTGACCCCTCTGGTGGGAACATCTGCCTGATAGGCAGACCCTTTCTATTGTTATTTCTGGGAGCGCTATAAGTACGCCACACGTCTTCACCCTCAAGTGCTTTAGTGCGCTTATATCAGAGAGAGGATCATTGTTGGTCTGTGGTATGTGACCTTTTCATGGAAACATTTCTTGAGCGAGTGCACGCACGAAATGCAGTTGCGATACGCATGTTCCATAGTCGATATTCCCAAGCCACTCAAGGGTTAATGTATTTACTGGCTGCCTTTTGCTGTGCAGTACTGCAGAGGTCTGAAGAGCGAGCGTCCTCACACGCGGTGCCCCGCTGCCCTGCTTCCGAGCATCGATCGGGGCCCGGCGGCGCCGGAGCCGCGAGGGCGCGCTGTGTCTGTGGGCCTCCCCGCGTCCGTGGGATGGGGTCGGGCGAGTAGGAGCGCGCGTGGTAGTCTAAATTGCCCCGAATTACGGCACGTCCATCTGTCACGGGCGCTGGCAGGAATTCGATGCCGTCGCGATGGAGACGGCGACGCCCTTTTCAGGTGGCGGAGGAAAAGTGGGAGGACCGGTCGAGGAAAAGTGGGGTACTGTGGCTTACCAAGAAATCCTGTATGCGGTAGGAAAATCGTAGCGCCTTTCCAACACGTCTAAGCCTCTTTTGGGGACATTGAGCGCATGAAGTAATGGATAAATTCTTCTTTAATGTAGTTGGTCATTGTCTTATCCCCTTCGGCCAGGGGTTCCCGGGCGCTAGACCCCAGGGTTCCCAGACTGTCACCATTCCCGGAACCCGCGAAATCTCGATTTGCTAAACTTCCGTGACTTCACGGAGCGCATTTAAAGAATTCGGCTAATGATAAGAAGGTTCGTATAGAAGCAGCAAAGATCACAGCGTTACAAAACACTTAAAATTAACGTGTGCCTCCTTCCTTGAGTCCTTCGAATGAACCTTCGCATGGACTCTACTTTCTGAATTAACGCCCTTTCATTTTTCCTCCCTGTCTCGAAAACTAGTAACTAGTATTTTAAATATCCGAGGGAAATTCTAATCATATTTTACTATTTTGTGATATGTTGCATCAATATTTTCCTTTACGTTCCAACAGGAACGGCAAAATTTGACTACTGAAATTGGTGAGTTCCATAAAATTCTGTTCATGATGTCCTTTGCCAACACCTACTACGAACATGACTAAAGATAAATTAAAAGGTATCGCATGCAGTTGGGTTCAGAGCACTATCCTTAGAATTAAATCAAATTATTTCGTATAAAAGTATAATTCAAAGTGAGTCTTGTTGAAAGAACGCGTCAGCTGAGCAGTACATTTACAAGCAAAAATTTGCAGCGGATCAAATTTTAATGAGTACTATGGACTCAAAGACGACCAGATGTTCAAAAGAATATGGGAAGCAGCTGCTACGTCGACATTACTGCACGTGTGACTGCGATGCGACCGTTTGTGGGAAAATTTTTGCACGACGTAAGCCTGAGAGGGGAGACCTGTGGCTGAAAGGCCTAAGAAATGCTAATATTGCTAGACGATCATAACACTTATAGTTACGACCTAATTTTCGTACTCATTTCAAGCTTAGAATTTTGAGTCTTTTACTATGAATTCAATCTTTGTGAGAGAGTGCATCAATATTTATTTACACCAGTATTTAAAGAAATTCTTCTTATTTCTACTAGGTGCCAAGAAGTCCTGAAGATTACTTTTCACATGCAAAGGTTTTTGGTGAATTCATTTCTTCTGGGTAATCAGAATATTCTGTTCGTGAAAATTTTAAGAAAATAAAATGTTGCAAATTTAATATCGAGATTAAGGGTATCCTCTCAGAGCGTTTTCATTAGTACCTACAATAAATTCGTCACGTAATGCTTTTACCGATTACTTTGAACCGCCTTTCGATCATCACTGGAATAACTGCTTAAAGAGGAAAGGACTAATTGAAATCTCGCAAGAGCTTTCGAAGAAGAGCCCTTGAGAAACAAATCGTGGGTTGCTTGCAAAATAATAACGCTTGCCCGTGAAGGAAGTAGAACCTTCATCGAGCACTCTGCATCATCAATGTTTCCGGCGATTGAACGACAATGGCGGAAATAAACAACTGAAGACGCTGGGCGTTTTATTAATGTACTGTACTTTATGTACTGCTACTCTCCCCTACTGTTAAAGACAAATAACGAGTGCGTGGAAAAAGTGGCCACTACTCTGATTGTAAAAACTTAGATATTTCAACCAACGAATCCAGTCACCTCTCACTAGATCGGGGCTGCGTAGATTCCTTTCAATTTCTGCGCGCATTGGAAATTAGTAATAAAGAAATTAAAAACTGCTCTTTAGATTCAAAAGGATTATTGTTAGATCAGGCTCATGTATGACTACACTAAGGAATGGTACTGAAACAACAGTATGATATTGCACCGATACATTCATGTCACTATTCAAGAAAATAAATGTGTTATCCAGCGGAAGCGAGGTCAACTACTATGCTAGAGACTGCAATTTGATAAGATCGTATACTACGATTCTGAAGATAAAATCTTAAAATAAATTCACTACAGAGCTAAACTAGAGTAAATTATATCCCGCAGGAAAAAAAGTGAACGCCAATAGAATTCTTAAATAATAAACACCACTACTTCCGGAAATAGCTAAGAGGGTATTAATGACTGACAAACCTGGGATTTTTCAGTAGTTCTGGTTTCTAGTTTTAGTTTTTAATTCGAGACAGAATTAAACCGACAAAGAATCACACCATAGCTTTATTTAAAATAAGTTGCTTCTTTGTTTATTTCTTTGTGAGATTCGGAGGGCCCTTTCAAGTTGTTGCGGCACTCGCTCAGGAGACCTGAACGTTCTCGAGAGCCAACGTTTTCGGAACGCATTCCCCATGCCGACGCCGACGCCGGCGCCGCCGGGGTGAGACTAATGGCGGAGGTGACGTCACCTGCGCCGCGACGCCAAGCGTCGAACGAGGGCTACAGCCGCTCGCCGTGGCGACGCCCTGCGCCTCCGCCGTCGCCCGCTTTCCCTCGGCGCGTAGGATGGCGTCAGGTATGAGAATACGCGGTGCCCTCAGGCAGTACTTATAAGGCAACACGCAGCTACAGCGTGAGTTATTAGCAGTTTGACAATAGACCGCGTGACGCCCCTCGGGCAAGGTACCCCTCGTGAAATGCACGTATCTCATTAGCACCATCACTTGTGCGAAGGAGTGTTTACGCTATTTTGAGTCTTCAATGCAGTATTTTTTTTTTACTTCCTTCACCGATTTGTCTGGAAGCTTTTTAGATAAACTGTCCTGGCTTTATGCACGACGATTGTAAGATTGCGCCACGGTAAATTTATTCATCTCCACCGCAGATAAGCATTGAGAGTATAATTGCTTCTGTATGTTTACACATGCATGGGAATGAAGGTAGTTTAGCTTTAGATGTACAATTGAAATGTCAACAAAATCTTATAAATTGCCTAGGAGACTTTGTAGTAACAAATCTGTATCTCTATAAACCGCTTACATCAGGAAGGGCCTCAACTGAAACAGGGGCGGATCTAGCCGATTATTTTGGAGGGGGGCATCATAGATTCTTGTTAATAATTTGACAATAACCATTTGCTATTTTATTGTGTATGATTTTTGTAGTGATATTCTACAATATTTTCTAGATAATTACACGATTCTAACATACATAATTAAGCCAATTTTGCTAATAAGGGGAACGTAACAAACGAAAACTCTAGGCCTTTTAGGAGGAGGGGAGGCATGACCCTCATGCATCCCTCCCGGATCCGCCACTGCGCCGCTTTCGCACCAACCCACCCCACCTCCCCACAAGCTCCGCGGCAACATTGCGCCTCTCCCGCGGCGCGCGTGCTGGTTCTCGCGAGCGCCGCCTCCCATTCAGGAGGTTTCCGGCGCTGGCGTAACCGCAGTCCGCCTCGTGCGCTCGCGCGCGCCCAAACCGGGCGAGCCGGTGCCGCTCCCGGCGCGGCCCTGTGCCCTGGGGCGCGCAGGAATTCGTGCCGCAAAACCCGGCGCGGCCGACAGCGGCCTTGAACCCGGGGCGCCGCCGCGGTTGTTCTTGCTTCCAAAGGGGCGACGCGATGGCGGTGCTGGGGCGGAGGATGCGAAAAAAGCCATGCAGTGAACTCCACTCCACCAACTCGGAAAAACGTTCACGTCAGTGTTAGCGTTCCCACGATCTCCGAGTTGGATTCATTCCCTGATGTTTCCGGGCGAGCCAACTGCAACGGTCATTAGTCCCTTTAGTATACTGCGCGTTTATTTGCGAAAGGTAGCGGTGTTCCTCCTCCGCTGAAATGTGACCTTTCGCGTCCACATACACAGCGGGTTGCGGGGAGTTACTCCTCCACGTAATCTTCGCGAGCGAGTCACAGAACACCTGCGACAAGCTGACAAGCTCCTGATGTGTGTCCCGACATGGTAAGGTAGAGTAGTGCACGTAAGTTTGTGTGTGTGTGTGTGTGTGTGTGTGTGTGTGTGTGTGTGTGTGTGTGTGTGTAAGGGCACTGAAGAGAAAGGAAATATCGCGCGTGTTTCGTGACCCTTTGATAGTGTTCTGCTCTAGCATTAGTAGGATTCTCCAGAGATCGGCTGAATTCGACCTAGTGTAGCTAGAGTCGAAAATTCGCCGCCAACGGTACTAGAACCCTAGGACTTCCAAATCAGACTGCATTGGCAACAGTTTTTGCCCAGAGCAACTCAGCCGGTTTGGAAATTAGAAACCTCCCGTGGATGACAAGGCGTCAGTGGGCACAAGCAATGAAACTAACAGTGATGCGTCCGTGATGCAGTTCTTGCGAGTGTTCTATTGAAAACTTATTTTTATTTTCCTTCGCCATCTTTTAAAGAAATTTAAAATATGAAGACCATGAACCCGAACAATCTAACGAAAAAAGAAACATTTACTCGACATTTTAGCAAGCTATGCGATTGCAAAATACTATGGATTATCACGCAACTGCTTAAAATGAAATCCTTCCTTTATTACAAAACCAAGTTCCGCCACTGGATCAGCGACGTTTGATACGAAGTTCGATAACTAAGCCAAAGCCACAACGATCTCCGCCAACGACATGACCGGAAACGGAAGCAGCAGAGGCAGAGGGTGGGTTCGGGCTTCCGCGTGGCGAAGCGAATCTCTCTCCGCCACCGCATCCTCCGAGGGCGCACCGAGGCACGTGTGACTAAGGCGGATATCGCGTTGGCCAAGACGATGGTCGCGGCCAATGTAGTAGCTACCGCAGCGTGTCGGCGGCGCAATGCATGTGAGAATTTGACGTCACCCTTCGGGTCCCCGGATGGCGTGAAGGAAGAGAGCAAGACCGAGCGTTGGGAAATTCTGGGGCCAACTCCCACCCACGGGAACGGAAGTCTCTTTGCACTTAACAGATGGTTGGGTATGCAATTGCGAAATGGGACACACAACACCAGCTTACAGGAAGAGAACGGAGAGATTGTAAAATATTACAATCTTCAGACAGAAAGAATTTTAGTCTTTCTATTAATGTGGCTATTTTAAATTTCATTAATAGGTCTCTGACAGTTCTTTGGAGTTTTTAGGTTGATCTAAGAACTTTTTATAAGTTACCACAAAAACTATTTCCAAAAGCAATGATTTCGAGAATCCTAAGAAAAAATTTTGAGCGGCTCACTAAGAAATGCGTGTATCAAAGCGAAACATTAAAATGTATTAAAAATTCTTACTGCATCTTGCGTCAATTTCATTCCTTTCGTGACATCAAGAAATCCATGGACAGCTGGATTCTTAATAGCCTTTACGTTATGGGAGAAAGAAAGGTTAGGCAGGTTGAACCCACTAATTCTGATTAGCACCTTTCTATGTACTGTAAGCAAGCGAGGGAGATTGTTTACGCCGTTTCCTTATCTCCCTCTTCCCGAAAGGTGACCAGGGTGGAGATTTACCGTTGCTTTCCATTGTGTAATTGTAGGAGTGACTGTGCGGGAGTGACAAGAAGGGTTACGAATGGAATGATAGTTCAGATGTGATTTGAGCTTTGTATGATAAGCCAACCGTGCCACAATCAGCTTGTGAAATCATTCAATTGATCTTGCGGGAATCTAGCATTCCGTCATCTTCGACAATGCTAGTTTCTGAACCACCAAGATCAGGCCTTCAATTACATTCATGGTAAATGCAGTGCAATACTATTGACCTCCTCTTTCAGAGCTACCAGTAATCTAAATCACGTTAAGTGATGTAAGGAGTTTGCTATTTAAAGAGTTTTAAACTTTTTTTTTTTACATAGAACCTTTTCCAACACTATCAGATGAACTACAGGAATGTCTTGCATTAACCCGTAAGATAACTGGATTCATGTTCTGCTAGACGCATTACAACTTCATTCTGACATTCTGACCACAATCTGCCGGGTAAAAATATGATATGACATCACGCGACTTGGTGCAGTAAGAAGTGCTAGTGACGCGACGTTCTTGCTGGAAAGGTGACCCTGGAGATCCTATTACAAGGAGCACGGAGTAAGAGCTAACAAAGAAACCGCAACAGGCAAAGGGAAACAAATCGGTGAATTGAGGGTGATTGACGACGCGAGAAAAAATGTCTAGGAAATCGATGGAAAGAAGCTTCTCAAATATTGTCTCTATTTGAGAAAAGGTACCTCGAGGAGAAACCGTAATCTCTCTCGTCTGAACCAATCAAGTCCTGATGCCCCTAAGCTGGAATGATTTGTATCTCTTATGGAAAGTGCTCTTGTCCTTCAAAATGTTCAATCATTTCATTCTCTTTCACAAAACTGTTGTATCATTACTCGTTAGTATGGCACCAGTAATTTAAAATATTCCCACGAACTAAGTGTTTCTGATTCATATATTCCTTATATGCTTATATTCCTTAAGGACTAAGTGCTCCAAATTCATAAGTCAGATGATATAAACTTTTTAAATTTAAAGAGAATCTGTCTTCATGACCGAGCAGCGACAACTCTTGCATCTCCCGGTTTGTGACTACCGACCTCTACACGAATTACAGACGAACTGAGAGAACCGAACGGGAGCGACGCAAATCATGGTCAGTCTAGTACCGTTCGTAAGAGGCGAGAAAATTATAAGTGTTAGTAGAGACCGTAATCTTTATTATAATTTCATTCTTGTCTCACTTCCTTTCCCTCAATGCAAGAAACTATTGGGAACTTCATTACTTCGAAGGTGACTACTTCAGCATGTGGGTCTATTTAAAAAAAAAAAAGGAGACATTCAGATGATTACGGGTTCATAACCTCTGTTAAGTCATTAGAACGACGCTCGTATCAGAAAATTTTCATTTGTTTTGTATTTTTATTATTATGGAACCTTAAAAAGAAAAGAACTTCGCAAGTGCGCCTGCATCAAATACAATCGAGTGCATATGATAGGTGAAAGAACGAGAAATTCGGTCAAGGAAGCAAGTTTAAGTTCACGATGTGGAGGTTCCATTATATTTGCATTTTAATTTTACAACGGATTGAAAGTTAAAGAGTTCCCACAGATATACACTTCTAGGTGGTTTCAAATTACACCACAGACTTCTCTGACGATTAAACAAAAAGTTATCTAGAAATTCTCTATTTGCGGAGCCCCATTCTTATTGGATCCAGCATGCCAATTTGATAGGTATTATAGTGACATACCTATCATAAGGCAAGGGATAGTGTAATTATTTTACTCTATCACTTCTACGGCTCACTAATAAAAACATTTTAAAAAATTATATTTTTCAGTAACATTTCCGCATTATTTTCTGGATGGGAGTGATTAGTCCGTGGTAGATCCGGCCAATCTTTTTTTGGGGGGGGCTCAAATTTTTGTTCAATAATAAACATTGTTATTATATTATGTTGTAGATATGATACTATGCAATATTCTTGTTTAAATAATTACATAATTCGAACATAAATATTTAAATCAATTTTTTCCAAAAGAAGGACGGTAAACGAAAACTAAGCCTTGGGGGGGGGGGGCTTGACCCCCATGGATCAGCCGGAGCGAATAGTCTCCGTTCTTATTCCCAGGGGATCCGCCCTGCGGCAAGCGGGTATTGACCACGCGGGGGGGGCGGCACATTCCCGCGCTATACTTAGCCCGCGCGGCGGAGGGCGCGGGCGCACGCGGCGTTGCCGGGCGCCGCCGCAGCCAACACGCGGGCGCGGGAGAGGGGCTGCGGCGTGGGCGGACCGGAAAGGACCGCGTGGGGAAGAGATGGAAAGAACACACGAGGGTGTACGATGGCCGGGTCTACGAGGTACGAACATGGAAAGAGAAACTGCTTAGGCGAGATTCAGTCGAGATTGGGACGTTCACACAAATTATTGTTATCAATATTCTCATCTTTGCCCCCATTCGTGTAATTTAAGATGACGTTTTGTTTCTCCAGTCCATTCTGTAACGTTTTACTTTGTATTCTTTTACTTTATTCTTTTTTCCAGAAATTAAACTAGAATGTTGGCCGAGATATGGGAGTCGTACCGCCATCAACGTTGCATATTCTTGACAAAGGATGTGACGAAGGGTGAATATGGCCAATAGAGATTACATTGTCCGGAAAATGGGGAGAAGACGTTTTAGAAGGTTTAGCGAACGACCATACCAGAACAAAGAGTTTCCAGTTGAAAATCATGAGCAAGGGCATAGGATATGAATTACTACCCGACACCTTGTAGATACATCATACACAGTTTTAAGAGGCACGAGTGGAAAAATTTTAATTAAAAGTAAATTCTGCGTTAAGTCTATCAGTAAAATACAGCAAAACTATAAACGAGTCCAGTGAGCTTTAGGTACTGCCGCGTGCACGTCCGCAACGTTTTAGCACGATAGGGCACGTTTCGAACGAAAGGGAAAATGTTTGATAAAATTCTCGCAAGTAAAAGAGCGGCGAAAGAAAAGATGTAGATATTGCAAAACCAAAAAGAGGAGTATAGAATTGAATTCGACATACAGTTTTTGACCAGCGTTTTTAATCCTACCAAAGCCCTACGAACTTCACGTTCATATTCCTATATGAACGTATGTGTTCATATAGCATTATAACATATTCCTATGTTACATAAAAGACTAGTGAAATGAGCAGCATTTCATAAATATTCCGAATCCATCCCATCGAAATAAATAGCTGTCGACTGAACCTTGTGGCACACCACTTTTCCCTAATGCACTCTGAAAACGCGCATCCCTGGCCAGCTAGAGGCGATCAAAGGGAGGAGCGAGTGCCAGTGAAAGACGAAAGAGGAGAAAGAGGAAAGAAGGGAAAGAAGAATCTGCCGCTGACGCCAGCGCTTGGGCGCCTGCCAGCGCCGGGCGCCGCCGGGCCCCAGCGCGGAGCGTCGCGACGCGTCTCCTGTGCAGAAGGCCACGGCCGAGACACGACGCGTCGCCTGCGACCAGAATGCGTGTATGCCACACCCTCGCACTGATGCAATGGGATTCGGGTTCGGATCCGCTTACGCGCGGAGACACGTCAGCAAGAGTGGATGTACAAATTTCGACTTGTAGGATCGCTTCTATCTAGTTTTCTTCGATTGAAAAGTTTTTCATTACCACAGTGTGTATCAAATATAAGACCAGATTACAGTGTATTTACCAGAATTTTTAGTTTCCAAAAATATTATAATATCAGAGGATCTCTTAATAGTTTATTCACATGCCAATTTTTTCTACACGATTAAATACATTGAGTATCTATATCATTGGGAGGATATGCCTGCCATCTTATGCCAAAAGGAAAATTACTCTTAACTGGAAATCAAAGAAATCTCTTTTGATAAGCAAGTAATTATCAATGTGTCAGCCTCCTTTGATGCATAGTTTTCGTAAGATGTGTATGTTTCATTTCGTGAAGGCGCGATTTAATAAAACTGAACAATTTGCGTTGACCATAAATCAACATATAGGAAAGCCTTTTCATCAAAACTTCTAGATCTTGACCCAATGCTTAAGAGTTTGTTACGCGACACATTTCCATTATTGTTCCTAGATAAATCAATAAGATTTGTGATTTTCTCCTGCGAACTTTAGAAAATTCCTTCTTTAAGTCCAAGTTTGTTCGAATTTTTTGAATTCTTCGCTCCAGGCATGCGTTGCAAAATTCAGCGCAATTTCTGTTGCGGCAGACAGAAAGAATGAAGACAGGCCGCCACCGACGCGCAGTTTGTGGCCTCTGGTTTTATGGTGACCATTAAGACAGGTTCGCGCAAGCTGAATGCCTGCTCCGCACCACAAGCTGCACTTCAGCGCAGGGGCCCCACATACCCATTCGCATTTTCTAAAATAACCATAATTCGTACGAGAATCAAAAATCCTGGAGGGCATATCAAAATGAATGTATTTCGTTAAAATAATGCGCTCCTCTGAGGCTAAGTTAGACTTATTTACGCATGATGTCCTGCATTTTAAATAAAAAGAGGTACTTACAAAATAAGGTCTAAGTGGTTTGATCGCTGAATTGAGAATGTGTAGACTATGTTTGGGAAGATTGAATTTTGATTTGCGATTTTCCATACGATACAAAATAGTCAGCCTTTTAACTGCGTTAACATCAACATTACACCAAGTTCCTTGCGAAGGTTTAATATCGGCGAGTGCTAGCGCAATTCTAATCTAACTGTACCATTTTCTCTAAACGTTTTGAGATTTATTATCCTGAGAAAGGCAAAGATTTTTCAAGAAGCCGACTGTTGTAAACGCTCAGTAAGTCTGCACTGCAAAGTCTGGTACCTACTTTCTGGAATCTATTCATAACCTTCTATTTGCATCTCGTAAATAGAGTTTAGAAAATTCTTAGTTGCAAGAAATCTTATCAAACCCTGAAACGCTCAGTCCCATGATAGTGGGCACGAACCCACGCATAGTGATAGGCTGGGACGGCGAAATGACCAAAGTAATTTCCAGTACCTCCGAAATTTTTCCGAGAAAAAGAGTCGCTCTCCGCCGCCCATCCCGAGGCCGCGGAGGAGGAGGAGGCTGCCTTGCCGAGCGTGTCGTGAGGCACGCGTCCTCCGACGACCTTCGGAGGCCTCTACTACGTCGCACCTCCTCGCGCGAGGAGAGCTCAGGATTCCCCCGGGCCGGATGCAGGGGTCGCGCACGCCCGAGCACGCACCACGCACGCACGCCAGCACGCACGTGCGGCCGAGCGGAGGGGCAGTGGCAGCGCTCACGGGGTCAAAGACCCGGAGACCCGCCGCGCCGGGCGTAGGGCAGCGCGCCGCCGTGGAGGTCCCCATGGCTGTTGGATCGTCGGATGTGGAATTCATTGCTCGGAGGCTATTGTGGGCGAGTGAGGAATTTTTATGTTCGACACCAGAACGAGTTTACCCAATGAGGAGCAAACAAATTTGACCTTCACTACCGTTTAGACCACACTCGACATTTTTTCCTCCTATTTGTTAATATTCTGAGACTTACGATATATAATTTTGAACACTATCAAAATATTCATATTCAGCATCTTAATAGCATGATAAATGTACATAGTGCTTTAATATTATTGTTGTACGTCTCTTCCCACACCCAATAGTTTTGTTTTGTTTTGTAATCCTGATGAACTTTCTTTGAATGAAGTTTCAGATGTTTACATGTTCAATAAAACCGTCACATGAAATCTGCGTTCATAAAGGTCCTCACAGGTCGACGTATTTTTCTCTAGGTCAACATCTATTGTTCTTCACGAGTACTAGCAATTTTGTCAATTATGCTAAACGATCTCAAGAATACTTCATATAATTTCAGATGTCACTTAATATCATGAGGCGTCCATTTCAAACCAACGACTGGATCAAGTTCCAAGACTTACGTTATCCTTCCTACAAAGCAATTTGCAGGCTTCGTTTGTGAAAGTTCTAATAACTGCAGAATACTCATTGTAAAGAATGCAACGTGGCATTTACACTGGCAACGAAGACTTCAGAGACGCGTTGTAAAACTAACACGTGTGAGTTCCATTGTAAACCGAAACTGCGGTCGTTGCAAAGTGTGCACCTGGGCGCAGGAGCCGATCCCAGGCGCACACCTGCCGCGGGCGCAGTGGCAGTTAGCGCGTCGCTGACGCAACCTCCGCCCGGCCGCACCCCCGCACCCTCCCTCGCCCCATTGGCCGCCAACGCGAGACACGCCTGGGAGCAACCGCCAAGTTCATTTCCTGAGTAATTTAGCGCAACGAGAATGATCTTTACAAAGGCAACTAGTGATGCTAAAACCGCACTTACTTTCTCCCCCGTATTTTGACGCAAAATTTCGCAAAAAACACACACGAAACATTGTATATGACCTTATTTCAAAATATATCTTTAAGGAACAGATTTCATTAACGGAAAAATATCTTTATTTTAGTTTTAGGAAGACTCCGAAAAGAATTTTCAACTTTTGTAATTTTAAAAAAATTAGGGTTTTTAAGGAACATGAGACCTGCACTCTTAGACGTCCTTAACATTATCCAACAACAAAATTTAATAAAAAACAATCTAAGTATTTTTTTGAAAATTTAGAAAATGTCCCAAGGGTTTCATGTAAAGTACACCCCCCCAAAAAAAATTGTAATAACCGTTTCAAATTCAAGGGGCCGCAACATCGGCCAGATCAATTGGGAAATATTGATTTTGGAGAAAATCGGCTAAACTGTTTAGCCGCTAGCGTTGTTCACAGACGTACAGACAAACGGTAGGCCAGATTTTTTGCCGTCAATTGATTTTTCGGGGTCAAGGACCCACAAAACAGATTCTGGCTACACCACGTGTTAGAGGATTTTTATTTTCCTAATCTAGCAGCTGGAATCCTCCATTTTTTCGTTACCAGGGCCCTGTAATAGATTTTCTGGAAAAAATTCGCCGTGTTTCGCGTAGCATTACATAAGTCTCTCTACTCCGTAGGGAGAAAGTAAAAATTACATTAATCCATTAATTGATGAATGTGTAAGCGGAACGGTAGATTAGATTTTTCAGTTTATTTGACAACCGTTCGGAAAATTTTTATTTCTTTCCTACGGGAAGAGGCACTTTTGTTGTGTTGCTGGGCTTGTGTTGCGTCTTCTGTCATCACGATCTTTTCGAAAATAATGTAATACATTTCTTAAAAGGCTGATGAATTCATCAATTCTTTTCGAATTGAGTTCATAGACCTGGTATTAGTACTACATTTCTTTATTATTCATTCAAATTACATAAAAAAATTCACAAGTTATTTGTCAAATAAATTAATATAGAAAGTATGTCTTTTCCAAGGGATACTTTAAAACCATCTACAACTTTCACATGAACAATTCTTTAAAATTAACTACGCATTATATACTCAAGTCAACATTACGTGCCTAAACATCTGAAAAAAACCTGAATGAATTGACTTGTTTGAAAGAAACTCCCCGAACGTTTGTAAATAACGAACAATAGTAGCCCTAACGGCGCTCCTCTTTTTCCACTTCCGCTGCAGTCTATTGCGAGGAACCCATGCGTTCGCAGCATAATACATTTCTGCTTCCTATGAACGACCTTCCTGAATATTTCCTGCGAACTGCGCTGCAGTGCTGATACCATTAAAAGAATGTTGAAACCGAGCGAAATTTTAATCACAGCACATCTATTTCTACCTACGAGAAGTTCGTATATTGTGTTTTTTGTTTTGACTAGCGTTGCTAAGCATCTTAAAGTAACTTAAGTAGTGTAATCGAAAGGAAGGTTAGAAAATATTGCGATTGCTTTCGTACTTTTAATACTTTCATGCAATGGTCTCGCAGTGTACGACTTTTTTGCCAATGATACCAACTCCAACCTAACAATCAAAAGATACTACTCCAAATTCGGATTTCTGGTAACCGAACGTGGACAAAAATGCGAAATTTGACAACCAAACCATTCTGACATTCCCACCAGATTGTCTTCCATTCGGGAAAGATTGGTCGTATTATTCCCTGGGGCACCGTCGCTCCGCACGACGTCCATTTCGCCCGCCCCGCTCCCGCCGCCCACCTGAAGGTCGCAGCACTCGCCGGCGCGAAAACATCGTTCGCGCGCGGGGCGCCGACCGTGGACGCGTCAGCCAAGTTCAAGATCGCGCGCTTCTCGAAATACCATGCTCCACGACCCACGAAACGCGCTGCTGAAAGCAGAAGGGGCTTATCTTTGTGTACGAGTTCTACCGACATTCCGAGAACAGGGGTCGTCATAACATGTAATAACGCCCGTTATCTCTAACATTGACAACCACAACAACTATAAAATCTAACAATGGTGAAATATGGAATGTGCTGGTAATCTATATCGTAAGGAGTACATGATTCAATGTGTTTGCCTTCCGAGATCGTAACCTCAGCAATGAATTTACATCGCGTCACAGTCACGTTTCAATGTTGTAGTAATGAGAGGTACGCAGCAAGTAACGTTATGTTAAGTTACTTACTGGAACTATTAACAGATTTGCTGAGACCTAAAATTATCTGGCCCAAATTCTTGCAAAAACCACAAATGTATAACCTGTCAAAATTATCAGCTCAGAAATTAAAGGCTACACTAAGTCTACCGAATTCAGCAATAAAAGTAATAGCTGTAAATGTCTACAAAAAATTCACAACAGCGAAATGCAACCATTTGCATCGGAAGAAAATAGCTTCAGTCCGGCTTAGTTCAGTCTCACATTCCGAAGTGCTGATCGCATCCAGATCCACTGAAAATAAAATTCCAAATCCTTCGCTGACGTTTCAGCTGAAATATTTCTCAAGCCCACACCCTGACAAATACAAGTAGTCATCTCGCCAAGGCAAGTCTGAACTAGTCTTTTCTAGTTCGAGCCTCAAGGTATCTCACCGCCCGGATTGAACCATGAGTAAATGGAAAGCAAACGCTTCACGTCGTAGGTGTCACCGCTCCATTTGGAGGTCTTAGAACGCGCGTTGGCCGGATGGACGGTACACGCGTGCCGAACCGCGCCGTGGCTGTTGCCGCTATTGCTTGAGCCTTGGCAACGGTTGCAGCACTGGCAATGCCATCGTCACCGCTATTTCAAGAGGTGACCAACTCTCTCCCGCGACCGATGAACTCTCCGTTCCAATCTCTATACATGACTGACCCAGACAAATTATACCAAGCTGGATTCTGATTCATTTTATTCTGAATAAGCTGTCTGCTGATTATAAAAGATGGTTTGCTTTACATGTACTGTATTACATTACTGCTGACGTCTGAGAAAGCCACATGTACATCATTCCGAAAACACTCAATGTTTTGAGTTTCGAATTTTGTCTGAAATATTTGTTAAAGGTTCTACGTCAACTATAATATTTATTTACCCCAATAAAATTTCAGACCTAATTTTATATACTTTTTTCAAAACCTCTCAGCAGAAGATTAACGTATTTTAGTCCACCAAACTTAAAAAGCGAATGGTTACAACAATGTTCCTGTAAATTAATTGTATCAACTAAACTATTTTCACCGAGACATATTTGCACTACAAATTGCTACGCGAAATGAATGCTCACGAAAATACATGTCCTATCTTTTTTTGTTTATCGTCGGAAAAGCGCACGCGATGTCTTACCATAAGAACAAAGCACTATTTTTATGTTCACCTGCACGCTATGCTTTGATAGAAGTCTAGCACAAGGCCGTACCACCACGAAACAAACGGAACTTAAAAAAACTCAAAAAAATGGCCATATAATAGCGTTGGAAATGGGTCAATACTAGCTGCTAGGTAGGTATTTTGCGACAACGATTTATTTCACGGGGAAAATTTACAGAACTACAAATATTCACTGGTCACGTATCTAGGTGAACGGGTAGTCAAAATATCAGAGTTTCTCGGAGAAAAAACTTAAGCATACCAGGATTTTGCATAAAATAAAATAAATTAAAATTAATAAAGAACTCTTCGGAACTTTCCGGAAATTTGCTCCCGAGCGGGAAACTTTACGAAGCTATTTTGAAGTAATTTCACTTTAACAGATTTACAAGCAAGTTCTTGTAAGTTCACAAATATTTACAACCATTTACATGCAAGTTCTTTTATTTATACAGGGGTTCCAATATAAAAACCTAACTCATCTTTCCATTTCCAGTCCATTAATACATCCACATTCCAAGTACAGAAGTTCGAAAACAACCGCTAAAACGCTCGTAACTGCACAGTGAAAACTGCGGACCGCAATAGGCACGACGCGACGCGTCTAGCGCCACGTCATATTAACCCGGGGCGGGGCGGGGCGGGGCGGGGCGGGGCGGGGCCGGGCGGGGCGGGGTGGGGCGGGGCGGGGCGGGGCGGGGCGCCACGTGGCCCTGCGCAGCGGCGTGCACATACGCGCGTCACGCGCGCGCGGTTCCGCTTCCTTCGGCGGACGCCGCGCCGGCCGGCTGCACGGCGAGGCTCTCCGCGAAAGGCCAGCCAGACAGGGACGGCTGCACACGGCACGGAAGTATTAAGAGGCTATTCTGGCGAATTATCGCTTGGTCCACGTAGGATCAGATCGCGAATAACAACGGCTTCACGCGAACGTAGTACCTCTTTCTGTTAATGGTTCGTCGGGTGCAACTTTCAATTCCTATAAAATGGGTGGCCCATACAATGAACGAATGCCCAAGCAGAGCTATTTTTAATGACAGACGCGACTTCTGGGTTTTGATTCTTTGAGCAGTATCTCTTTCCAATTAAAAAACGTCCCTATCTTTCGCTTCGGCTGGCAAGGTTTCCAGGCATGTATGTCGATAGCTTTCTAATTTTTGTGTGTTTGTTCGCATATCTCCTAAACTTCGTCAGAGTCTTTAAACGTGCTGCGGTATACAACGAGGTCGTTTTATCAAAACATCGCATGTTTCGATACTTCACCGAAAGGTTTTCGATGTTCATAAAAACCGACAAAAAACATCGATGTTTTAAATATGATCAAACAGTATTTGCAGTTTCCCTTTTTAATTAGAGTACTTAAATGAAATACCGGTATATTTTGTTGTTTTGTCACTTCTAAGTAATATGTTAATGTTTATCGAATGTAAAGAAGGTAATAAAACTTAAGGACATCGTGTTTGGCTATTATTTCACGATTTATTCACTTTCATTCATAAATTGTCAAAGTAAAGAGACCTCTATCTAATCTACACAATCCGTAAATATTAGTTTAAAGTATATTCTGTCTTAAGGCACTGTCACCTTCATTTTCCCATCAATGTTCTATACATACAAGGTTCAAAATACAGTTTAACGATATTACCACGTACGAAATAACTGAAAAACTTTTAAACATCGATATATGTGGAGAAATGTATCGATTGAAAAAACATTGGGAAGAAAATATCTATGTTAATACGTCGATGTTTCTGGTTTTAAAAACCTTTTCCACCAGAATGTTTTTTGCCAACCCTAGTGGTATACGACAAACTACTGCAGACCTCGTTTCGGATCTTGTGCAATTTCGTGTGTGATTAATTGATATCTAATTCTTTTCAGTACGTCAATTGTACGAATAATAACTAACCACAATTGACTGTATGCGCCGATTTTTAATGCATTTACAAATTTTAACAACTATTTGACCATTCAAATTTTTTTCCTAATTCCTGCCTCATGACCTCTGGAAGCTGTGACATTACTGGATTAACTGTTACGAGATGTGCGGGGTTACATTGTCCCCCAACCACGACTAAACTATAGACCCCCTCAACTGGAAATACTAAACACTTGTCTTCAAAATAAATGTGAAATAACTAATCTAGCGATTAAAACACATTCAAGTGTTTTACATGTTTATTTAACAATATAAAATTATGTAAAAATTAAGGGCATCGAAGAAGGGGGAACTCTAAGACAGGGATTTGTCTGCTTATCCTCCCGACTAGACCCTTTTCCATACATTGTGGGTCCGAGTGCCGTGCAGTTGCGCTTTCCGTGGGTTCCAGCTAGGGATGCGACATCGATGCCGATTTTTTCAAATTACCGATGATTCTGTAAAAACCTGAACGTTTTAATCATCGATGTGTTGAAGCAGATTTTTTAAGTTTTCGATGTTTTGTTCATGGTCGAAAAATTACCATAATCACAATTTTGTAAAAGTTAAAATACGAAATAACTGACGCGACCAGTGTTCATGTATTGGAACCAAACTAAAGCGGTTTGTACTACCTTCTTCGAGCCATCTCCTTCACCCGAGATGATCCTGATGACTTCGTCTTTCCTCATTTCGCACGTTGAGAGACTTTTTCAGTGCGTTCAGTTAAATTTTAATTATTAATTAATATACACGGCCACTTAAATTAAATTTCGTTTCTTCGCTCGTTTAAAAACCTTGACGTTTTTTGGTCGATGTATTATTAACACCGATGTTTTAATTTTGAACATTCTGTTTTATTATCGATGTCGCATCACTAGTTCCAACCGCCCGCCACGCCGCGCGCCAACGCGCCCCGCGAAAGGCAAGGGAAGCAGTCACTGCAGCCTCCGAAGGCCAACGAAGCTTATGGTCTCGCTGCTTCGGAAACGGATACCAAGATTATACAACAGTATTGTTTTAACGTCTTCCTGTTTATTTCTAGTTTCCGTTCAGTCAGTTTTATTTACTGCAACTGCGAGAATGAATCAGTAACTACTAACACCTCAGCGTATCCCCAATAAAAGCTCAAAATCAAAATTGCGGCTGTTACTGCAGGCTTAATTGAACCTTCATTAACAAGACCAGATGTCCAGGAAAATTTGGAACTGACCCCCCCCCCGAAGACTAGAGTTCTGGAGAAGTCTACATTAAATTAAATTCCATTATTAAACAAGTTCCTTCCCCAAAATGCGCCTCAAAACTTTAAAACCTGTAGGCTACCCTTATGTTACATAGACATTTCAAACTTGTTTATCAGAATCATTAATAGTCTAGAAATTTTGCTTTTTATTGTGAACATCTTCGTGTGCAAAGTTGACGAGGCGAGTATAATATTTATGTACACATTCCAGTTTTTCTTTTCGCATTCATGTGACTGATTCCTGCAGCGACGTTCCTTCCTCCCGAGGCTAAGCTTTAACCGCCTCCTCTAGGAAATCGATCTTGCTGCTCACAAGGTTGTCTAGTTTCTCAGAGTCGTCACGTGACTAAAATCGATTGCGAAGTAATGGGAATCTTCTATTCTATTCCTCGACCAGCTAAGGTTTCGCAAACAATGGAATTGAGCCAGAGACAAGTCATTTAAAGAATGTAAGCAACTACGTTTACAGGTCAGGGGAAAAAAGGAAACTAAAGACATATCTGTCAGCAGCTTGTCCTTTTATAATTTTTAACAAAGAATTTCGAGTTTATTCAAATTTTACGAAGGTGCATTAAAAAAAATCTTCGCCACAAATTTAAATTTTCCTCCACAAGAAGCCATCAACAAACTATTTCGGCTTTGAAGCTCGTTACCTCGCCAAGAGCAAGTTCCTTAAAATCGAATTGTTTTTCTTAAGAATCCATTCGAATTCCTCATTCAACTCTACAATATAGCAACATATTGAAATTACCACTATTAAGGGCTCACGAACTTCAGCGAGCATCAAATGGGGAACTATAAACAAAAATGCATGCGACCGTCTGCTGAAATACATTTACAAGAACAATAATAGATCTCAGTGAATTCATATTTTATCAATTTATTGTATACGTAATATAAATATTTGTTTTTTCACGAAGAAAGGAATAAAAACTTATGAAGTTCTGAGAACGTGTCCGTTAAGGTTTCCGTTGACCGCACCATCAAGGAAATGAACAAGGAAGGAATTCGTCCTATGCATTCAGGCAAGCATTTCCCAGAATGCATCGGCAAAGAAGCGACTGTCGTGGCAGATGCGCCTTGCAGTACAGCTCCCCTCCGCGGCCTCCGATCTGCACCGCTGCGCACCACTCCCCCCCCCCCCTTCGCCATCTCCGTCGTCCGTCCCTTCGCCTCCGCCGACCCGGATTCGGAACCGGCAGAGCGACGGGTTGCATACTCGCAGGGGCTCCCAGCGCAGGGCGGGGCCCGGTGTTTTGAATCGGGCCGAGCATTCACAGGAAGTCCGGAAGCGATCCTCCAACCGGAACGTCGGTTGTATTGTTTTGGAGACAACGAGATGGTTAGGGATGCGTCAAGTGGAACAGCAATGCATTCACAACGCGTTTTATCTTCATTAAGCAGATTCGCCCAAAAATCTAGACAAAATCTTGTCTTTATATTCAATTTAACCATTAGGACACCCTTTGAATGTTTCTTTATCGCACACTCATTTACGTTTACATGCTTAATTGGACTATTAAGGAACATTTCGAAAGCAGGTCTCCACGTCATAAGTGTTTGAATTGTCTCATGCCTCCAGACAACGTCTCCTCTGTTGACACTAAAATCATTAATATAATATTTAAGTATTTACAAATGAACACCTGCAAGAAATCGAACCTAGATACAAATAGATACAGAAACGGTCAATACGAAAACAGCTTTCTAGACTGACCTTTTTCCAATTAAAAAGAAAACTGACATACTTCATTACCTCTGTAGAAAAACGCATTTACGATGCGAAAACTCGTGTAACACATTTGCTAGTATTACAAGTAATATTACAAGAATAGTTTTTTTTAAAAAGCGAACGTATAACCGGCACCGGTGCCCGGTACTCACCGATCGACATGGCGGCTGCGGTGGTGCTGCGGTGGTCAACAAGAGAAACGCTGCTCACTGCGGCTGCGACGGAATGAGGACGAGAACTGCGGTCGGCAGCGGCGGCGCTCGCAACTATACGTCTCCACGTCGGCGGGCGCGGTCCCGCTTCTGCGCATGCGCAGACCCCCCTCCCCCGCTACGGCCACCACCGCCTCCGCCGACGGGGTCGCCAACAACTGGTGACTCAGCGCCCGCGCCCCCGTGACCCCGGTCCCTAGCACCTGCGCCGAGCCCCCGCCGCCGCCGGCCGGCCGGACGGCCGGCCGTGCCCCAATGCAGATGTCACGTGGTGGATGGATTGCAGTGGCGGTCTCGGAGTAGATTTTGCTTTTGGAAATGGAATGACATCGTTCATGGGCATGGTCGTAGGTGACCTCCTTTAACCCATCTCTCTCGCTCCCTTCCTGTACTTCGAGATCCGAAGATTGGTCATAAGTTGTGTTAATTAAATGCGGGTACTGGCACTTTGTTTCTCTCTTGTAGAATTTCTGTTGTATCGTTCCTGTTTGATGCCAATTTATTTCATTGTATCATTTTTTACAGACATTAATCTCTAACAAATTGTCATATATATTTATTAATAAACAAATAAAAAATGGATTCGAGTTAATCAACAATATGTATTCGTTATCTTTCCTGTATTCCTTACAGTTATTGCAGTTTATGGTAGTGAGCAGGGTGGGAATCAGCATGGTTATGCAGTCCGATTGCATGACGATCATTTGCATGACATTTGATTTCATCCGATGAAATTCATTCGATTCCTTTTAAGCAAAATTACTTTAACCCTGATTGAAATTTAAACCGAGTTGTATTTTGTAAAACTTTTCTTTAGTTACTTTCATTCGCCTTTCAAAAATAGTTGTTTTCCTGTTTATATTATATTTAGACACAGCAGAAAGATCTGTGGCAGGGGAACGTTCTTGAAGAAGGGTTGCATGCGCGACATGTCTTGAGGCGATTGTAGCTAATTGGTGAAGGATATGAGTATGTTAACCTGAAAAACCTTTACGGGAATTATCAATTTCTCTTTCTGAACGGACAGCAGAGGTCAATGAACCCTATGTCATTATACCTACTACTTTTCAATATTTTAATGAGACGATTACTTGCTATGTCAGTGATGTTTGAATACAGTCAATTATGACAGATATTATAATAAATTAAGAAAAACAAATTCATATTTATTGACTAATTATTATATTCCTTCGCTCGGAGGGAGATCAAATAAAGTTATCTCCTTGTTTTACTATTCCCTCCTTAATCGCACTTCTGTTAACTGATCTAGATTACATTCTGTTGACGACACGTTTGTTGTTTGCACAAAATGGGTTGGAAAGGTTTGTCATCAAATTGTGCTAGGGGAGGGGCTATGATTCATTGACAAAATGAAGCAATGACGAAATGAATGAAAATCGGCTTTGCGCTAAGTGACGACAAACAAGAAATGTGGCCATTCTTAATTGAGAATAAAATTTGTCATAGGTGAAACTCATCAGCACGAGGCAGTGAGTTGTTGATTCAGTTGAACCCGTCGAATATGGTTAAAATAATTAATTTTACAATACATGTATGTAAACGAAATTATTACATTTTGGTTAATACGAGTCTTTTCAATTTATTTATTTATAATGGAACAACTCATTTTTGGGCAGACATTTTAAAATATTTATTAGTAAAACAAACTTATCAACATTCACATACCTTCTTTCAAAATCATGGAACGTTTCGAAGCACATTGTGACCCCATCATCAGGTAAAAAACTGCAATATACAAAAAATGAAACTTAAAATAACAGAATATTAGACAATTAAAAATATAAAAAAATATAAAAGTTGCAAAAATGCAAACACTTTACCTTTATGTATACAGTAATGTTAGATTACCATATGTAATAAGCTTGTATTGGAATAAGTTTATTGACAAGTTGGTTCCCTCTTTTATAAGTTGTCAACTTTGCTTGAAAAAAATTGTAATAATTAGAGCATCAGAAGCGTTTATTCGGTGTCATGTCGAGATTTGTTCCTTGTCACTTTCTCCTTTCGAAGTTGAACTGCTTAGATTTAAACGATTCTTCGGTAACACTGATACATTTATTCAAGTTAGAATAGTTTGCTTCATTTGACTTTGTATTTATCACTTATATTAATTACTAATACCTACGTAATATTTCAGCGTATCTAACCTCTAAGATATGGAATTTTCAGTTTTTACTTGGAAATAATATTTTGATTCTTTTGAAAGAAATTATTGAAAACATAAGGCCATTTTACTGGATTGTAAGGGTATTTTGTGAGTGAAAGAGTCTGTTGTTTATAAAAAGAAAAAATCACTGTGACGATTACTTTTTCTTAGGACAGTAACTCATTCTACATTTAGCTTTCACTAGTTAATCGTTCGTTCCATCTTACGGGAAAAATGAAAAGTAAGCTCTTGAATCAATTATAGTGCAGCAACAACAACAATAACAATACTAATAATAATACAAATAATAATAATAATAATAATAATAATAATAATAATAATAATAATAATAATAATAATAATAATAATTTTGTTCTTAGTAGAAAATTAACACGTGGAAATTATTGAGCTTGAATCGAAAACATTACCATAGTAAATGAAATGAAACGCAGACAATGTTTGGCAGTTCATTATACCAAAATAGTTGAAGTACGAAGAAAAAGGGCAGGTACGGAAGTATTTACATTCGGTCACATTCCTGCAATACGATCAAGAGCTTTTATGCAAAAGCATTTTCTACAAATACGAATGTCAGGGTGGTTATTTTGACAAGAAAATTAGGGCTATTCAATGTGTTTCTTCAATACCAAATTCTTGTAATACTATACGCAGAGTTTAAACCGCAGTTCGTTATTTTACTTTCTCGTATATGTACGTATATACAGAGTAATGTAGAGAAAGTTATGTAATATTTTGGAAAATCGATTTCGAGATTTCAACGAAAATACACCGAAAAAGTTTTTTTTTTCTTTCTTTAAAAGGTCCGTGCGTCGTCTGTTCATCCGTCTATGGGTGAACAACACTACCCCTAAACTATTAGTAAAATCTTTTGCAATAATTCATAATTTACAAGCTGCTATGGCCCGACTAGAAGCTCTAGGATTTTGAAACCCATTCTTTAAATTTTGGGGTTACTTGACTTGAAGCCTCTGCGACATTTTCAAAATTTTTCTCTACAATGACTCCTAATTTTTACTTTCCCGTCTACGGAGTACAGAGAAAGGTGTAATGCTGCGCGAAAACCGGCGAATTTTCGGTAGAAAAACTCTTATTGCCGGGCCCTGGATACGAAAAATGGAATAAATCCAGTTGCGAAATTTAGAAAAAGAATTCTCTAACACATGGTGTAGCCTGAATCCACGTTTTGTGAGTCCTTGTTAGCGAAAAATCGACTGACGGCAAAACGTCTGTCTGTCTCTCCGTCTGTTTGTCCGTCTGTCTGTCCGACTGAGAACAACGCTAGAGGCTAAACCGTTCAGCCGATTTTCTCCAAAATTGATATTCCTCAATCGAGGAATGATAGAGGAAAGAAAAAAAATTGAGCCGTTTTTGAGAAAAAATTGAAAATGTCCGGGAGCATTCATGTTAAGTACCCCCAAATTTGAAAGAATGGTTTTCAAAATTTCAAAGCTTCAACTAAAGCCGGATGGATTGGGGTTTCTTCTATTTGGAAAAGATCATTCGAATGGTTGAGGCGCTAGTAGTGTTCATAGACGGACGGACAGACCGACAGACGGACGTTAAAAAAAAAAAAAAAAAAAAAAAAACACTTTTTCGGTATCAGGGGATCCCAAAACGTGTATTTCCGTTGAAATTTCGAAATCGATTTTCCACATCATTACATAACTTCCTCTATACTACGTATACTACTCTGTATACACGTACGTATACGAGAAAGGAAAAATATACATGATATTTTTAAACATCTACTTTTTAAAACCAATTTAATTTACTCTATGCCAATTTCATTGAGGACAAAAATCTGTCTTCAATATTCTCCTTTTGCAATGTTTTTTTGCAATTTTGCAAAATACATACACCTTATCCACAATTGGACAAGCACAAATTTTTATATCGCACTTTGGTACAAAGAGAAAATATAAAGAAGAAATCTGGACCCGCTTTTCAGAAAATAATTATTTAATTTTGTTAATCGCCTATATTTCCCATAAAGATCCGCGAAAACAACTAATATTTTTGAGAAATTGTACGTGACCTTATTTCAAGATCGTTTTTAAACAACGGATTTTATTTCAAAAACCTTTATCTTCAATACCGTAGTTCTGGGAGAACGCCGAAAAAATCTGAACGTTTGCAGTTTTCCGAAAATCAGAGATTTTTAACGAAAATTAAACCCTACGCCATTTTTTAAAGAGTTCTTCACGCTCTCCGAGGGCAAAGTTTAATCCAAAAATTTGGAACCATTTTTGAGAAAATTTCGAAAATCGTAGCATAATGAAAAGTACACACAAAAATCAAAATATCCACTTGAAACTCGTTGGGCCTCGGGTCTGTTCATATCGACGTGGAATATTAATTTGGTAGAAAATTGTTTGAACGGTTTAGACGCAGGCATTGATCACTAGAGCTCGGACATGTAGGCACTAAAAAGGTCGAAAATAGGCACATAAAAACTTAAAAATAGGCATTATAGTTTACAATAGAAACTTCAAAATCAATACCAAATTATTGAAGAAAACTCACCCTATCCTGTATAAATTCTACCTTTCAAAAAGCGAAAGATGCCGGGTGCGCTATTTTTGAAGAGGTTTGTGTTCTTGGTAAGGAATAGATAGCTCACTAATCATTGCGAAAATCGGAAAAACGAGAGCAATTTCCCGTACTCTGGATCGCCCGACAGGTTTCGGCGAAATAGATAAGGTAACCCGCTCGGTTTCAAATTCTCATACGTTTTTAAGCGGTGTCCCTGCTCGACGCGTTAAAGGTAAGATTACAGGACACAGAACTTATCGATCAGAGGACACCCTGGCAGATTTTACGCGGTTGTTACTTGTTTGGTAAAAAATTACCCATCAGTGATGTCTCAAAAATGATTGTAGAAAACAAAATATAGTGAACAAAAAATATTTAAAATGCGTAAAATTTAATATATGCACTTATAAGCTCTTAACGCTCGATTAAGCAATTATCTCTAAAATAGGCATTTATAGGCATTATAAAAACCTCGTAAAAGCCATTTCTGAGGTAAACATTGATAATGGGGTAAGTTACCTAAAAATACTTTCAAAGAAATAAAATAGGCAAAAAGGGCATTGCCCGAGCTCTATTGATCACAGACACTTGAACAGGCGTTTTCCATCAATTGATTTTTCGGTATCAGGACCCCCAAAACAAGGATATGATTCCACAGCGTACGAGTATTAGAGGTAGTATTTTTCTACATTTATAGGAAAATAATTTTCATACTTTTATAAGAAAACAAGATTCATAGCCGTTCATGTGAACATTTCCATCCATTTGTATACATTATTACATTTGTGAAAGTGCTTTAAATGTCTTTAAATGAAATTTTTCGAAAAATCAATTCCTGCGAAAAAGAGCTTCAAATTTCGCATTTACAGTAATGTTTAATTGCCATTTTCTTAAAAACGGCTTCAAATGTTTCAATGAAAATTTCTATTTAGGACGAGCTTGCACTCTTCTTTCATATTCTTGAAGTAATATTTCGATTCTACTATTAGGAAGCCGAAATGTTGAGAAAATGTAAAAAAATATGTACTTTGGGTGACAATAGATGGCAGCTGGTCAGAGAATGGAGCTAGACGTTAAAGACAGGCCACACCAAGGAAATTAGAAAAAAATTGCTATGAAAAAGTGTGTCATTCTGTAGCACCTCTAGTTACTCTCCCGTATACATACGTATATACGGAGTAATATACGTAGTATAGAGAAAGTTATGTAATGCTGGGGAAAATCGATTTCGAGATTTCAACGGAAATATATGTTTCGGGGTCCCCTGATATCGAAAAAGTATTTTTTTTTTAAACGTCCGTTCGTCCGTCCGTCTGTCTGTCCGTCCGTCTGTGAACACGACTAGCCCCTAAACCATGTGTACAATCTTTTCCAAATTGAAGGAAGTCCAGTCGATCTGGCTTTAGTTGAAGGTCTGAGATTTTGAAAAACATTCTTTAATATTTGGGGGTACTTTACATCACGCCCCCGGACATTTTCAAAATATTCTCAAAAACGGCTCCAAATTTTTTCTTTAAATTTCTCGTAAGAATAGCGTAAAATACTCTTATAAAAGTGGTATAGGTCCGACTTTCACGGTTAATTCTGAATTTTCGAAAATTGCAAAAGTTTGAATTTTGTTCGGCGTCTTCCTACAACTACAAAATTGAAGACAGATTTTTCCTTCGAATGAACTTTGTTGTTCATAAATGGTTTTTTCATTAAGGTCATGTAGACCTTTTTGGAAATTTTAGAAGTTTTTGTGCAATAGTGAGTAAAATATTTGCAATTTAAAAAAAATACAAAAACAAGATTTTATCGAAAACGGCTCCAATTTTTTCTTTAAATGTTTAGTAGGGTTAGTGCCAAACGAACCCTATACGATGACAAACGCCATATTGATCTGTACTTCTGTTTTTTCAAAAATTACAAAAATGTATTTTTTGACTTGTCTCTCACGTGGGTAATATTTACATTAGAGGCGAATTCTTCACATTATTATATTAACGAGTACGTGTGCTTTAAATAATGCCAAATAAAGTTTCTCAAAAACACAACAGTTTTCTGTAAAAATGAGCTCAAAATTCCGCAATTTCAGAAATACACAAACGCCATTTTATCAAAAATGGCTTCAATTTTTTTTCACATTTTTCTAATGGATAGTGCTAATTGCACTGTTTAGTATGACGTAAAGTTCATTTTGTTCTATTCTTTTGTTTTTTCAAATATTACACAAATGTATTTTTTTAAACTTCTCACGCCGTTTATATGGACATTTTCATGGAATTAATTGCATTGTCACATTTGTGAGTGAATGTACTTCAAATGACTTCAAATAAAGGATTTCGAAAACTCAATTGATTTCGGAGAAAAAGAGCTACAAATTTTGCATTTACAGTAATGCTAATCACCATTTTCGTAAAAAGGCTACGAATTTTTCAATGATAATTTCTACTTAGGACGAGGTTTTACTCTTCTTTAACATTCTTGAAGTAATAATTCAGTTGTACTACTAGGAAACAAAAGTTGAGAAAATGTGAAAAAAATGTATTTTGGGCGACGATAGATGGCAGTTCGTCAAAGAATGGAGCAAGATCTTAAAGCCAAACAACACCTAGGAAATTAAAAGAATTTTGTACGAGACCATGAACGTTGGTTCCTTGACCTGTCTTCACTCTTTGCTTACACACACTTACACTTACATGCACTACACTGCATACGTCAGGAGCTCAGAGCATGTCTCCTCTGGGGCGGTGCCGCGCTGGGAGATACGTGGAAAACGGGGAATGCGGGGGAAACCACGCAAACCAACGTGTAGGTCGGCTTCGGATCTCACCATCCAGCGGAAGGTCACATCCCCCTCTCATGATAAAAAACATGCACATCACAAACGGGGTTAATGACAATAGCAATTGACACACCTGGAAACCAAATAATCAATAAATTGAAAGTTGGGTTCCAGCATGAAGCCATTTTCACTTTTGAAACAATGATTTAAACGTTATATTATTGCAATTCTTTGCTAAAAATCTTTGGTGCTTTTCTTATTACCTTTCTGGGCGTTTCGCTCTTTTGGGTACTCTAACTATTTAAAACTTCCCGTTTCATCCGGTAGGGAAGCACTAAATGCCGATCGTTAGTGACTCTGGGCGCGTAAACTGCTATGGTCATTGGGCTCATAAGTGTGGTGCATGTTTCCTCATGAGGCGGCCGTGATCTTCCACCGCTGGATGACGAGATGCGGCGCCGACCTACCGTTGAGTAGCGGGGTTTCCCCAACCAGGTATCTCCCACCAGGGCACCGCCCCAGCCGGGACAAGCTCTAAACCCCCAACCGGACTCCCGGCATGTGTGTTAGTGCAGTGCATTTTAGTGTAAGTGTGTGTGTAAGAGGCGAGGATAGAACAAGAAAGAGGAAGGAAAGATCGCGTGCGGAGTGTTAGGGTACTACTCCGGCATTCGCCTGGTGTTGATCGGAGAAACCACGGAAAACTACCGATCAGAGCTGCCGGCCGCTAGAATTCTCCTACAGACCGCGACTGAATTTGACCTAGCTTACAACTTAGCGTCGAAAATCCTGCCGCCGTCAGCACATGAACCTAGGATCTCCCGGTCGGAGGCACTGCAGTGACACCAGTTGATGCACTGAGCCACCCCTCCCGGTGCTAGTGTCGAAAGTCCTACCATTGTCGAGACTCGAACCTGGGACCTCCCGATCAGAGGCACTACAGTGACATCAGTTGATGCCCTGAGCCACCTCTCCTGGTCTAAACGCCGTCATAAACTTTGTAAACGTATTTCGTAATAAACTAATGGCACAGACTAATGGTATAGAATGGCACAGACGTTCTTGCTACTTAGTTTTGTAACATTTTTAGTCTATACTATAGTTTTCGATATTGTCCTTCCCCTTCTCTGCTGCTACCTAACGACGACTAAAAGACATTTTTTCTCTTTCGATTTTTTGTTCTCTTATAGTAGAATTGAAATACGGCTTAAATAACATTTTAGAAAAGTAGAACATGGTTATATATGCTCATTTTCACTGGAAAATTCGAGTCGTTCTTGAGAAAATCGTTTGAGAATTTCTGAATATGTACAATTTTCGGCTCATTTTCACAGAAAACTTTTGCCTTTTAGAGAAACTTCATACGAAATTATTTGAAGCACTTGTACATACAAATGCAATAATGTTAAAAATCCCTGTATTATAAATATCAACGACGAAACTATTATTGACATTACGAAAAAATTACATTTGTGAGATTTTTATAACTAAATAATTATATTTGTGTAATTTTAAAAATCAACAAACACCTTTTTATGGCGTCTATGTCATTTAATTCAGTGTATTTAGAACTATCCATTTCAAAAGTTGCAAGAAAAAACCTTGGAGCCGTTTTTTAGAAAATCTGTTTTTTAAAATTGCCTTCATTTCGAGCAAAATTAAGCAAAAACTATTCATATTTTGAAACAATTGTACATGAACTAATGTAAATGAGTGTTTTTGAAGAACGTGCATTCAGAAAAAAAGCCTGTATCTTCAATATTAGTTGTAGAAAGATGCCTAAAAAATGAAAGTTTTGCAATTTACGCATTCTTTACTATATCCGTTAAAAAAGTAATTAAAAACTTTGGAGACATTTTTAAGGAAAGTTTGAAAATGTCCTTGAGACTTCGTGTTAAGAATCAGTTTGAAATTAGAGGTCATTACATCAGTAAGATAGATAGGGAAATGTCAATTTTGGTGAAAATCTTGCTTATGGTTTAGCCGCTATCGTTGCTTCTCAGAAAGACGGACAGATGGACGGACGGATAGATGTTTTCCCGTAAACGGATTTTTCGGTATCAAAGGATGGATTCTGACTACACAACCTGTTAGAGGAAGTAATTTTCTACATACGCGAACAATAATTGTGCAATTTTACGGAATTTGGTTCCCGCAAAACTAATTTTTCTGCCAAAAAATCGCAGTTTTTCGCTGAAGCTTTACGTAACTTTATACTTCGTGTGTAGTATACGAGAAAGTAAAAGCAACTTAAATTACGCTTTTGAACTTCCTATTTAATATCCAGATTATTAAATGCGGGTACATGTAATGAACACGTGAGGAAGATTTGGGGCAACATTTGAGAGATCACAATACAAAGGATAGATCAACACAATATTTTCATTGAAGTTAAAAATACACTATCCTATAAAATTTGTAATTTACATTAAATGTTTTACGCAAAGACGATACCAAGTGTGGCTAGTACCTCCAACTTCTACAATGAAATAATTTCAATTTCGAATTTCCATTATAAGAACCACCTTATACGAGTTCTTTCGTATTTTTGCAGTATGTTATCGCACTTCTGTTAATCATCACCAATGTACTGGAAGAATGTACTCTTCAGAACAACTCTTCTGGAAGCGTTCGGATTAGGATCTCCGACATCTTGTTCTGGGAGTGGTTTAGTGACTGTAGCCCGAAAAAATCTGTCAAGAAGAGTTGCGTCAACAATTTTTTTTATTTAATTTTATTTATTAATATATTATCTTTTACTTACTACGTCCGAGGATGAAAGAACTAGGCAACTGTTTGTCAAGAATTTATTTTTATTTAGAACTTGTACTGTAGACATTTTTGACATAAATTTTTAAAACAGTCGGCGACGCCACATTCAGCTGGTAATAATATATTAGGTATAACGATTAGAAAACACGTCAATGAACGATCGGAGTTTAACATCTGAAAACACAGTTAGATAGTCTGAAAAATCGAGAGTTCTGAATTATCACAAGGATGAATTAAGAATACTGCGCAGTAGACCACTCAAGCACATTGCAGATGCGAATGCAGTTGGGCCCAACCCCACGCAGAGATTATTCCGCCCACGACATCTGTGACAAAAGCAATTTCGACCAATCATATCTATCTCCGACGCCATTACGCTCATTATTAGCTCAAATAACTGCTAGAACGTTCCCATAGAGGACATACGGCTTCTTAAAATTAATGGCCTAAGTAGTCACGTATTATTTCTATTCAGTCTGAAATACAACACCGCTGTGTCTGGAACAGTGATAAAAGATCTTGCTCATATCACAAGCCGTCTTCACTCTAAGAAATGAAAGTGGTTTACAATATTCAGACACTTTTACCAGTAGAACACTTTGAAGATGTATTAATTCTTGAAATTAACATGTGTTATGGCAGATCAGCTCTTATTCTTCAATCCCATACACCACATACAGTTCTACTGTTTTTTTTTTACTAAATAAATCAAATTCTCACTTTAATGATAGTATACTCGATTTTGTATATCTAAAAAGCTTCCTTTATTTTAATGCTAATCTCTTATTAATGTATTAAATTTGTTTGAGCAAAATGAGTCACGATCAATATAAAAGCTGCAAAATTAAACTGTTGCACCATGATACCGAAAATTTCTCAGCCAGCTCTTAAACAAGCTGTCGCCTTCGTTTTGGTGCGGGGGGAACGCTTGCGGATCGGTTTTTCCAGATCGCGCGGTCTGAATTCCAGCACTCTGAAGCGACTGTACTAATTCCCGCCCCTCTCCATTGAAACTTACCCAATCTCCTCCTAAGGCAGGAAATCTTTCGTTTGTTCCACCTCTCTTCTCCCATCAACTACTATTATCTTTGTCTCCTTTTAAATGTACTTGAACTGAACTATTCTTTTGCATTTACGAGACCATGATCCAAAAAGGGAATTTAGAGAATGTTTACAGATAAGAATAAGAAGGTACATTGCAGAAAGAGAGCGCCAGACACGGGATACACCGATTGCGATTCAGAAAGAAGGCTCTCTAAAGTAATTACTGGACCGGAGGCCGAGAGTGGGAGAATGACTCACCGTCTCGAGCCCCCACGACGCGACGTAGCACCACTGCGACCTGACCTCGAGCTTAGATGTGACGTCACAATCACGAGACTCGGGTGATGTGTACATTACATCGTAAACGGCTTTAATTAGGCGAGAGCTTTCTTTTGTGACACGTGACTGAACTGAAAGCGTGAATTTAAATTGAAAAAGTGATATTATTGCGATTCAACAAGTCATTTATACCTTAAATAAAAGAAAAGGATAAGCATGTCATTGATGTTTGTTTTTGAAAGATGTTACCCATGCCACCAGATCTTCAACGACAAACTAAATTAGATCAGAAAATTGTGGAGCGAAGGAAGTAGCTGCCATTCGTGTTAAAAGGTTTGAAGCAAATGGCGGAAAACATTCTACCAACTTAATGTTTCATCATCAGTAGTTGGCAAGCTGAATGAAAGTGCTGCTCTGAGCGGCAATGAAAACAAATATAATCTAAGACTGTGTAGAATAAGCGACCAGTTTACTCCTAGAAGCATTGCTTTAATATTTTGAAGGCAAGTCTTGTGTTGTCATCGTGGGATACAGCGATCATGGCTGCAGTCGTTCCCGATATTGCGAAGCCCGGCTTTTCTTTTGAGAATTGCCGTAGGTAAGAAATTATAATGGGTTCTTATTGATCCTTTAATATCCCTTTCCAGTATAGATCAATTTCTGATGTATACCTTTTCCCAGTATATGTTCGCTAGCCTTATTGTGACAGTGCAGTTTTAACAGAAACTATAAATTTGTTTCAGAAACGCCTTTCTTGCTCAGAAGGGCTATGCCGTACCCAAAGCAACCAAAACAGGAACAACTATTGTGGGCATTATATATAAAGATGGTGTGATCCTTGGTGCTGATACTAGGGCAACTGAAGATACCATTGTATCAGACAAAAATTGCTCCAAAATTCATTATCTTTCTGATAATATATATTGCTGTGGTGCTGGTACCGCTGCTGACACTGAAATGACTACCCAAATGATTTCATCTCAGTTACAGTTGCATAGATTGAACACAGGGCGTGTGGTACCTGTGATTACTGCTAATAGATTATTGAAGCATATGCTTTTTCGCTATCAGGTAATTAATTACAAAATATTTCTTCGCTACCAAATTTCATTTCCAAAATTGTTCTTCAAACTCTGTTAATTTTCCTTCCAGGGTTACATTGGTGCTGCTCTTGTTCTGGGAGGTGTTGATAGTACTGGGCCTCATTTATACTGCATTTATCCCCATGGTTCGTCTGATAAATTGCCTTTCACCACAATGGGTTCTGGTTCATTGGCTGCAATGGCAGTGTTTGAAACTAGATGGAAGCCTGATATGGATGTATGTATTTATTTTTACAAGATACTAGCTTAGGAAACTCAACATTGCTTGGAAATTAATAATCTCAATTATGTATTGGGTAGCTGGCATATACAGGGTCACCTGGGTTTTGCCTAAAGATGTTCCACACTAACACTGATAACTGCACTTTTTTTGCGTGTTTAGGTGTTCAGATGAACAACCTGGAAGTGTAATCAAATTTACAATTGTTAGTGCAAATATATTTTAATTTTTTCATTTCTGATTTTAAGAATGGGTATATACTCGAAAACAATTTTATAGTTTTTGGTAAAAATACATTTTGCTGCGTAATTTTAAATCAGAACTTTGCTATGTTTGATTATTGGTCTCTCCAAACTATTTGTGCAAAATTTGGGAGCAATCTCTCCAGTGGTACTAATTTTTGTCTGACCCATGTTATTGTAAAACAGTTCACTTTTGTAATACCTTACACAAATAAAGTACAACTTAAAATTGTCTTTGAATTTTAGGAGGAGGAAGGGAAAAAACTGGTCCGAGATGCTATTGCTGCTGGTATTTTTAATGATCTCGGATCTGGCAGCAATGTAGATGTATGTGTAATTCGGAAGAACAACGTGGATTACATCCGACCTTTTGATGTTGCTAATGTGAAAGGACAGAAGTATGTATAGTTGTCATGGTTGCAATATCTGATAAATGATTAAACTGTTTTTCAATAGTGATAGAAATATTAAATATATTCTCCTCTTTTATTTTCAGGCAAGGTTCGTATGTGTTTGATAAAGGAACAACAGCTGTTCTGTCTACTCGTTCGATTCCCATTGACATAGAAGATATTTCAGTTACTCCCATTGAGCCGGAATCTATGGATACATCATCTTAATAAAAATGTGCAAGTGTTGCTTACTATAATAATCTTGTGAATTAAAATTACAATGATTTTTCAGTAATAAATGATCCATGTTCCAGCAAATTGTTTCCTTTACTTATCCTTTTCATTGTAGTTTTTGTTACTTCTTAAAATGTGGAGTTAGCAACAGCATATGTTTACTGGCACTTCGAGGTATATGCCAATCACAGGGAGAAATTTGTGTAAAAATGAAAATGGGTTTAATTTTTTAATTAACTTCTACTGAAAATAACTGAGTAAGACTGGGATAGCTTTCTCCTACTACATGATTCACACCAAATACTTTTACAACTAAATAACATGTTCACTTCGTTGACTGTAGTTACTTCCGATATAAGTATTGTAAGGCATCTTATTAAAATAAATCATTAGAGAATTAACAAACAAGACTGTTGGATCCTATTTCTTAATTTTCAGTGCAATAACCAGTAAGTATTGTAATAAAATGTAACCGTGCTAATATACAACTTTTTATATATTTCATAAAAATTTCAATTTGTTTAAATGCAACTATACATCCCGCAAAAGGGGACTGACTAATACTGATAGTTAATGGGAGGCTATGAATTATTAGAGTACTTGGGTATATCATAACTGATCTCTGTATTATTAAGTTTGACTATAGACGACAGAAGTGGATAAACATCAAAATTTCCATGATAAAATTTCATTTTTAGTCAACTTAAAGCCACTTACAATAATTACGGAAGAAAGAAGACTGATCCCCTCAACAGTTATAGTTTCGATGAAAACCTTCAACTATCGATCAAGTATACCATATTGCAGATGTCATTGAAAAAAAATTCAGAAGAAAAGAGGATAAGCTCAGCTATATTTTTAGACATTGTGCAGCTTTTGATACAATTTGGCTTTGTGGCCTAGAATTCAAAATGAGTATATTACTACCAAAATCATTTAGTTAACTCCTTCAGTCATATATCTCTGATAGATATTTTAGAGTCAAGCAAGAAAATGACTATACCATATTCTGTGTAATAAAAGCGCACATCCCTTAAGGAAGCGTACTGGGACCCACCCCTACTTGTTACATACAAGTGATGTATCCAGTTATTGAGGGACAGCAATGGCAATGTTTGCAGACAACAACACTTTGTTTTCTACTGAAAGAAATTGGAAGAAGCAACAAATAAATTACAGATTGCAACATACAAAGTTGCAGAGTGGACTCCAGTGCATAAAACTCGAGGAGACCAAATGATATCACGTAAATTCTACCATCCGTAAAATTGAGGCACTTGGAATAAGGATCATTGGTAAAGTTGTTCCAGTAGCAAATACAATGAAATATTGGGGTATGTGCTCCTTACGGCACAGCTTTGAATTCAAAGCTGTGCTGGAAGGAGCACATCAAAGTAAAGAAAGTGGAACTCAATTTGCAAATTAATAAAATGTAATGATTATTGGGAAGGGAATCTCAGTTGTCAGTTAATAATAAATTAGTAATATACCAACAAGTGCTGAAATCAATATGGACGTATGGCATAAAGCTGTGGGGTTGTGCCTAGAAAGTTCATATGCAGAAAATACTGATTAAGATTCTGTGTAATGCAGTTGATTCACCTATTTATATGCAAATGGACTAACTGCATCATGATTTGAACATAAAAACAGTAGAAGTAATTAAAGAGCAAGAATGCTATAAAACAACAGCAATGTCCACTGTGTCACAAAAACATTGAGGCATCAAAACTCCTTGTTCTACTGGAAAAATAAGATTAAAAAGGAAGAAACCTATTGACCTTCTGTAATGAGATTTATATCATGAAATGAACTTTAGTGATTTCTGATGATGGCCAAGTGTTTTACAAAAACCAAGTATTTACACTGATAGACCTAACACTAGTTACATTTATTGAAGTTAAGTTAATAAATAATTTTTTTTAAAAATTTAGTCAGCAAACTTATTTCTTCTGTAACTTTTCCTTACTACTTATTGCAACAGCAACTATGGACTGTTGGTCAATTAAATACCAATTTTTAACCTCAATTCATATTTTCAGGTTCAGAATTCTAGGGAATGTTTTAAGATTCTCACCTTTTAGGCTAATAAATTGCGAAGCATCAGATTAAAATGTGTTAACTCTTAAGACAAAATAATATTACATTCGAAAGAGGTCATTAACTGGAGGAATAATCACCAGATCTGCTGTCTTTTAACAGGAACAGGCACCAGACCTACTGTCCTGCTGTTCAAGATGATTTTATTTTCAATTATAGTTCATTATTTAATAAACTTAATATTCTTTGATTCAGCATACCTTTGAGTGTTCAAAATGTTTGAAATATGTTAAAAATTTGCTTCAAACTGAATTGAAATGAATTGTGTAATTAATGTGTTTTGGTCTGTTGCTCCAACTGTTTCTTTAACTTCCTATTCCATAAAGTGAATAATTTGGAGAGATTCTTTTTCCACAATTATCAAGTTAGAAAAGTCACTACAGTCACAAGTTATTACACTAATAAGAAAAATGACTATGATTATTGCAGAAATATACATGTTTTAGTTATTCTTGAAGATCCAAGATCAGGAAGTATTTTCATTCAATTGATATGTCTTGTTTCTAGAGAATCAACAGACATATCCCACATCTATTCTAATGATAATCTGTTGTTTGTATTTCTACTTTATAGGAAGTATGATCAGAAGTGAAAAATTATTCCCTGGGAAATTATAATAACTTATCATAATATTTTAAGAAATTATTATTAATAAACTACTGATTTATAATCATGATGACACCAAGTAATGCAAACACATGCATGGAAATAATATTGAAACTTATTATTGTGGAGGATGTAGGAAGTCTCTGATATGAGTGAGTTGTCATAGAAAGAAGAATGATTGTTGGCAAATGTCATTCTTCCTTGTTGATCATTCATATCACACTTCTGAATATTGGGTCTTCTTTTCTACCAATAAAAAATTTAAGAAGAACTAGAGGTGCTACAGAATGGCACTGACTTTCTCTTAGTAAAGTTTTCTAATTTCCTTGAAAAGAAAAAAGAATGAAAGAAAGAAAGGAAAAAGAAGAAGAAAAACACACACAACAACAACACTTTTTCGGTATCAAGGACCCCAAAACATGTTTTTCCGTTAAAATCTTGAAATTGATTTTCTGCAGCATTACATAACTTTCCTATACTACGTTTGTTACTCCATATACGTATGTATACGAGAAAGTAAAAATTTGATACTAATGTCAAACTAGGAGGAGTGTTGAAATACAAATAAGCTTATCTTTTATTAATGATTCAACAGCTTTTAAATGTAAACCTAATCATCAAAATAATACCATGTTCATTTAGTTAGTTTCATGTATGTTATGTGTCAGTTACTTTTAGTGGGATGCACAAAATAAAATACCAAATTAATTCTTGAGTAACTGACCCATTAGAAATAAGTTTCTAGTTGTGTTTAAAAATTTGTCCCAAATAGCATTTACTGTTCAGAGTTCATTAGAATATATGCCTTGCAAAATTCATATAAGAAAACGACATTGCTGACCACTTATTACACCACAAACTACTACAGAAATGTCATACCTTTGAGAACGTCAATGCTCCTTGATTTTTTCCAGAGTAAATTAGGGACTTAACAACTTTGAAATCAAGACTATTTTGACTATGGTTTTATCCACTTAATGTTTTATGCAATGTCTTCTTCTTGGTTTTAGTAAGAAGTTATGAAGTATCTGTAATGTATTCATCTAACACATGAGGGTACCACAAAGTTAGAAAAAATATTATACAAATAAACTTGTTTGCATTATTTTTTTCTTTTAATAAAGAAAATAATATCACATATTTACACTTCTACAACAATATGGTTATTACAATTTTAATTTGTTTTGGTAAGGTACTGAACAAAAAATTGCAGTAACTTACCTGAAAATATGACTCATACAATCTGCACACTAATACTACTTGTTATCTGAAGAAAGCACACATTGTAAGGTTGATAATGACTATTTTGTCTGAAATATAAATTCTGTATCTTTTCACAAATGATGGTCATGGACTTTAAATTAATTTTTGAAAATAAATCACTGGTTTTAAAGTTACGGATTATAATTTGTGATAACCCATTATCTGCACACCATACTAACATTCTTAGAATGTTATATTAGGTGTAAGTTTCAATATGTTATTTTACAGGTTCAACAGACACATCACATTCACCTTTGGCTTGTTTTAAAACATTCTGAGTTTTGTTCAATTGTTTACAAATGGCAAGTTCCATCTGCCGCTTCAGTTGATTTGATGACGATAGTTGAGTAACAGTAGCCTCAAGCAACTTCTTAGTCCTACTGAGATTCCTCTTCAAATTGCTATTTTCTTTCTGCAACCTTGCATATTCTGACTCCACGTCAGTGCCTACAAAACAGATAAAGCAGCTAGATGATGAAATAATTCACTTTTAGAACCTACAAATGAAGATGGTGAAAGTTTGGCAGATTATGATATAATGTACTAACATCTGAAATTTAGAAATAGAAGATAAGAGATCTTGGCAAATTCTCAATGATTACTTTGAATACATACCTCTTAGAGCTTAATATGTAATTTATCTTTCTTTTCACCAGCATTTCTTTCAATATTTGTGGAATAACAATCACGATACAAGCTAGTTATGGTTTTCAGTAAGAAGTTGGGACAACTGACAAGGTCTTATAGATGGGAAAACAATGGCTAGAGGAGTATAGAGGGGAGTAAAGTGTACGCTTTAGTTTAAAATCCCATAGTTTCAGTTATTAATATACAAATAATCTTACAACAATATTGCAGCCTACTGCTATTTTCATTTTTATCTCATACATTGGGCCAACTTTTGTTTCAACATGTTTTTCATTATGCAAATGGTCATATTTTTCATAATGTAGAATTGCTGACTAGTAGGAATAAAAGATATTACAAACATCAAATAGAAACTGAGAACTGTCTTGGACATTTGTCTTCATAGATACTTGTTTAAAACAGAGAAAACTATAATTATAAAGGGACATTAATTGAAATATTTTTGAAAACTCTGTTTCAAAGAAGTACTAAGAATGCAAATAAAAAGTCTCAATACGTCTTAATGTCAACAACACAAAAGGAAAACAACAAGACATAATTTAGAAACAAAATATTTCCTAAACATCGAGACATCAATTTGATCGATCCCATGTATTCACCTTTCTTTTCTTCTTTCTTTCAGAGGGCCAAATATTTTCACTCATGACTTTGCATTTACAAAACAGAACTTTGGAAAAAGATGAGGGTGAAGATAACATTTGTATGTATTTTAAATATTATTCTACATATAGTTCCAGATAAAATGTGTGTGACTGCACATGGACATGTCTCAGGCTACTGGTTAGGAACTGACCATTCTCTTTTCTGGATCCTCTTAGAACATCCTATGAAAATTATCAAAAGACATGGGTGTGTGTGTGTTAAGAACCTGAAACACATTCTGGGAAGTTTGCAGGGACCATGGTAAGCTAGAAATATTATATTATTGTCATTACCAAAAGAAATGAACCACATTATTTGTATATATACCTCATTCCACTGGTAAGAATGTTTAAGTACTTTACAGCACATCATGTTCAGTAAATTACCATTTTACCTCGCAACCATTATATTTTCTTGTAACAGTAAGCAAAGAGATATTTTCCACAGATAAAATGACCAGATTTTAAAATTCAAATCATATGTAAATTCAATGACACAAGTTTACATCATATTAAAGTAAATGCTTCACTGATTAGAACAATGAGGAAACTAAATATAATCATAATTAACTTACTGGTAATGTGAGGAAAATACAGGAAAGAAAAAATTTATCTTTACTAGTTAATTAGTTTTGAAAACAGACATGACATTCTTTACACTATGTATTTTTGCATAATACATGTTTATACTTCTTTTAGAAATATTACTTGTTTCTGTGTGCTTGTGAAATATAGCTTGCATTTCAGCATTTCTTGCACTTGAATGTTCCACATGCTATAAGAAAAATAAACACCACACATGTTATCATGTGCACTCTGTAATTAAAAACAGTACTTAGTACATAGCACATGTTACGAAGTTAGTATGCAGTTTATAGCACATGTTACTTAGTTAGTTTGACAAGTTAATCCTTTTCATTTAGGATCTAAATTTTTATAATCACGCACATTCAGAATTAGTAAGTAATATTATCAGTACCAATGCAGTGAAGCTATAATTTCTAATGACAAAACAACAATTAATTATATGAAGTAGATGAATGTCAGAATTATGTTATGAAGGTCAGGAGAATAAGCTAGAGATACATAATAATACCCAATAAAACATCTGGTCATTCTACCAACAAGTGTTTCAAGTTGTGAACAAAGAATATCTAACCTACAATAAAAAAAAAAAAAAATTCTGAAACAATTTTACACACCGTGCCAAGGTATGAGCAGTAGCACCTACTTGATTACTTGCCTTGAAAGCCACACAGACCCCGAGTGCCTTCCCGGTCGCAGCTCCCGCAGTGTGACGACAGAGGCTCAAGGCTAGAGAAGCGGCCTGCATCACTCTCGATGCCTAAGTCGGGTGATCCAGCTCCGTGGGTTGGCTCCCCAGGAGGACGGGTGACATTCCAACTGCTCACTCCACTGCCAGCCTACACAGATGTTTTGAGGTAATAACATGTCAGTGGCAAATTAATATGTTTAAATATTTTTAATAATCATTACATGATTACGATATATTAGATGCATTTGAGAATGACTCTGGTTCAGAAATTCTTTTATTATCTCTGTATTTAAATTTGAAAACCATTTGAATTATCTTTACTCTATCAATATGAAAGGTACTTAATGTCAAATCTGAAAAAAATTGGTGTAGTTAGATAAGGTAAGAGGTTTTATTAAAATATATAATTACTACACACTATTTTGAAAGATAAATGATTGATGAACAATGACTAGAATTTAGTTTGTAACTGATGGCGGAAAAAGTATACATATCAACAGTATGCCCCATGCTCTTATGCTTACACCCAATGTAAAAAGATCGTCAGGAATACACAAAGACAGAAAAAATTGAGAGAAAATGCAGTCATACCATGAAATTTCCATATCTAAATTCCTTATGTTAAAATCTGAAACTACAACAACCCTAATTATGTAATAAGGCAATATTGTTTCTTTCTTGTTAGGGGTACATGATAAAATTGCTACATTGCAGCACCACCCCTGCCCTTACATGTATACCCAATGCTCATGCCAGTTCAAAAGCCTCTCTACTACACTGGGTGCAAGAAATGATTGTTAGGGGTAATAAATGTACAAATGTATATTGCAGTAATTTACCAATGGAGAAGTTGGTCCACACTCTCCAGATGCATAACCAGACAACTGGCTGTGTTGCCGACTAAAGGCTGGGAGACTGGTTTGTGAAGGCACTGGCAACAGCCAAGGACTGCCTGGAGGCGATCCACTGACAATAGATTCTGCATCAAGTCCAGATGCAATGCTGCTGGAAGCTCCAAGAGGGCATACACCTACACAAATACAATTGGGATTTCTATTAAGGTACATCATATCTTAGGGATAATTCTGTTTTGAAATTTGAAAAACATGGATGTGAGTTTAAATCTTAACCCTCAATTAATGTAAAAAGTAAACAGTGTTTTCAACATGTTCATTAAAAGGAAAGAAAGATATTTATTTAGTGCTAAGATTTATTTTAATATAAATAATATAATTTCTCATGTTTTGGACAGCTAGTCAATGAAAATAAAGCTTAGAAACCAAACCTTCCAAAGAAAAGTGATTGGTTTAAGTATAGTATTAAAAGATTCCAGAATTTCGTTAAAAGATGTTCAGTAAATGTTAAACAGGGCACAAATGGCAAAGGTAGGAATGACATACATTTCTTTGTAAATAATTTAGAGGGTAAATTGTTTATTAAGCAATTCTTGTGTTGATTTTCTAACTTAAAAGTTGTTATTTTTTTATGTAGTTGTTATTTTTTGTGTGTTCTGACTCAAGATTTATATTATTAATTTAAAAAAATATTTTCAATTAAAAATATACACATTTTTTAATTATAAAAAATGAAGGTAATTAATTAAGATACAGCATGAACAATAAAAATTACAAATGTATTTTGGAATGAGTATCTGGATGACCATAATGGCAACCCAGTATGAGGAAAATATAAATTTTAAATAAATACACTTTGATTAAGATTGATTAGAGCCTGACGTAACATTTTTTATATTTTAAAAATACATAAAGCCAAAATACACACGTATTTACACAAGGAAGAAGACTATTGGATAGCCCAAATAAGGAATATAAAGTAAACAATATTCAAGTGTCTTAACATGAAAACTGAATCAACACAAGAATGTCTTAACTAAGTGAACAATTTGCCAAAGATGAGTACTATTTTTTAATGTTCATGGCACTGTTATTTCAAATATTTCTTTGCCACCAACAGAGTTCATTAAGATACAAGTGAATTTACTTTTGACTTTTATTTATATATTTAGTGTGGGAAATTCCATTTAGAAATTCTACAGAAAATTAAGGAGTTCAAAAATTCCAAAATTTGCTCAAATTCTTTCTTTAAAAGGTCTCTCTCACAACTTTCTGACATAAGGTTCTGTAAATCATATTTCAATAAAATGGCGAGAACAGGAGAGAGGGAAACAAACGGTGGTAGAAAAGGGTATTGTAGAAGTAGGGGAAAGAGAGAAAGATTATTGAGAGAGAGAAAGAAACAAAAAATGTGGGGGAGAGAGAAAGAGAAACAAAATGGGAAGAAAAGGGAGGGAAGGAGAGAGAAGGAAGAGATAAAGAGGGGGAGAGAAGGGAGAGGGGATGAGAGTGCGTGGGCGTGTCCTCACCGAGCGCGTGGTCGACGAGGGCGAGCGGGCCGGCTGCGGCGGGCGCGTCGGCGCGCGACGGGCACGGGCTGGGGCTGGCCGAGGAGGAGACCGCGGCGTCGAGGCGCCGCGCCAGGTGGCGGTTGCTGAGCTGCAGGCCCAGGATCTGGTCGTGCAGCTGGCGCCGCTCGTGGCGGTGCGCGCGCGCGGCCGCCGCCGCCGCGGCCTCCTCGCGCCGCAGGGCGCGCTCCAGGCGCAGGCGCTCGCTCATCAGCTGCGTGCGCTCCAGCGCCGCGCGCGACTGCGCCACCGCCGCCGCGTCCCGCTGCCGCAGCAGCGCCGCGTCCGCCAGCCGCCACCGGCGCTCCGCCTCCGCTTCGCGCTGCGCACAACACACGCGCGCGCGTCACTCCACTGCAGCGCCACCCAACCACCCACGCCCTCTACACTGCAGCGCCACCCAACTACCCACGCCTTCTACATTGCAGCGCCACCCAAGCACCCACGCCCTCTACACTGCAGCGCCACCCAACTACCCACGCCTTCTACATTGCAGCGCCACCCAAGCACCCACGCCCTCTACACTGCAGCGCCACCCAACTACCCACGCCTTCTATATTGCTGCCACCCAAGCGCCCACGCCCTCTACACTGCAGCGCCACCCAAGCACCCACGCCCTCTACACTGCAGCGCCACCCAACCACCCATACCCTCAACACTGCAGTGCCACCACACCACCCATGCCGACTACACTCCAGCGCCACCCAAGCACCCATGCCCTCTACATTGCAGCATCACTCAATCACCCAATGCCCACCCTAGTTGAACACCTCTTGAAACACTTGCTATTACACTTACACTGAACACCCTCTCCTTTACACTGCACTACCACCCAAGCATTCAATGCCCACCTCAGTCAAATGAACACATCTCAGAACCACACATGTTTTTACACTTACACCCAACGCCTTCCTCTCTACACTGCAGTGCCACCCAAAGGACACATTGTCCACATCAGATGAAAGAACACTTCTCACGACCCCCCATGTTCTTACTCTTTCACCCAATGCCTACATCAATCCTGTAACTATCCTGCAGCACCAACCAAGCTCTGAAGCATATACCCAACATTCAAACCAGTCAGTAAATGACATCCATTTAAATGACAGAACTGTTCACACTCTTGTGAATACATTTAAACACTCAATGGCAAGACAATCAAATGGTTTCTCTTCTATACTGTAGCACCAGTGATGCTCTCATGCATACAACTAACACCCAAATCAGTCAAAAGTACCTCTATACTACAACACCACTCCCACACTTATGCATGCATTCATCATGCTACATTGAATGGTAAATAGAAGGGAGTGGTAATGGACAATTAATTTTAAAAAATATTTAGGTGAGAAGAGGGTTCTGAACACACATTGAAATTGTTTTCAAATACATTAACACCTTATTATTACAAAATATCTCTTCAAATATTCATTAAAAAAATCCTTTTGTACACAAATTTACACGAAAAACACAAGGAAGGTCATGCTTGTCTCATACTTGTGAAAATTCCCAACCTATTCCATGAAAATTAAAGTAAATTGTATTTATACCCTTTACTACTGTCGTCATGTCATAACAACATAAGGAACATTCCCAGGAAGGTTTCATTGACCACCTCTCATACATTTCTCACTTTAAAAGGCTTGTCAATTGAGATCATTCTGATAATGTTTGCAACTTTCATACAAGCATTCTGTCTATTTTGATAACACACTTGTGTACAAAAATACTGTCAACATACTCTTTTGTTCTTCTCTGATAATGATATGCAGTAAACTAATTCCTGTCCCTCATCAGAAGCATTGTTTTGACTGTCAGAATATCTCCCAAGCGTAGATATTACACTCATGACTGTTCAGCAAAATTTAGACATTGTAGTTCTTCAATCATGTTAATTCTTCCTGAATTTCCTCAGACACACTTTCATTTTCTCTTATACAAACATTTTACATGTACTTCACACTGCATAACAACTTCATTTTTCATTCTCCACCTATAAGTAAACATGGGATAATAGAGAAACTCTAATCTCAAACATCTAGTATCAAGAAATTTTAAAAGAAGTCAGTTTAAACAGTAGTGGAATTTGTCAAGTAATGTTTTCCGAAACAGATATTGTAGTTACTAAATAGTAGCACTGCATTGCATCATATTTTACAATATCTGCGTATATTATAAATCAATTTTTATCTCCTCAGACATATACATTTTTGAAATGTATTATGGCAGTGAAAAGATTCTACTATTTTTTTCTTCTTTTTGTTCAGTGTTCTTTTTCTTTCTTTTGTTCAGTGTGATTGAAAGAGTTTGGCTACTTTAAATTTATTTTCTAACCTGTGCTATATCTTCAGTATTAAAGTCAAAGATTTCTTTCTCAAGTGCAATTTATCCCTCAATTGCTTAGTGTATGTGTATTGTGCAGAATGGTCCCAAACCACGAAAATGTAAAAATTAAGCAACCACATAATGTTTGGATTGTGTTGATCTTTGGAGACAAAAAAGCTTATCCACACGTTAATGTTCTTATGTTCATAATTCGCAGAAAATGACCAATAATAGATATTATTATTAAATTATGAGAAAATCTGAATTGTGCGTAAATATACATCCCATACACAGCTCATTTTCAGTGTGCATCCATAGCACTAAAAATTTTAAGGTAATGTCCCAACTTTTCACACTATTTTTCAACCATATTAACTTCTGTAGCTAGGATATTTTCTCTGTGTACTTTTTTAAACATCTCAGTGATTGTTGAGTAATAACACTAAGAGGAAAAGTTTTGGTATACAGCGTATTTCTGCTAGTTTCTCATTAAATGATCCACGAGTCCAACATAAACTTTTGAAATAATAATAATTTTACTTTTTGTAAATAAATAATAATAATAATAATGATAAATTCTATAATATTTAATAGCACAGCCTAGAAATAAAGAATAATGAATATTTAAATAAGGTAGATCTTGTAACATGAAAATTAGTTACATAAATTGGTTCAATAACAACACATTTAGGAGACACACAATACCAATTACATAACATGCTTTCTTTTATATTAATTCTGAATTCGTAGAATTTTTCAAAGTGCGCAGAAACTCATATGTTTTTTTCTTAGAACAATGCCTTCAAATAATATTTTGTTTAGCTATTTGGTAAAATGAAGTAAGAACCCTTGATCCAAATTCACAATACTACAGATATCCACGAGAAAAAACATGAATTGATGACTAAATCAGGGGTGTTACCTTGCATTTGTTGAATAATCTTGTTTCCAATAATGTTAAATATGAAGGACCTTCACCAAAACCACAAATCCAGCCTTTCATCAACCACTACCACCACCACCACCACCACCACCACTACTACCTCAGCCAATCTAATTACATTGAATAGGTTTTGAATGCCACATGTGGCTTCTGACCTGCTGTTTGCCTTCTGCACTTTGCATTTGAGTAGAGATTTCCAGCTTATCTTTCGCCTCATCTTCTTCCTCAACAGTCTCCATATGTTGTCGAACACCATCTGAACTTTCAATCTCTATGCTTTCAACAGTTTTCCCAGTTGAAGTAGTTTCTGTTTGTAAACCATCAAGCTCTACATTGTTAATGTTTTGCTTGTCTATGGTATCTTCTGGGTGTATCCTGTTTTCTTGAGAATTAACATCCAATGGAACTTGCAATGCACATACCTGATGCAGTACCAATAAATGGAATAAACATTGAATTTTATTATGGTATTTTACCACCACCACAATCACAACTATGATCAATTCATCACCAGCTTCAAACATTTTCAACGATTTTTTTAAAATAAGAAATTCATTTCTTCTCTCACTTAGTAGCAAGCTTACTAATATTAAATGAAGAGAATTCTTCTCCAAAAAATGCAAAAAAGCAGAAATAAAGTCAAAACTTAATAAAAGCCATACAAACATCATTATTGTTTCAAAGTAGTTTCTAAGAAGTATTTATATTAATTTTCAAATGTTAATTCCCATTGAATAGAAACAAAAGTACAAAAACACCCTTACTTGATTACGTGCACTTTGCCTTTCTTCTTCAGCATCAGCCTGCACTTGTCGTACATGAGCAAGCAGTTCTGACAGTTGGTTCTCTGCTTCCATGCACCGAGCTGTGTAGGTGTTGCGCATTTCCAGGAGTGTACATTGCTGTTCTAATAATTCATTGTCCTTCTCACACACTCGTGTCTCAAGGTCAGCCACTCTTGAACGCAGTCTCTGCAGCTCACCCTATAACAGAAAAACATTGCATTTGAATATGATTTTGAATAACACATTTCTTGTATACATGCCGTTGACTCTGATTATACTGAAATTCTGGGCAGTAACATTTTTGGTTCACTATATTCGATGATGTCAAAATTAAATATAATTTCTCCACAATTATTGATTTTATTAATATACAAATACAGCAAAATACATAAACAGTGTGTAATGAAAATTTCAATGTTTTTATTTGACCTTAAAAAAATCAATCATTTTCAACTGTTTCTGCATACATTTTCCATTAGTAATTTCTATCAACTTCATTACACTTGTTTTCTTCAATCCTGGAAGATGCTTTCACTACATTCCAATGTCCTTGTCAGATGGAATTTCACCTGTTATTACCTCACAGTTCACATCAATGAAATGTTCAGGCTCGACAGAACTGCCATTTAAGTTGAAGCAATTCTCTAAGTGTGATGTCATCTTCTTCCTCAAATTCTTCATATCCAGTGGTCAATCCAGCATGCCAGAAACATTATCCCTGAAGACTACATTCATTCATAACTTAGCACGCTTAAATGTTTCTTCCTCTCAGGATGAACCTTATATGTGCACTAACCATCCACTCTCCAAAGGCCCTTTTACTTGTTGTAATAACATACGAGGTCCTTTTGGTAGTGGCATGGAACAAGTGGCTAATGAAACCAATCGCTTTTCCACACAGGGGGGGGGGGGATATCACCAAGCTGTGGGGTGGCAGCAGTTGCACACTTCCTGTCACTTACATAAAACACTTTGTGCTATGTCACAAAGAATCTCAAGTAAGATGAAGCTTGAAACTGAAAAAAGCAGTTGCACGTTGTCAGTTGTTGCCCACACAGAACATGACATTCGTTTCTATAGTGAAAGTGAGGGCCACAAGGTATTTAGCACAGTACCCATTCTGTGTCCGCTACCTCCACCTCACGGGAGACTTCTTCAATGATATTTGGCCAACCATATTTTCCCAAGCTACCAAGTGTTGGAATTTGTAGCACTGATGTGATTAATTTTTTTCCAGGAAGGAATTACTTTCTAAATACGTAGCATTTTGTACGTTCACTATAGCAGTTTCAGAGTTCACTATAACCAAATCTTCTTGCACTTATTTGTAATGTAAGTGAAACAGGACCAGTAACGTAAGTTCACTATAACCAGAGTCAACTGTATCTACATAATTACAAGTACAACATTAATTTAAAGAATATGAGTGTACAAATAACTCAAGTAACAGACTAAACACACTACTACTGTTTAGATAATTAAGTACCTCAGATTCCACTAATTTGTCAGCACATGAGTCAATAGTATCATCACTTGTATAAGGATCTCCAATGCCTGCAACAAAACGAAATCAGTTGGTCAATATAAATGAAATTTAATAATATTCTATGAATAAAAAATATCTGGGTCTTGACATTATAATAAATATTAATATGCTTAATTTAGCAAAACTAATTTCTTCTGAAAAACAAACAAACAAACCAATTAATTTTTTTCTTTTCTTTTCTAATTTTATATTTTTGAAAATGGATTTTCACAACGTGCAAATATTTGAATCCATCGAGATCTGAACCCTGGACCTTTTGTTATCTAGTCACAAACTCTATCAACTGAGCTACGGAATCAAACATTGGATTTGCAACAATTTAATGATCTTATAGTGATCAGTGATATATAGAGGTATAATTGGCATGAAGAATATATAATAGTTTACCCATGTATTACCTATGTATATTACTATATTGTTAGCAAGCAAAAAATCAAACCTGCAGTTCCTTGACCGTTGCAAATAGGTTTTCTATAACTCAGGAATGAAAATGTCTAATTTTACAAATGTTGCTAATCTCGCGCTTTTAAAATTATTATAATTATAATTATAATTATTATTATTATTATTATTATTATTATTATTATTATTATTATTATTATTATTATTAACTTTCATTCATCATTCAACTATTTATAGTTAAAATGTTGGGATGGGATTCTGGTACGCAAGAAAACGTGCGCAGATTATCTTCTCCCCCATACGTCACATACAATTTTTCACTGTTTTTTTTTTTTTTTTTTTTTTAATCACATAAAATAAATCAAATCAAATACTAACCGGCGCGTCCGGTGGCGCTGACGTCGTCCAGCTCGTCGTCGGACGAGGCGCTGACGGCGGCCGCGGCGGCGGCGCGCCGGTCGCTCAGCGGGCTCAGCCCCACGCGCGCCATGGAGACGGCGCGGTCGGGCTCCGACCACGCGTCCACCTCCGACTCGGACACGCGCTTCGCGGGCGCCTGCGCGCTCGCGCCTTCCGCCCCGGCGACGGCGACGGTGGCGCTGGGGGCGGCGGCGGCGGCGGCGGTGACGGCGCTGGCGCTGCGGCGAAGCGGTGCCGCTGCCTCCGCGTCCCCTGGCCGCCCCGGCGACGCCCGCAGCCGCCCCACGCCCAGCTCCGCGCTGCGCTCCACCGCGCCCTCTGCTCCCAACTAACGCACACACACATAGCCATTACTCACTTTGATGGTGCTAAGGAAATACCAATATTAATTTATACATTAATTTTGTAATACATACAATAATGTTTAAAGGTGTTTCAAATCTATAATTTTCTCAAAACAAGAGTTCCAAAAAGGTTTTCAAAAACCTCGAATCCTCCCATACGTAATACCTAATAATAATGATGTAAGATTCATTGAATTATGAGATAGATTTTTATTTAAATAACATGTTCTATAACCTTCAATATTAAAATAAGTTGTGGGAAGTTCTGTAACGAGGATAAAATAAATGTTGAAATCCTGATTGCTTCCGATAGAGTATGAGGAAAGACATTTTAGGAACAGTGTCTTGAATAAGGAAGACTTCGAGACCCCATTACTATTCTGCCTCAGGCAAATATTCATTCAGCAGACCGAAAGTGGGTAGTGCCGGACACGCTGAAATTTTAAGTGAACGCATTATACGCTGAAAATGTTAAGTGAACGCGAATAAATGGGAAAGAGATGCAACCATACATCTTTTAATAGCAAAATATTCTGAACATACTACGGTCAAATTATTTTTGGAAGAATCTACTAAACATTTATTTCTCAATAATGTTAAGAAATAAAGTAGGTCACAGCGAAGATCGAATTGACATACATTATTCAGAGTTTAGTTGTTAGGCGTTTGTGATCTTAGGAACATAGTTCAAAATTCAAATTGTTATGAAGTATCATTGAAATCACCTCAACAATTCGATCTCTAATATCGGTCGTGAAATCCGTGTTTTTTGTTTTTATTCAGCTGTAACTTTCCATACACGTAAGGATGAAGGTCTAATAGAGCTGTTCCAAATATTGGTTAAGGTGGAGAGAAGATACATACAATTGTGTACCCGAAAATAGATTTGCATGGTTGATGGATGAGTCACGCATAACCCTGTCAGATGTTAGTGAAAAGCTTCGACATGCTGCGCATTTCCAGTGTTTTCTTTTTTTTAAATTTTGTGTGTGTGTGTGTGTGTGTGTGTGTGTGTGTGTGTGTGTGTGTGTGTAAACTGACTGAAAAGGGTATTTATTTCATTGCAATGTTTTATTATGTTTACTTGTAGAGAAGGCCTTAATCAGAGGAATGCCTCTTTGTAATACTCGAAAGTGGAAATACAAAGGATGTGAATAACTTGTGTTATGTGTTCATCCATACGACTAACCATTATCTCTTAGCATATTTCTAAGGTCGCAGGGTGAAAGTTCTTCACATCTGTCAACTTAAAGTACTTTTATTCTGCGGCCATAGATTCAGAATAACCTCCAAAAAAGATAGTAAACCCTCGTTAACACAAATTCAAAGGGAACGAAACAATCTATTATTGGCCCAAATTTTGCCCAAATTTTGTTCGTGTGAAGCGGGTTGGTGATAACGAGGGTTTTCTGTATCACAAGTGGTGGCCATTCCCTGTCCAGAGCAACCGCAGTGTCGATGGTGTACCTCGGCGTCGGGCAGCGCGAGCGGGGCGGCGCCTTCGACGTTGGCGAGCGCGCGCGCGGCGCGGGCGGCGGCGGACAGGGCTCGCTCCAGCGCCCGCAGGCGCCTTCCGCCTCCGCCGGCGCCGGCGCCGCCACCTCCTCCTCCGCTGCCGCCCCCGCCGCCTCCGCCCGAGGAGCGCCGGTCGTGCGGGCGGTGGCGGCGCAGCAGCGGCGGCAGCGCGCGCGCCAGGGCCTCCAGGCGGCGGGCCAGCGCGGCGCACGCGGCCAGCGCGTCGCGGCGCCCGGCCTCCGCGCGGGCCAGCGCCTGCACGCACCACACCCAAGGTGAATAATACACCCACCAAAAACATACATGTTTTATTGCTGGTTTAGTAACCTCTAGGATTAGATTTGTGCGCAACAAATATTTATGCACCAAGGGCGTTATAAGGGTTCTCATGTTTTAGTTCGAGGGCTTTTAGTCCCCCTTCATCATTAGAACCACGTAACGCCTGCGGTACTTACAAGATTTTAGTTTTTAAATTTTAACGATTCACATTTACTTATTTACTAATTAACTAATGTTCACTTAAGTCGATTTGTCTTTTTATATTTCCCTCCATAAGAGAATTAGTACGCATAGCATTATTCAACTGTTTTCATATTTCCCTCGTAACCCCGATCCTCTCGATTGAGGTAAGTTATATCTCAATATATCGAATAAATCAAATATGCAGTGTATATCGAACTCTGTATCGAAGGCTATAACAAACAATAGCGTATCAGAAAGAAACAACAACAAAAAAACACCTCCAACAACACATCTTTGGCATTCCGGGAGAAGCCGGGTCCTAGACACAGACGCCAAGGTTTCGGCCGTCATTCTGCGACCTTCCTCAGGGCAAACTGCGCGGAGATGGCTCTCATCTTGAGAAAGGTTGCAGCATAACGGCCGAAATTTTGACACCTGTGCCTAGGTCGCGGTGCGTTTCTGACAGCCAAGAACATACTGACTCCGGCCGTCAAAGCCTACGATTTCAAAATTTAATTTGACAGTGGTCATGTTTATTAATTTATAATAAAGATTTAAGTGAAAACAAAGTAAAAAATAATAAGAACAATGAACAAAACTAAACCCGATCACCCAGAGCCATATCGAAAGGTCAGACCTCTAGTTCGTCACATAAGGGTACGAAAAGATGGGGGCATTTCCTAAACTCACAACGTGTGCGTTTGCCACCTCCCCAAGAGCGAAATACGAGAAAAGACGTAGGAACTACGCGGGCATCAGAGTGACCTTGGAAAGGAGGTAGTCTGCTCGGTGAAGGAAGTACAAACAGCGTTCGTTTTGTTCGAACTCATAAACTGATCATTAATTATTATTTCGCATTTTAATTTTACAAAACTGTGATTATGAAAATTTTTCATTCACAGCTAAACATTGAAAATATAAAATCATCGAGCAGAAAACATCGAAGCTAAAAAAAACTTCGATTTTAATTTATCAATACTTAGAACATCGACGCTTGTACAAACACATGTCGCATAAATAGGTCATACACGCTCTATCGCATTTCGATACAGCTACTACGATACGATAAACGGTTAACATTGACAACGAAAATAACATCATACGCAACTCACAAGTCTCGCCTAAGCAATTCATTTTACCACAATTAACCCCATTCTCGACACTTTACTGACGCTAAGCGACAATAATGCCATGCCCTTCATATGTTCTATAATTTGATGTGGCAACACTGCAACTGCCGTAGCTTTTGATTCGCCGTCGCTTGTGTTACGATATTGGCATTACCATTTGGCGAGGAACTATCAACCACAGTTTTTAAACGCATTTCTATTTTAGTACGTGAATTCGTTAAAGTAGCAACTATTTCGTTGATACAAAAAATGTAAGTTATTTAATTCAGAGTATAAAATGTAAATAATTTGTTTTAAAAATATTATGAATTGTTCATTTTACATTTTTAATATTTAAACATATCATTAGTACACATTATATTTTTGCTGTTGAGAGGATACACGTAAAATATTCGCTATTATAAATACTAGAGGAGTAGGTCTTTATGGAGTGAATTCTTGAAATCGATTCATAAACCTTCAACTTTTCAAATACGAAACAACGATTTGTAAATTCCTGATTATTACGGGCTCATATCTCTAAACAGAAAATAACTTATTGTCGCCATATTGACACTACCATTACCGGCTTCAAAAGGGAAATATGACGCATTTTCATTTTTCATGGAGTTCCATGTGTTCATGATTAGGGCCCTCGTACGATATCAATCCTACACCGGCCGCCGCCTCCAGAACATTCTCTCGCAGCGTCTGCGCCCCTCACCTCGCGCGTGGCCGCCACCTCGGCGTCCGTGCCCCCTCCCCCGCCGCCGTCGGAAGCGGAAGCGGAGGCGGAGGCCGTGGCGTCGTGCACGCGGCGCCGCAGCTCCTCCAACTGCGCGGCCAGGCACGCGCGCTCGCGCACGCTCTCCGCCAGCTGCCGCCGCAGCGCCGCCTCCTCGTCCTCCAGCACCCCGTCCTCCTCCGACGCGGGGGCGGGCGCCGCCGCGTCGCCTTCGCCCACGCCCACCTCGCACGCCTGCGCGGGCGGCGACGCCGCCGGCGGGGGCGTCGTTGGCGCCTGCGAACGCGAGCGCAGCGTGCCTTGTACTGGAGGCGAAACAGCCTTGTGCGACGTAGGGGAAGCGTACCAACCAAACCGTTGGTAATCTCCGCCCGACGAGTTCTTATGGTAGGTAGGGGCGCGAGAGGAGAGAGCAATTGAGGATTAGTATAAGTCAATTGATGCCACGTCAGTGGCCCCCGATACACGTGATACATTTGGGCTTAAGGTACAATTGTAGTTGAAGAACATCAACTGTCCCCGATATCGTACGCGTGGCGAAAGACAAAGTTTAAACTGTTTGCACGGGGCGGGGGCCTATGGTAATGGAGGGGGCTCAGCAGTCAATCAGAATTTTAGTGTACGCGCAGAGGAAATTTTGATTCTATGAGGTTTAGTTCGTAGGAGTAACACTTCTTTGACACTTCCTACCAAGAATGTTCATGTACCCATAAATACTCAATTAAGACGGATCTACAATATTTCTAAAGAATCTTTAATCAATGTGAATTCAATTCAATTTTTATTGGAATGATCAATTAAAAGAATATGTTTTCCAGCTAAGTATTTGTTGTGGGAATATTGATTTAATATTTGAATAGAATGTTACTTCCTATTTCCTTATTTTTGCACTATTTTCCTGAAGGGGAAAACGCGTGCAAACATTTTTCCAGACTTAGTTACTTATAATTGACGTCAAGTTTCAATTAGGAGTTTCCCTGAAAACTAGGCAATAATACGGATATATCTACTAAAAGAACGAACAAAAATGTTCGCGTTCGTTTGTGGTAACTGAAAAAGTTACGAAATAAACATTCAAACACTGCTCGAAGAGTTACACTATTAGTGGGGTGGATGGCGAGGTTTTATCATTGGGGGTTAGGGCATACAATATTCATCATGACATTCCTAAATCTGAAGTTTTATTCTAGCTTTCTCCCTCTTGGTGTCAGGCAAAAGCCCCGAGCGAGTGGCGTACCTTGTCCGTGGCCGCAGCGGGCGGCGCCGCCGCGGGCAGCGTGGCGGGCGAGCCGAGGCGCGCCAGCCGCGCCTGCAGACGCTCGATCTGGCGGTTCTTGTCCCAGAGCTCCTTGTTGACGAGCTCCTGGAGGTTGGCGGTGCGGCGGCGCAGCTCGGCGCTGAGCCGCGCGATCAGCCGGTCCTTCTCGTCCTCGGCGGCGAGCGTCGGCCCGGCGTCGGGCGTGGGGGTCGGGGTGTGCGCGTCGGACGTGGGCGTGGCGGTCCGCGCGCCGTCGGGGGTCGGCGTGGACATCGCGGGGACGTCCGGGGTGGGCGTGGCGCGGGCGTCGGTGTCCGCGTCGCCGCTCTTGAGGCGCGCCAGCTCCTCCTCCAGGCGCCGCGCGCGCTCCTCCGACGCGCGCAGTTGCTCGTCGCGCGCGGCCAGCGCCTCCTCGTGCTCGCGCGCGCGGGCTTGCAGCAGCTGCGCACAAGGCATCGTCTATGTAGGGGTGGGCCACATGCATTAGACTTTCTAGGAAAAGATTCGGGATTCAACAGTCAAATCCTCGTGGGATGATTTTTTTTCATTTCAATACTTATCTTTCAAAAACAGCTTAATACTCGTTTGGGTTTTCAATTGCTTGTTTGCTTTTTTAAAAATCTATAACATAAATACTACCAGCATATTTAAGAACATTATCTACAGAGTGTTCTAAAAGTCTTTCCGCAGTGGCAGTCTCCCCACTCCACTATCCTCTATGCGGAAACGGCAACATCGCTGTGATCGCACAAGAATAAGATCACAAATTTTTATTTCGACTACTGCTTGCTTGCAGCGAGCGCGCTTCTGAGAATAACATTCGAACAGTCACGCTGATTAAGCCCTCGCTGTTGCAGTTTTTGCATAAAGGATGGTGGAGTGGGGAGACAGCGACTGCGGAAAGACTTTTGAACGTTCTGTATTTAGGCTGAAGATAATAAAATCTGACCAGCAAATGACGATTTCTGTACCGTTACTCCGTTTAAGCGAGTTTCCTGATTGTGTTTTGTACTCTTATTACTGTAAATAACAAGGATTAAAAGATTCTCGGATTTTAAAATTGTGTTCATTAAATACATCAATTTTCGTACTGAAGTGTTTTTTGTCATTGCGTAATTATTTCGCGCGAGAGAATAACGCATACCATACTAGAATTTTTGCTTGAATGAACTACCCTTACAATAGTGTGCCGTCAATAGACAAAAGCATAAGGTTAAGAACATTCCAGAATTTTTTGTGAAAAATGACCCCTAAAAATCAAAACAGTAATATGCGAAAAGACGCTCATTTTATAAAGGGGTGTGGAGCAGAAACGTGGCCACGCCTGATCTCCATGTCGATGCAACCCGCATGCCTTGAATGTTTCACGGCTACGCAGACAGGCGTAGGTTTGCAGCAAATTTAGCCGGTTTTCAAGAAAGTGTTTCTTTGTTTTAGCTTTATTTTCAGCGAGTTCTCAACGGTCTACTCAGGATCATACAATTTTAGGTTAAAACTTCTTGGGAAAACAGAAAACTCAGAAAAGACCACTGCATACCACGAATATGCAACTATTTAACTCTCTCATGGTTTTACAATGAGTCTACTGAAGAACCTGTTACGGTGCCATCCAATCGGAAGCATACACGTCACTAAATTGTCGTTCAACCTCCCGATTGGATGACACTCTAACAGCTGATTTACGTCAAGTGCAGTTATGTTTAAATCCAAGTATAAAATAAAATTTAAAGCATATTCATTCCGAATGTCCGTTATACTGCGAATTAAAATGAGATTGGTAATGCTACCACGAAAAAATATTCCACGCTTATTTTTCAAATGCAACAAACCGGGAAGCATACAACACGCAGTTACAATTGTAGCATTATTTAAAGATACAGTCAACATGACGTGTCTACTACAATGTGCATTGGCAAAGCAAGGCATTCATTATAACCGTGCAAAGAAAGCAATAATTAAAGAAGTTTATAAATAATGATATGTATAGAGACTTTGTTATATAATTATAATAATTAATATTATTGGCGCCGTGCGCCAAACAGTTTCTTGTGCTTGTTTTCCGTGTGCGAAACAGCTAATATTTTTCAGAGTATGCGAAACATCGGTAACGATTCGCAATTGTCTTTGACGTCTTTGTTTATTATTTACAAACAATGGTATTACGACATTGACTGGAATCCATTTACTTTTGTTCAAGTAAGGTACTTTATTTATTTGATATTTAATTTATATTCCTTTGCTTGACGCATTGCATTTCGCTCATGGCGTGTTAAAAATACTATAAACAACATGGGCGCAATGTGATTCCCGCACTAGTCTCGTGCGTGAATCACCTCTTTCGTTATGTAAACTACTATTTTGTAACACTAATTCAATATTTTAGGCCGACTTACATTTTCTGAAACATAACATCGTAATGTGAAGAATTTTAATACGACAGAGTCGAAAACATAAATATCAGTTATTGAAATTGCTTAATCCTTTTCTCTTAGTATGTCCGTTAACTCTGTTTTTTTTCTTATTGCCTCCAGAGACAAGTTGGAGTAGTGTTCAACATGCTTCTTGTTCCCTTGACAATTATTGTCAGCTACACTATTAACAATTTACAACACTTCGTGGATCTCCAGGGAGTTTTTGCATAGCGATATGGGTAATTTGATGGCATCAAAAACTACTATACCGATGTACCCTTACAATAATATTGAACTACATCGCTTGTTCGAGTTCAATTCGCATTGCATAATTCAAAAATACTGGCAAAACAATCGTTTAAAAAGTAAAATTTAAAAAAATATTATTCGTATAACAAAATAAGTTTTGAAACAGTAAGGGGGAAAGGATAAAGCACGTAGAATAAGAACACACTGTTGGCTGAGAGGTTCACGCTTTGAGCATTGTTCCGCATTTTCAATGGAAAAATTAATATTACGATTGCCTGTCACGAGGCGGCAATTAGTATCCCCAAGCGGTTGGAGGGAACTCAAGAAATTGCCATTTTCGTTGCATCAGCATAAACATTGTCATCAGCTGAGATGCTCCCCGAAACTATCGAGATTCGCATAATGCCAGTTCAGATTGGGACCTAGACAAGTTTCCCTTCAGTAGAAAATGACTGTACACAACGGAAGTTGCTTTTCCCTATCTGATAACTCCGCAGCAAGTATAATTTCTGAAGAGAAAAAAAATGCAGTATAGAATTTTCATTCTGTATGATCTAACCCACATCGATATTATTAAACGGGATGAGTGTTACATTCGTAAAATCCGTTTTAAATCTGATAAAAGTTTCGTGGGTGAAGATGGCACACGAATTCATTGGTTGAAATTCAATATCTCGCAGACATTCCCTGCCAAAATGTCTTTTCTCGTGACATCAAATCTCAATATTGTGTTTTCTTCCTTAAAAAAAATCAGGTGTTTAAAACATCAAAGGAGTAAAGTAAAGTAGTTCATGAACGAGAAGGTATTTTCGGTCTCACGCCGCACTGCACGATCAGTGCTTTTCGATAAAACTACAAACAAAACGTTTACCCACAAAAGACCGCGTAAAAATGAAAGAATTCCCAGACAATTCTACATACTTTGCAAACATTATTAAATTATTTGTTTTATCCAAGATTTCTTCTCTAGACGTTGGCCACTCTATGCACTACGAGCAATTTGACGTGGTGTGGATTTGTGATATATTAAGACACGTGCCAGCTGATTGGTGTTTCCAGGAACCTCATTGCTATGGTCATTTGTTCCGTTTGAGTAACGACTACTTTATCCAGGGAGGTGGTGTCCCCCCCCCCGCAGGATGGTTCCATTCGGTGCCAAACCTGCAGACAGCTTGCTTGTAAGTTAGTATGCGTTATTGTGTAAGATGGCGTAGTAGTACGGCGTGAAGAGATGTGATGTGATGTGGTGTGGTGCTGCGTTGCGTGACGAGATATTGACGAGGTGCGGTGTTCTGTGACGAAGGGTGGTGGTGTGTCGTGGTGCGGGAAGGCGTGGTGAAGGGAGGTGTGCTGTGGTCTGGTGTATTGTCACGGCCTGGTGTCTTAGTCGGAGGCTACCTGCAGGCGGCGCACGAGGCTGCCGCTCAGCTCGTCGCGCTCCGTGGCCAGCTGCAGCAGCTGTTCGTTCTTGCGCTCCAGCAGAGCGCGCAGCAACTGCAACACCGCAGCCGCAGCCTCCTCTAACAACCTCCCCAACGCAAACTTCGCACCGATTTGCCAAAAGACGCGATCACATTACGGTACAAAATCTTGACCGGCTGGTAATTAAAGCAGCATGCTTGAGATAAATCTATGTATAAATAAAAGGGAATGTGCGTATGCTTGTCACTTATACGCTTCGCTTATAACTCCTCGATTAATTTCGCTGAAAAATTCACAATTTGTTCTTACTTGTATAGGCAATACTGAAAGACTGGTTTGAATTAAAACGAACTTTTGATGGCATTGTTTTTGAAAACTTAATCGACGAGGTGAGCTCTAAGCCGTTCCCAGAGACCGTGCTTGAATTGGTATCTATGAATATCGTTTTGAACTACACGCATTGCTTCGACTCGTAACATCGAATTTGCATTCTAGAAAGTAGGAAGTCAGAACCAAATGCTGGCGGTGCATAACCTTATTCGCACATTTGATTTTTAAAATTTGGTGTAGTATAGTAAAGTGTAGTTAATATGTAGTTAATTTTCTTTGAATGCATAGATTTTGAACTTTAATTGTATTTATTTAATACACAGCAATTGCGAAGCATTGCCGGGTCCACTAGCAAAGTATCTTTGCTTCATCATTCCTTGGAGGTGATTTAAGTTTCCAAAAATTCTGAATAAATACATATAAAATGAATCTGAAATTTCACCCCATCCTTCAAAATATCAAGCGCTATTTTCATAAAGGTCTTAATTAACTCAAAAAATTAGAATATTAAATAAAATTAAAAATCAAGAAAAAATAACAACCATTGAGTGAAATTAAATTCAATGGTGTAATTCATGCAGAAAGCGAACTGTCAAGTAAGCAACATGCAAAAATTCATTCCTAAAATTCAGTAAGAAAAAAACCTTAACTAAATTTTTCTGGCAAGCAGTTAGTAATTATAAAATTCAGGATCAGTTGCTTAATACTAGAACATTCCTAGCTGTTCAATTCAACATTGGTTAACTTCATGACAATATACATAAATAAAATAAAAACAGGCCTATTAGAATAGTGTTGAAAAATTGACTTATTCAAAGGATGTAACTGACACGGAAATAAAATCTCAATGAACTGAAGGAGAGGAGAAAGGAAAAGAACACCAACAATGCACTTCTATGAAGATTTTCTATTGAAAGTAAGCTCATACATGTTTAATTTTTCATACATATTCATTCCAGGTTTACACCAAAAAAAGAAATCAGGAGAAACAAACTTAGCAGAATTGTATAGATGAAGCAGAACATCAAAAACATGCAGGAACCAGCAAACAATAATAAAAAATAATTATGTATAACACAGCATATCACAGTGAATTGATCAGTCCATTACACATAATATTTACAATATAATGCAAACAATTAACTGTACAAAGCAATGGAATAAATATGTATGTTAGTTACAATCATGTCTGAATATTATTTAAGATTTGAATTAAGAAAAGTGAAAATATGTATAAAGCTCTTAACATATAGCTTTCCCCGAAATTAAATATAATCAATGTTATTTCATACAAGTATTCTGGTCAATTTCGCATGTCATATTTCCATCACATAAAGACTTTTCTATTTCATTCTTTTACATCCACTTCTTAACATTACAAATTAGGATGAGTATTATGAGTTCTAAACTACCACCAGGTAATTCTCATCATGTCCATAATCTCAGTATAAAAATAAATAAATATTAGTGACCAGAAATGTAACAAAACTGATCCGTCAAGCACGCCGCAGGATAGCTAACTTCCAACATAAAACGCCTGAAGGTGCGTGGGTGGAAGGAAAGGAGGGAGGACACATTTGTCGGGCGTCCAAGGCGCATCCTCTTCGTGCAGGTGGGGGTGTTGGGAATGGGAATGGGAATTGCGTCATCAGCGCCGCCGCCACGCGCCCGTTACCTCCACTTCCCGCAGGGTGACGTTGGCGTGGACGGCGGCGTCTCCGGAGGGCGGGTCGTCAGCCTGGACGGCCGCGTCCTCGCGCGCGGGGGAGCCGAGGCTGGCGCTGGCGCTGGCGCTGGCCGTCCTCCGCCTGAGCGTGATCGCCGCCGCGGGGTCGGCGGGCGAGGGCGGGGGCGTGGCCGGGGGCGCGCGCGGGGACGGGGACGCGGGCGGCGTGGAGGTGGCGGAGGGCGGCGGGGGCGACGGGGAGGCGGAGGGCGAGCGCGGGGCGCCCTCGTCCGGCCCCGCGCCGTCGGAGCGCTCCCGCCGCAGGCGCGCGCGCAGGCCCTCGGCCTCGCGGTCGCGCTCCTTGCAGAGGCGGGCCAGCGCCTGCACCGTCTGCAGGCTCTTGGCGTGCACGGCGCGGCCCTCGGCCAGCCCGCGCTCCGCCGCCGCGCGCGCCTCCGTCTGCCGGCGCAGCTCCGCGCGCACCGCGCCCAGCTCGGCCTCCAGTGCCGACAGCTGCGCCTGGGCGCGCTCCACGGCGCCGCGCAGACGCGCGTTCTCGGGCGAGCCGCCGCCAGCCGACGAGGTCGGCGACGAAGGTGACGCCCGCACCGCCCGCGCCGCGCGCGCCGCCTCCGCCGCTTCCAGCGCCGCCTCGCGCGCCTGCAACAAGCCAACACACGCACACGCTTAGCTTACACGCTCAGAAACGCCATTAAATTTAATGTAGATTAATGTACACGAGACTTAATGTACCTTCTACATTAAAAAGAACTGAATGTATTTCAACAATATATTTAATGCTTAAATTAAAATGAGTGTAGATTTAATGTAGAGGTTCTCTCGTTTCCCCAGCCTCCCATCATTAATATCACAATCATAATCATCAATCCATCAAGATTATTCATTCATTCCAGATAAAAAGCTTTGACTTTTGCACCCTAATGAGCACTTTTAGATTAAATTTAATGTGCGTTCACGATAATTGATTTCATGTACATTTACATTAAACTAAGCGGATATTTCGGATAGTGGAGCTACGACACCAACTTGTTTACATTTGAGACTGTCTCCAGAGTTGAACTCCGCGTTGTTTTCTTTCCTTAAATGTCGTGGAGCCTCTGAATCGAGACCGAAGTGGAAAGAGGAAATTCGAATTATCGAATTTACTTCATCCAAGTATAAATCAAACACCAAATTCGAAATTTGATTGAGTTTAGACATTCCTTTGCGACACCAATGCACTCGCAACGTATGGTTACTGGTTTACATTAGAGGCTTTATCCTGAGAAAAGCTGAGTATTGTTTCCATTTCTCAAATGTAGTGGAGCCTTTCAATCGAGAGCGAAATGGAGAAAGGAAACTCGCGTTATCGAATCGACATTTTGTCTTATCCACGAATAAAATCAAACGCATCAACTTCGAAATATGATCGAGTTCGAACTCGACATACCTTTGTACTTTCAAGAAACCATATTATATTTCGCCTCTCTTTATCTCTTCACATCCCCTCAATGAAAGGTCATATACCACGAAAAATGCGACGAACACTTAATACGATACAACTCGTATACAACTTGTCACTTTCACGTCATTCCATCTAATATTTTGAACACTTCAAAGAATCATTTCTGAAATGGCGGAAAATTAGAAATGAAATACCACTAACAAAATCTATCTAGTTCTACTTCTCAATGCTGCGCAATTCTTGGACAAAATCAAATGGTGAGAAATGGTGAGAAGTTGCCGAGAAACTACTTCCTGGCATTGCCAATTTATATCTTATTTACTACACGTGGAAATTACACAAACACAACAAGACTTTAATAAGATATAGAAGTCATAAAACATAAAAACTCTTGGCGAGAATGCTACGGCTATCGAACAAGAGTTCAAGAGAAATTAAAAGTCAAATGAAAAACTGGTTAAGCTTCTGCAGTGAACCGAAACGTCAAAAGTCAAACAAGACTACGATTTATAAAATTATATACATTATATTAACACAATATACAACAAATCAAGCTCATTCTCCCGCATTACCCCAAGCTTCTCCCATCTGCACCCACCAAGATTTCAATTTAGAGCAAGCCTGAGAATTACAACTCCGAATGAATTCAAAATTTGCTAAAGATTGTTTTCCTCCTCCATAATTATGTATATAAATACCTAAAATTTAGAATTTTTCATATTAACAAATCTAGAAAATGATTTACTGTTATGTTGTATTACTAAAAATTAAATTTTCAGTTATCCGAAATAATCCCGCAGTTAGGTTACTAACGAAAAGTTAAAAAAAATGACAATTCATGGCCGACTGATTGATTGATTGATTGATGTTTCAGGGCGCGTTAACTGCTATGGACATTAGTTCCGTGTTGTGCATGTTTTTATCGCGGGAGGTGGCTGGATGGCGAGATCCGATGCCAATCTACACGTCTGCATGCTGTGTTTTCACCTGTCAGCGGGGCCCGCTCCAGCTGGGTCAGTCTATGAAGCTCTCGACTGGTCTCTTGACATGTTGGTATTGTAATGAATGTAAATGTCAGTGGAAGTACGGAATGACGTTAGGGTACAGAAAAAAAGGGAAGATCGCGAGCAGTCCGTGGCACTTTCGTTGGTGTCCTGTTCCCGCATTCGTCTGATGTTGATCGGAGAAATCACAGAAAACTACCGATCAGAGCAGCCGGCCGCTAGAATTCTCCATACAGGGGCTGCATTCGACTTTGCTATGTTGAAATCCTACAACCGTTGGGGCTCTAACCTGGGACCTCCCGGTCGTAGGCACTGCAGTGACATCAACTGATTCCCTGAACCACCTAAGTCGATTCAGGACAATGAAAAATAATTTTTGTGGAACTGAAACTAAACAAATTAAAAAAAGAAAGATAATACTGTATTTGGCAACTTAAGAAACACATGACCGTTAGATACATGAACAATGAAACTAAAATATGCATAAAGCATTGTTTTGTCCCATTTAATATAGTTGAACGCTCTGCAGATGATTTTGAATTTTGATACATGTAAACCATCTTTCTTTCGATTAGAACTCAAGTAATTAATTAAAATTTACTACGAAGTTAATGGTATTTTCAGAAAGTTCGGAACTAGAAACATTAAATTTGAAGTGACAACTGTTTTAGGCGGAAAAAATAAACCATTTCGGTATTAGCAATATTTTTTCTAACATTTACAAAATATTACCTCATAGTGGTAAGGTTGTACACGATCACTTTCGCAGAAGCCAGCCACAAAGTGCTTTTAGCAGTAACGTCTTCTTGATGGCAATGGTTTAGGCATATATTGCGTTCTCTAAAATAAATAAATGATATACAAATTCTCGGAGTAGGTGCCCACATTAATCAACTAGGAACGAATGACACGATGCCAAATAAACTTGCCGCAGGAATAAAAAAGATCGCATGAAAAAGAGAGAGAAAGGAGTTTGCAAACCGAGAAACTCTAATGAAAAGAAATTTCTATAGTATTTAAAAATGTACCGTCACGCAAAATTACCAGATCAACCAACACCAGAGTAGAAGACCCACTCTGTACACGAACTGAAGAAAAATAGAATTGCAAGGTAGGCAATTAACAACGCTTTTAACCATCCTAATAGTTTTGCTATTAAGAAAACAATCACACAATATTCAAAAGTATACTTTATATTGATAATAATTGATACTACAAAATAATTTCAGAAACATTTGTTTATTTTGTTTCAGGTTCACGTGAGGATACAAGAACTGTGTTTACGATAATTCTATCACGAAGTGCCTTTTTCATGTCAAATAAAAACATCAAAAGAAAAATGCTATCTTATTTTGTTGGGCGAAACACATTAAAATTGCGAATTATACGAACGCTTAAAAATTCAGCAAGTTACAAACTGATACAAGGAAGTGAATCTTTGAAGGGACGCCTCGAGCTAACCAGCTTTTGAAAGAGAGAAACGGTAATGAAAAATACAAATTAGACAATCTGTGCTCAAAACAGAGAGAGAATTTGCAAGATTGGAGCGACTCAATCATCGAGAAGGGCGAGCTTTCTTACCCCAGTTTTGTAAACAACATTCATAAGGAAGCGTTGCCCTTCAATGAAAAGAATATCTGTCGCATAGACATGTCTACAAGATTGTTCAAACGTTCTCTGAAAGACAGAAGAATCGACTTTGGCTGGCCAGTAAAGATTGACTTGGTGACTAAACATAAAATACAGACCGTGCCCATTCTCATATCGACATGAAGTACACAGAGTTGCTGGGAAACTTCCAATCTACTTGTTGCTACTATAAGTAGGATACAATTTTCAGGGGATATCTACAATGAGTGTTCCGTAAGTGACCTATTATTAATTATTATTATTATTATTATTATTATTATTATTATTATTCACAAACAGCCTTTATTCTCAATCGAGAGGATAATGAATGATTACATTCGTATTTGGGAAACCGCTCTCGCCCGTTAACTGATCCTCACTTGGTCGCCTTTTTACCGGTTTAGATTGTGTTTATACGCGGCACTCACTGGAATTATGGAAAACAGATTTTCCACAATATTTTAATTGTAAACGCCACGAATCACTCGCACGACGAAGAGGTACATCAAACACAGGGATAATCAATTTCAGGTGTTTTCCAACGACCTTGAAATCGCTTACGTTAAGTTGGACGTATTTCGTAGGGTGAATTTCTGTTTTGTTAACAATACAGAAAAATCAAATCAGCTGTTCGTTTGCCGTTACAAATAAGGTTTCTATAACTCGGAAACGAGTTATCTACTTTTTGAAATGTTAATCTCCCGCTTTTTAAAATTTATTATTATTATTATTATTATTATTATTATTATTATTATTATTATTATTATTATTATTATTATTATTATTATTACTATTACTGTTATTTTTTTCATCCTTTAACTATTAATAGTTAAATTTTTGGGATGAGATTCTGAAACTCAAGAACGCGTGCGGTGATGATTTTCTCCCCCATACGTCACACAGTTTTTTACTGCTTTTGACTAAATAAAAAAAATATGAATACTGTGTATGGACACAGTGTGGTGCTATTCCGACGACCCACCAAGTGTTGTTTTATAGAGTGGGTGTAATAGCGCAAACATTTTTACGCTGTGGATTTCAAGGGGGTGAAGAACCGCTCTGCACCTACGTACATGGGGGAGGGGGTTACGTCGATAAAGTAAGTTCTCTTCACATCGGCTTCATTATTTGACATTTTGTTACACCCATTTGAAACTTACTTTCCGACAATTGTATTACGAGTGCTGCATCGTTCAAACCACACTCCTACTTTCAACATGCCCGCTAACCTCCACTCTTCTCCCTACGTCGGGCAGCTCCGAAAACGCACTGTCGCGCGTCTGAGTCACGCCGCATGGGCCAAACGGTCCAGCATTTTCAAAGGCGGCTATTTCTGCGCGCGCGCGCAACGCGCGAGGCCCGTCCCCTCGAAAACACGCGCGACAACTGGCTGGCACCAGGTCGCGCAGGCGACCTGGACAATCGCCGCGGCGCTGGACGTGGTCCCGGCCCCCCACCCCAGGCGGCACGACGCTGCGCGCTGCGGTAGGTCGCGAAGCACACAAAAAACTCCAACGCGTCTGCACTCAATGTGCAAATTTACTCTATATTTTGCACTACGATTAGGAAATTCTTTACGCCTACTTACGGGACAGGAAAAACGTTTGCCGAAACAACAATTTTCAAAATGGCCTGATTATGAACACTACCAATATTGTCAGCATGAGTAATCCCCAACTGAGAAACAAGAGACGGACACATCAGAATTTGAATGGCAAACTAACTAGGTGCCCCGACCAAAGACTTCAATATAGCACCCCTTCCCCAACAACAATAATCCATTGTCCAAATAACAACGTTATATATCTATATGGAAATATATTGAGGTACACGATAATGTATTTAATCCCTAGCATAAATTAGTAATAACTATTATATTGATGCATACCTCGTACTGGGCTTATTTATCAAACATGAACTCCTAAACATCTGAGTTGTGAGCAAAGGAAAGATAAAGAAATTGGAACCTTTATAAGTTTGTTGGTTTCCCCGATTTCAGATTGTAACACAAGGTGACCTCCACCAATCCTCGAAACGGACGCCCATCCTCGCGTGAACCTCATGTACATTACTCTTATCGCGCGACGTCATGATATAACGAGCGGCGCAGAAGCTTCGAGAAAACATCGTTGCCCCGTGATGGACGAGGTGCAGTCACCCACTTCCCACCCCCGCCCCTCGCAGATCGACCGCTCCACGCCTCTCGAGAGCGCCGCGCCGGCAACGTCGGACGTCGCCATGGCGACCGCGCCAGCCTCCCCATTGTCCAGCCCCCCGCCAGCCGTAATCACCCCCTCCGTCGTTCTTTTCCTCGGCCTCGCCTGCCCTCTTTCGCAAACTGGCACGGTAGTTTGCGTATTGGATTCGTGACCCTTCCAACCAATAACGTCGCCAGGGATCGAGAAAAGTAGGCCTTCTCGGATCCGGGCATCAAAAGAACGATCCCCCCCCCCCCAAACAAAGAATGTACTTGAAGCAAATATCTAAACTATTTTAATCCAAATTAATAAATTAAAATTAATTTTAAGAGCAATAAATTACAAAAAATATAAAAACAAAAGATCTGTAACTGAATTCAAAAAGTGCACTTGCGACTAAACTCTGTATTACTAATTTCCCATGCGCGCAGAAATTGAAAGGAAACTACCCAGCCGCCGGCCATGCGAGAGGCGTCTGTACTCATTTGATACCGAAGATCCAGGGAAAAATCTAAAACACTAGTTACCAATTAGCCTAGAAATAGAAAACAAAACTATTTTTCCGCCAGCCGTCTGAAAGAAGTCCACAATTTCTTTATACATCTAGGAACTCGAAAAATAAATAAAAAAGCAACTTTCGATTTTGCCTGAAAAATCGAAATGTTTCATGGTGTTATTTCGTCTATTCTCACGCTGCGCATACCGACTCAAATCTTATACTTAATGGTCATTGCTGCGATATAGATAACGTTATGCGCTAGCAAGATTCAAAGGAAAAGACAGCACGCCATTAAATATTTTCTATTCACGTGTTGCGTTGTGGAGGAGCAACTTTTTTGAGTGTCTTGGAAAGAAAAGAACTGTTGTTCTGCACATATACTACACTATGTTATTGCAGAATTCAGGAAGACTGTTTCTGTTAAAATAATCAATTTTGCGCTGTTTTATTGGAGTATTTTATTTGTCGTTCTAAAGCAGTGTGGTGCTACTTTTTTGTAAACTATTTTGAGTGCTTACTTCAGCAGCATTTTTGCTGATGAAGACCATTAGATGTATGTTACAATTACAAATAATAAGGAACAGTCCAAGAAATGGAGCGTGATGATACCAAAGACAGGTTCCGAGTGACACTAATTCAAGCGACACCACTCGTGTAGTATCGATCCAAATAAAATAACGCTACTTGACAGCTCGTCTGTTGATTGAAGACACCTAACTGTAACTAGATCATATTTGAAGTAGAATTGAACAATGTGATTCGTGATATAGATGGAACTAAAATAAATATTTGGGCCTTACCAGAGTGCCTATACGTAAGTGCTCGATAGAGGAAAGCATAGACTATTTCTTCACACAGCTCCACGAGTATAATTGCGAATATGTATGTGTAATCGACTGAGAAGGTGAAGATTCTAAGAAGACTTTCTGACAACATTATACGACTAAAGAGTTTGAATTTTCCTCCTGATATTTCAGTCTCTATTTACTCAGATTTAAATTCTCCCGATGCTCATCTGCAGGCTGACTGCTGCCACTTAGCTTGAAGCACTTCAGAAAAAGCAATTCGTTTTGGCTCAACGGTCTAACACCTTGGAATTCCCAAAATTGGATATACATTTTGAACAATGAATTAATAGTGTGATAAGCTAGAAACCCCGAGGTTAATTTGAATGCTAAAATCGGCATCAAGCGTTTGTAATAATGGGATTGTTTGCAGGCTCGAAAATCTAAGAATATACGTTGTTAGGGCAGCCAATAAGGAGTGCTTCCATGCTTAGTGTCTTCAGCTTGGGGAGACAGGGCCTCGAACACATTACATGCGAAAGGCGTGGAGAGGGCATTGAAAGGCATGATTCTTTAGGAAGCTTAAATTAGTCTCTCGAAAGATATTGAAGTACACACGTAAGCAATCGGGGCGGTGTGAATAGTTTATCAACATAGGCTGGGGAATTACTTAAATGATAGCGAGACGGGAATGATATGATTAGTCTGATAGGTTGGTATTGTGCCAAGTATTAGCATTGAATTATAATTTTTATTAATGTAGATGGGGATTTGAATTCAAATAGACTCAGTGTTTTGATGAGATTTATATTAAGATAAATACGTAGATATGAGGAATATTTGATAAGTAGCTGAAGACAGTCGCGCGTAGGTGTTTCATATGAAGCACAGCTAAGGAAAGACCGCGTATTGATTTTGTAGAAATATTAAATTCTATTAAGTATCAAATCGTTGAGGACATTCCGAAAACATTTTTAATTTATTCTAATAATAGGCAAGAACGCTATAGTAGGGATATCGAGGATATTCCACAGACAACAGCCAGCCGATCAACAGAGAAATTATCTGAGAAGGCATTGCAGTAACCCTATGAACTCTATTCAAAACCGTACGGAATTTTAATGTTTCTACAGAGGAAAAGTTATCATTTATGAGCTCAATAGAAGTTGTAAAAATATAAAAATAAATGTTAAATTTTTATTGTTTTGAGAAAAGGTTGATCATTTATATCAGTTGCCATCAATTCAATAATAAGTTTTAATTAATACAACTTTCAAGAATCGTGATTCTCAAGAGAATTACAAGTCCACATGCAACAGGTAAGGAGTAAAATGATGCATGTCGAAAACCATGATTAAAATTGAAAGTAAAATTAATGTTTAACATTGAGAGAATTTATGAGCATAGCAGGGCAACGCAAGAAATAACAATATTATAATAGCAGAGAAAGTAATCCTCTTCATAATATTTGTATAATATTGTTTGTAGATAATATCAAGAGCAGAATATTAGAATCATCGTAAAAGGAAGGGTATTTTACAGATGACTTGTTCATCGCGGGCAACAAAAGTAAATAAATATATTGAGTTTATGGAAGTATTTCTCAAATGGCTAACCCACCGCGGGGAAGAGACAAAATATTTCTCAATAGAAACATTTTCAGAGATTTCACTGCCATTTTCGGGGTATTTCCGGCTAAAATTTAAAATATTTCACGTAATCCTTACAAGAGTGACTTAAATTGATCGCACACTAAATGTTTTTAAACGAGACTGGCACTTGAAATTGTTGGCAGAATAACGTTCACTTTCGCTCGTAGCTATTGTGAAATTACCCGGTGTGCTGTAAAAGCATAACCATCACTGATTTACTGCAACAAATTTTCACGAAGGAAGGAAAGAAAGAAAGAAAGAAAGAAAGAAGGAAAGAAAGAAAGAAAGAAAGAAGGAAAGAAAGAAAGAAAGAAGGAAAGAAAGAAAGAAAGAAGGAAAGAAAGAAAGAAGGAAAGAAAGAAGGAAGGAAGGAAAGAAAGAAAGAAAGAAAGAAAGAAGGAAGGAAAGAAAGAAAGAAAGAAGGAAGGAAGGAAAGAAAGAAAGAAGGAAGGAAGGAAAGAAGGAAGGAAGGAAAGAAAGAAGGAAGGAAGGAAAGAAAGAAGGAAAGAAGGAAAGAAAGAAGGAAAGAAGGAAAGAAAGAAGGAAAGAAGGAAAGAAAGAAGGAAAGAAAGAAGGAAGGAAGGAAAGAAGGAAAGAAAGAAGGAAGGAAAGAAAGAAGGAAAGTTAGCTGAAGGAAAGAAAGAAGGAAAGAAAGAAGGAAAGAAGGAAAGAAAGCATGGAAAGAAGGAAAGAAAGAAGGAAAGAAGGAAAGAAAGAAAGAAAGAAGGAAAGAAAGAAGGAAAGAAGGAAAGAAAGAAGGAAAGAAGGAAAGAAAGAAGGAAAGAAAGAAAGAAAGAAAGGAAAGAAAGAAGGAAAGAAAGAAAGGAAAGAAAGAAGGAAAGAGAAAGAAAGAAGGAAAGAAAGAAAGAAGGAAAGAAAGAAAGAAAGAAGGAAAGAAAGAAAGAAGGAAAGAAAGAAAGAAAGAAGGAAAGAAAGAAAGAAGGAAAGAAAGAAGGAAAGAAAGAAAGAAAGAAAGAAAGGAAAGAAAGAAAGAAAGAAAGGAAAGAAAGAAAGGAAAGAAAGGAAAGAAAGAAAGGAAAGAAAGAAGGAAAGAAAGAAGGAAAGAAAGAAGGAAAGAAAGAAGGAAAGAAAGAAGGAAAGAAAGAAAGAAGGAAAGAAAGAAAGAAGGAAAGAAAGAAAGAAGGAAAGAAAGAAAGAAGGAAAGAAAGAAAGAAGGAAAGAAAGAAAGAAGGAAAGAAAGAAAGAAGGAAAGAAAGAAAGAAGGAAAGAAAGAAGGAAAGAAAGAAGGAAAGAAAGAAGGAAAGAAAGAAAAGAAAGAAAGAAAAGAAAGAAAGAAAAGAAAGAAAGAAAAGAAAGAAAGAAGCAATTCTACGACCCTTCGAGGGTACTAATATTTCTTTCTATGCTGGATATTGTTCAAAAAATCATCGCTGCCCTTGTATTGTTAATGTTGGACCCGGAATCGACATACGTAAACATCAAATAGACAGCGTCCTTTGGGCTCCTTTGAAGGTTTCTATGTTCAGATTTTACACCGAACTCTTTTTCCTCTGACTAATAAACATCTATGAGATTTACAATGGTTTAAATCTAATGGGGATACATTTGATTTCAGCAACTACAAAATTCTAAAAATTGCACAAACGTGTTTAACAGTTAATAAATTTCACGTACTATGCTTAGTTATGTTTTATCGAATCACAAAACAATGAATAAACGCCATTATTCTGTAAAATAACACCTATATTTTGTAAAATGAATAGGCTGAGACACCCGAAAACATTGAATTGCAAGTTCCAAAACTAACTACTTTAATATTTCGAAGAAGAAGAAAAGAAAAAAAGAAAAGAAAAAAACAACTGTGTTTTCGCAAAATTGGCAGTTTCAAAAGAAGGCATCATTCTTTGCATCTGAAGTAACGCTTACAATGCTGCTGCATTTACAAAAAAGTGTCATCTTCTGACGCACAAGTGAACTTGATGTAAAGTGGAAGCAGTTATAGAAGCATTAAATGACAGTAATTTTTACTTCATGTAGAACAGATGTGACTCATTTTAACTGTATGTCAATTTGTTTTGTGTTGACTATTGATCAGCCTCTTAACGTGCTCTCCCTAAACTGAAATCACCCAGCCTGAAGACTTCACTGGTTCAGTACTGCTTATTCATATTCATAAATGGAATATATTGCTTGGATAGTTTTCTAAATGACTTGTGGCAACTTTTAGTTAATGTACACCATTTGAGTTGCACATTTTAATTACCACTATCACGATAAGTCTACTAAGTCATGAAATGAAATTGTATTTAGCGTAACATAGCAGAAACTCCACATTAGAGTGATAAGCTAAAATTAATTTTAGTTTTAAATTGTGCAAAAAGCATACAAAACGTATCTAGCACTGAAGTTATGAGTTGCAAAACTGTTTCCGAGTATTTTAGACAACGCGAAGGCAGGAAGAGGCTAAAAAACTAAAAAGGATGCGTAAGATTCAAAAGGACACATCATCTAAATTATATACATCTTCAAAAACCAATGCTGCGTGAAGATTTTCAAAGAACATTACATGGAAATATTTTCAGAATGAACCGGCAATAATAGCAGAACATAAAAAGATGTCCATTTGCATACTGACTCTATCGTTTGAGGGATTTAAGGAAAGAATAGAGAGATTAGACGAAAGTGGAAGAGAGCGAAGTAGACAATCCGATCTGCAGTACTACGAATAGATTCGGCAAGCTGGCGGAGAATAAATAATCACAGAGCGCAGAGATTTTAGGCCAACTGGAGCGCGTCCAATGCGGAAGGGCAGTTGTTATGGTGTTCCATATTCGACCACGGGGAACCACATTGTCGACAAAGAATCATTGTTGGGGAGCCTATACATGTCTGGCGCAAGTTCATTGAATTCAAGCAACTAGTATATTCAATTCAAGAAACTAACAAATTGTGTATTCTATTTAAATGTATTAATTTGAATTAATATTTTCCATTATCCGGCATCTCAATAACCTTGATCACGCAAATCTGAGCAACCGCGATGAATTAGCAATGCACTTAATTTGCTATTCTGTTCTTTTTTAAGAATGTGATGGTCACTGTTTCATCACTAGCCAATTACTAGCCAATCGCTTGGATACGGAGAATAATGGGTCATCGAGAAAACAATGCCATTCACGATCGTCCAAGAATCAGACATCATCGTGCGCTGAAATTTAAGTCAAAGATTCAATCACTAACCAATTACTACATCTAAAAGTTTAAACACAAATGTATCAAAAATTGTGCCATTGTTAATGAATTGTCGAAACCGGGAATTATTGAATTAGCAGCAAATTATACGAAGCTAAATCTGTATACAAGTTAGACAATACCGACAGCGACTTCAGTGAATTCAGTAAAAACAAAACAAAACAACAACGTATGTTTCAATTTACGTTTGCGATCTAAAATGTGTATTTTTGGGCCAAAATGATAAGCCAGCGAAATTACGTCTCATACGTTTCAACAAACAAAGAATATCCTGCTTTCTTCAATTTTATAAGTCACACATTATCGTAGGAAATAAAACACACTGGCCAATTTTCCAAACATTAAAAACGTTTCACTAAAGTAAACCTGAAGAAAGATTTCGGGTTTCTACATTCTCACAATTAGACTCACTCTCCGTAAGAAAAAGGTCGACCAACATTTTTCATTTACTGTGACAGTTCGTATCACCACCCCGATCGAATACAAAAAATGTCATTCTACTACTTGCACAAGTTTCTTGACGTCTCGTAGCGCAAGGTGCGGGAAATGGACGTTACATCAGATAGGAACTGCAAATACTAATACTGATAGTTCGCGCGTCGGTTCATATAAATACAATAGCACGTATAACAGACGATGTTAACTTTTTATTATTTTTCTATTCCTTCTACGAATACAAATGACATAAGTGATAATCACCTTTCAAATAAAATCCGAATTTTAAAACCCAGATGAAAGCAAGTATCGTCGAAAAAACAGCTAATAAAACACACAGCACAGAAAGGAACAGCGAAAACTGAATTCATTCTAAAGTAGCGAAAGGAAGTCCTGACAATCTTGCCATGTCGTTCCGAGTGATAAGGATTGGAACCAGTCCGTGCTGTGTTGAGAAAATCCAGGCCTACAGAGCTTAAACGTCGAATAAACGCTAGTCTGGTACTGGCATAAAATCTGTCAAGACATCCACAATTACGAATGAACTACCACTTTCATAGCATCCCAACCTCAGCTTAACGTTAACCGCAGGTAGACAGTCACCTTCAAGCGGGACTTGCGAACTTGGCAAATCCGTCTGTCACATTGTTCAGACAAATTTGCAAGCCTCTCTTGTAGGTTTACTCCTACACCAACGTGGTGCACACCAGGGGCGAATCCAGTCGATAATTGGGGGTGGGGGAGCATCATAGATTTTTTGTTAAAGAATAAACATGTTATTAAATTGTATATTGTTATGTACTGTAGATGATACTATACAGTATTATTGTTTAAAGAATTACATTATTCGAACAAATATTTAAATCAATTTTGACAAATAAAGGAAGGTAAACGAAAACTACAGGGAGTGGGGGGCTGGATCCGCCAGTGCTGTACGCAAGGTGGAGTACGAGCGAGGAATCTCGCGCAACGCACACAGGCTGCGGGCGGCCGCCGCGCCGGGGGTGACTCACCTGTCGCAGTTCCAACCGCATCTGCTCCGCCTCGGCCGCCGCCTCCGCAGCGGCCTTCGCCGCCGCTTCCCTCGCTGCCGCCGCCTCAGCGTCCGCCTCCTGCGAAGAAAGGAGCCGTCGCGCCGGGTCGGATGCCTTCCGCTCCTCCCTCCGGATCACCGCTCGAGACAGGCGCTCTCAGGTCGTACACGATTAGCGACATTGACGATTAGGGCAAAGGACTTTAATTCAGGCGTATTGTGTAGCAGTACGCCAATTTTTGCTGTTTTTTTTTTCCAACGTTAATAAAAGTAACTTCGCAATATCTACTTCAGAATAATGCAACTGATATCCCAAACATTTATTTACACACAAATTGTATATTATCCAGGAATGGCAAAATAAACTAAATTGGCTAAAATAAATTGATTGCATTTTCCAATACATTTAAAAATATTTACAACTCCTTCAATTGGTTACAAATAAAGGTTTCAATGATTTTCAGAATTAGTATTCCCAATAGTTATCTATGGACAACGAACTTAATTTTCCTTGTGTAGACTCCATGTTATTTGGGCATGCATGGCACATTCATACCCAAATCGCATCTTCAGAGCTCAAAACGGTTTCCTCGCACAGTAAATAAAATCAGCCATGAGTTTTGGGTGAGCGCTGGGCTCAGATCCCGGAGCAACTCAAACACTTGCGTGTTACGGGACAAGTCGATAAATCTGACTTCGATATTCCACCGCGCCAAATGTATTTCCAGGAAGGTAAGTTAAGGTAAGGTAAGGAAGCCGTCTCATGAAATGAAACTGAAATGGAGCGAGCAGCCGTGGCACCAGATCCGTGGCCACAGATTATTGTTATTTGATTCTCGTAATCTCCCCTCCCTACGATTTCTTCGAGAATGAAGCTGAGGCACACAGCAGACATGTCACACGAATGCTTGTTACAACGTCACCAAATATCATTTTAAATACAGAAAATTTGGTGTACTATATTCTTACAATTTTCCTGAAAGGGTTCTCTTAAAAGGGGTTAATAAAGAAAATGGCTATTATGGGGCTGGTCGGTGGTCGGGGTGGTCTGTTAACAGGAGAATAATATACGGGTTTTGGGATGCGTTCTAAGAAAAATTGGTCGTTGAAAGGGATGGTCGTGTAATAGGGGTGGTCTTTCAGAGAGGCTTCACTGGGATTCTAATAATGGGATTCTTCAAATGTGTCAGTTGTAGCAATAGTTCCCAAAGACCAATCGTTTAATGTTGATCACAAAGTATTTTCTACGTCTCAAACTACTTTATAGTTTTATTTCACGTAATTATTGCCTATGTCTCATTGTTTGATGCGCGCTAAAGCCAGAAGTTTCCATTTGTCATTCAGTTTTTGCAGAAAAAAACTAACCTGTATTCTATTTTAAAGTCTCCTATATCCCTATCAAGATAGTGTCTATAAAAAAGTTTTTACTGAAGATTCGAGCACCTTCCTTAATACAAAACATTTTCTCGGCAATGGTCGTTGGCTTCATGAATCACATCGTATACTTGTTCTCGACACTGAATCACCGGCGGCTGCTTTGATGAGCCACCAGTGTTTGGGAACGTGTAAATAAACGTCACTTCAACTTGTGATAATTGCGCTAGCATTGGGGTCTCTGAGTGATTCTAGTAGTTGGTCCACAATATGTGAAGGGACTGTATCACAGACTAGGGTTGTAATTCTAGAATAACTCACGAGTCATTACCATGTCGATAGGAATCAACAACAGTCATTCAAATTTTTATCAAATCACCAATAACTAAATGACTCATTTGCACGGTCCATTAGGCGCCTTGTCAACTAGTCGCTGTCTCTCCTTCGATCGCTTGTAATGATCGGCACCACACGTCCTCACCTCAATTCGCAACATGAGAGCTGCTGACGAGGAGGAGTCGCTTTGGAAGTCTACGTCGTCCTCTGTCCTCGCTGGAGACGCGTTCTGGGTCGAACAGAGGATGTGAATTTTAAACAACCGAACGCACAATGTATTTCTTTGCTAAATACGATATAATACAATTCAAAACACACAATCAAAGTACTTACGTATTTTGAAATATGTAAATAAACACAACGCACTACTATTGACATTAGACTTCTTTGTTTTTTGATATTTTCCTTTCTTTAATAATATCATTTAAAAACAATCATATCTTACTCTTAGAAATAATACAATTTAAACAAAATATTTCGATACAATCTATCACAAAAAATACTCAGTTTTCTAAATTATTATCATTATTGTTATTATTATTACTACTATAGACAACTCGATTTTTAAATATGGATACTTCGTCTAAATGTTTGCCTTTACAGTGAAAATCGGATTATTTTTCTAAAATATTGAGTTTTTTTCTTAAATCTTAGTATTTTTTTAAATGGCTTAAAAGACATCGACCTACATATTATTTCATTAGGATTTCGCCAAACGGTTTTCTAGTGTGATTCAAATGTATCGATTTTCAAATGATCACAATTTTTTCTTTAGTTTGTAGTAGTGGATTCTTTTCAACTAATTTTTTAACGATACAATTTGAGATACTTGGAATCTTATACAATGGCGAAAACCCGCTGTGAATGAAGTTACTTTGTATTTGTAGTGCACAATCCCATTAATAAGCGAGAATGTCTGCTCTGGAGCGGCCAAACGCCAGCACGAGACGCTTTCCATTACAGCGCTGCTGCAGCCGCGGTCTTTGGGAGAGAAGCGGCCAAAGCCGGGAGGGGGCGTGGCGGTTCCCGACATGTGCGGCGCAGACGGCGCGGAACACGCGGCCTGCGGCTGGGGAGGGAGAGGCGGGGGCGGAGGACACGGAACACGGATTCTTCTCAGCGGCGCCCAGAACCAGGAACAGACACCCCCTCCCGACAGAACAATGATGTCATGGATCTACTGCAGCTGAAGGGGCGTCTAGACCTCACGTGTATGCCACCTTTATTCGAAGCCCAGCAAAATCACGAAGGAAAGGTTCGAAGTCGATATTGCTGAAGGGAGTCAAGTGGCATAGCAAAATTTTCAAACAATATTCTTTTGCGAGTTCTGGATGTCCTTGCAAGCGGTGTAACACATACATTGCAAAAGTTCCTTAACACAACTTCCGTAGGAGACCGGATATGATTGTGATATCTTTCCGTCAGTCGTGACGTGCTTCGGACAACTGAAGTAGCTGAATAACGTATATACGAATATTTGTGTCTAACTTTTCCTTGCCTCCATACAGAATATTTCCATGAGAGTGGCATTAACAGATGTACGAGTAAATACAAATATCTGAAGAGAAAGAAAGAAAGAAAGAAAGAAAGAAAAGAGATACAGAAAGAAAGAAAAGAGAGATAGAGAGAGATAGACAGAGAGAGAGAGATAGACAGAGAGAGAGAGAGAGAGATAGACAGAGAGAGAGAGAGATAGACAGAGAGAGAGAGAGATAGACAGAGAGAGAGATAGACAGAGAGAGAGAGAGATAGACAGAGAGAGAGATAGACAGAGAGAGAGATAGACAGAGAGAGAGATAGACAGAGAGAGAGATAGACAGAGAGAGAGATAGACAGAGAGAGATAGAGAGAGAAACAGAGAGAGAGACAGAGAGAGAGATAGACAGAGAGAGAGATAGACAGAGAGAGATAGACATTAAAAACGTTTTACTGATTCCTAGATGAGTTATGCTGAATGATGTAAACACCCCAAAATTCTAATAAATACACTAGTTATAAAATGCTAAAAATATTTATTGAGCAGAACATACATTTTTAACACAAAATAAATTATCTAATGTTCACAAACTTTTTGAGTTGGAATAAGTGCAACATATGTTTAGTATAGATATGAGTAATTGTGTATATCTAATATCTACCGTCCATTGAATTAACAGGAAAACAAACATTAATTTAAGTACCATCGTTGTCTCTTAGAATCATTTTATGATTTCCTCAGATGCAAGGTGGTGATTGATTGTTATAATTAACATCATAAAATAAAACGAAGCAATTACAAAAGGAACATTTCTTTAAAAATATAATTATTCATAAATTTATCTTTACACACTTGTAACAAGTTGGTCCACATACAGAAGGTTTAATACTGTAAATAACTTTGTACAACATGAATTGCTACCTATCTACCGTCATTCTCAATCTATTTCAGGCCAAGAAGAATAGCGCGGCTGACGATTGACAGCGGTACGAGCCAGTAAAGTATTAACGCGCCCAAACAAATTCCCAGCTTTCCTCCACACAACGTTGCCCGCTAAATTATCAAATATCCCCCCGACCACCCGGCCGACGAAGTTGCTGACAAACCGGCCGGCCGCCTGCCCGACGACCATGGCGGCCAAACCGCCCGCCGCGCGTCCGGCCACGCATCCCAGGAGCCTCCTGCCCACGCCAGCGGCCACGCGCTTGGTGACGCGTCCGGCGACGGGGCCCGCCACGCGCCTGGCCACGCGGCCGGAGACAGCGCCGGCGCCGGCGGCCAGCGCCCAGGGCACCACGCCCTCCGCCACGCAGCCGGCCGCGCTGCCCACGGCGGCCACGGCCATGGCGCGGGCGCGGGCGTGGGCGCGGGCGTTGGCCTGCCGCCGAGGACGAAGCGGAGGAGGACTCACCTGGCGGGCGCGCTGTGCGTCCGCGGCGGCGGCTGCGGCGGCCGCCCGCGCGTGATTCGCCTCCGCCTGCGCCTGGTGCGCGGCCGCCCGCGCCGCGCGCAGCTGCTCCTGGTGCTGCTCCTCCAGCAGCTCGACGGCGCGCGCCGCCTCGCACAGCAGTTGCTGCTTCTCGGCCGCCTCGCGCCGCAGCTGCTCCAGCTCCGCGCGCACCGCCGCGCCGGCCTCCCCGCCGCTCCCGTCGCCCTGCAGCATAGCACAAGCCTGCATGGGGGAGAGTGCAACTCCTGCGCTCATGGGATTAATGTATTCCATGGAATAGCTAAGCGGAACAGGGGGTTACTCAATTCCTGAAACAAATTTCCCTCACTTTTCCAGATTTTCCAGAGTATTTTTTAAAATGTTTTTATTTTTTATTTTTATTTTTTACAATTTTCACTGATAAGATGTTGGGATTTTTTCACACTTAAGTACAAATAATCATAATATTATTATTAATAATAAATTCAACACAAAAATTGCGCGTCAAATATGCTGTGCTTCCAGAAAATGCACGTAGAGTAACACGCACCTACGTAGACTGATGTCCACTTTCCACCACAATATTGCCTAAAATCCAACGAAATCTGAGCACTTTACAAGGATTTTACACTTTACAAGGATCCCTACAAGTAAAAAAATAAAGTGAATTATCTTTTGTGGTCATGATGCGAAAAATGTATCGTCCAACGTTTACCTATATTACAATTTTTGTTTTTGAAAACCGAGATCCCAAAAGGAATAATGAATGTTAACGGTACAGGAAAAACTCTGCAACAAGGCAAGCAGAAGTTGAAAAGAATGTTTTGAAACCTGTTAAATTTTAAATCCTGCTTGATTCCGTGTACCTAATTAACCCGGCTTTCTAAACAAAATGGTATTTTTACATCAATATATGAAAAGCAAAAATACAAAGTACTTGAATGTTTGGGTTTATTTCTTTCGATGCGATTTAATACATCCTTTTTGTTACTATTATTTTAAAAAGCATCTTACTACAAGAAGGGTTATAGACCTGTCGTCTTCAGAAATAAGTGTTGTCCCAATCCCCCCCCCCTAAAAACACTTAAAAAAACTATGAAACTTGAAAAAATGAAATATTTTATACAAATACAAATTATATAATCTAATTTCCAAAATATTGTTATAAGAGAATTCAGTATTTTATAAATATATATCACACCTGTTTCCAACACAAATTGTAAGCTTTTTGGTCCTCATGGTATCTCTTCATGAACTTTATAAAAATATAACACTTTAAATGAAAATTACAACTTTAATACTTATCTGCCGAAGTTTTTCTCAGGCGTTTATAAACTTTAGTTAATTTCTCAGCCTTTTCTTCACACAAATTGTTCCACAATTCCAACCTAACCAAACCGTAAGTTGAAAAGATTCGTTCGACTGCAGCAGAACTTGCTGGGCAAATTAAAATACTTATCAAAAATGAAAAATAATGGGATAAAAAGGCAAAAATTTTAATGTTTTGAACACTTTTTTTGCGATAATTTCGTTGGGGGAAAACGTTTTTTTTAAACAGAATCAGAAAACGTGGATGATGAGTAATAATTAGGGAACGGAATTTAATGTAATATAAAATGCAAAATATGTACATATATATGTACTTATTTTTTCCAAAATACGTAAGAAAAAATATAAAATATGTAAAATAAAAATTCATTATTGTGTTTAAAATTTTTCTCTACAAGCATTTCCCGACCATACAACGTCGCAGATCAGTTTTTAAGGATTTCGAGTGGCTGAAAGTAGGTTCTATCTCTACTGAAGTTATTGTACACTATACTTTACCATATATAAGAATTTTATTCGAAATATAAAATAGTTTGTAGTATATATTACAGTGTTTACGAGGAGTCGGTGTACAAGTGAATAGTAGTACCGTGCAGCGAGTGGAGGGTATATATCCCACCCTCCAAATTGAACAACACGGTAAGACAATTTTATATAAAAAAAATATTTCTTAGTTTTCGATCAAGTAACGAATTAGCTGTTTGAAACATGAGCAAGCACGTGGTTCAAATTACTTTTGTTCATAAAAATTCGATCACTGAATCGCAAGTACGCAGTAAGCGAAGGGGGAGGGGTACGTTTGACAATTCATGGCGGAGATATGGTGGTAATAGAAGCGCAGTAGCATTACATTTGATTTGTAAGGAAGATGATTCCCGAACAAATATTGCAAACGCGCATCTGAAATCTCTCTTTTCGTGCTATAAATATATTAAAATGTGACGAAATATGTAAGAAGTGTGTCGTAATAGGTAAAAATGAAAAATATGTAATTATATCAAAATATGTAAAATAAATATAGTTATAATTCATTCATAATGACTTGTAAACTCTAGAAAACATAAAAAAATAATGTTCTAATCGATTTCCTTTTGCCACTTTTTTAATCCGCCAAAATGTGAATAATTTTGAATGGACCATGAATATTACCTATCATAATGTCATTGGCCAGCTTCTACGTTTACAGACGATAAATATACATTACACATTTAAGTAGATATTTTATAAAAGAAACAAGTAGCGAAATGAGAGTACATTACACCAACTAAAAAAATCTTCAGTTTGTTAGTAATTATTATGAATATTTTACAGTTTTAGATTTATGTAAATTAACGCAATTAAATAGAAATTCATCTTTAAATCAATAAAAATTAATTTTAAACGATTCCAATTAAGCAACAACAACAACAACAAAACCAAATAAACCCAGTGGTTTGGGAAAAAAAACTGCTTTTTCTAACCCTGAATAAAAACAATAACGGAGTTTTATTCCGTAATTTTTAAGCAAATAATACAAATTTCTTTTACATAGTCCTGTACTGAAACTCTTGTATCTCGGACCAGTGGTTATTGAAGAAAGATAAGGATATTATTAATATTTCCAACACTCGCAATTATGGTTTTCTACGAAACGTTCAGTTATATTTTGAACATTATTGAGAATGAACTCAATTTGTGGAAAGTAGCCCATTCATTTTTTTTTCACACTTTGAGAAATAATATTTAACTTCTTTATTTAAAGTAATTACACGAATCAATATGGGATTTTTAAGTATAAATCTACAAACAACAGTAAGAAAATTAATTTAGCATGTTTAATGTCTACAAAACTGTGGAACAAATAGGCAAAAACTGTCCATTCTGCATCCGCAATAACTTGACGGTACACTAGTGTCATTCTCTAGCATGCATTAACAAACATGCACAGGAAGTGACGCGAACATCAAGTAAACTACTCATCTCGCCTCCTAACCGCGCAGAAGGAAAAGTGACTCAATGGCGTTTCAAGATCCGCCTGTGAGTACTACGTGTTCAAAGAACACATTGAAAAGGGAAAACAAAAGTTTCCAACTGTAATATAAGGTCGAATAAATGTAAGTAATTTCGGCGGTATATTAAAGGAGGGACATAAAAACAGAAAGAAAATATATTTAAGTACACAAACACTATCAGACTCTGTTGACTCTGTTTAGTAATATTCAGATCATGTTAACGACTGTGCTAGTGGAAACAAAGGTCTGCGGCAATTCTATTAACTGAATGAGGGGATAATCTTACGAAAACGAATTTGAAAAATCACCCACATTTGTTTTTTGTAAATTAAAAAAACATTACAGAAAGGCGAGAAAAGCTACAATTTAAACATTCAGGAAATTTAAATCAATTTGGAAAACGAATATCACTGCCTTAAATATTGAGAATTCAATAATATTTTGATAAGGGATTGCATTACACGTCAAAATTATAATAATAATAATAATAATAATAATAATAATAATAATAATAATAACATCACTGAAAAAGAGAGTTCCGCAGTTTCGGCTGTACAGTTAAAGAATCGAACACATATGACATATCAGTCACAGCCGCCAGGGCAAATCACAACACAAAGAAATACTACTCACCAACGCCCCGCCGCGTTCCTCCAGGAAGTACAAGCGCAGCTTGAGGTTGAAGTTCTCCTTGCGTAGCTGCGCCAGCATCTCCTCGTACTCCTTCATGGTGCGCCCTCGGAAGGGCGGGCTGCGGCCGCCCGCACCTACGCACACGTAAGCACGCATGTCACCCACGAGCGCCCACGCCCCACCCGCCCGCACGCCAAGTCGTACCGCTCCGATCTGCGACGCGGGCGGCGCGGCGCGGACCAGAGCAGAGCCACTTCCCTCCGCCCCCGCCCACGTCATCGCCGCGCCCCGCCCCGCCCCGCTCGCCCGGATCCGCCCCGCCCCTTCGCCCGCTGCTTCCTCAGTGCCTGTAAACGCCACGCACGGCCCCTCGGAAGAGGCGCCTTCGGCACTGCCGAGAGACGGCTTTGTATGGCAGCATCCCGTGGCCGCTGAGGGAGCTCCACAGGCCGGCGAAGGGCACGTATACGCTTGGGAGGGAATTGTATTGCTTAACACACGCGGAACGCTTTCTCCTGCTCGTTTCCTATGAGCAAAACAGCTAGCTTTTCTTTCTAATTAATTCTGTGCGAAACATTATGAAGAGTGCGCGAAACATTTGTAACTTTCGCAATTGTTTTTCATCTCGGTCATTTATTACTAGACATCGGATGTTTAGGGAAATGCCTATTTTATTCTGGCGAACTTATTTAAAGGATGAAAATACATGTGCACGAATCATGACAAATGATGACATATGACGAAGTTTTATGATGCTTATTTTTGCTTATTTGAGCATAGATGCAGTCTTTTGCATAAATACCTTTTTAGAACTTTCTGCCTTTTTATTTACTATTTTTATACACAATGCTAAGATATCGGATAAAATGATAAAAATCGGAGATGGTCCAACGTGACCATTCGTTACGAAATCTTCAATTCACGTCTTGGTATTTTAAATTACGAGAGAATTCCTGATAGTATACCAACTGATTTTTCTCCATTTCTCTATTTCATAAATACCAGCCATGATCCGAAAAAAATGAAGTGGAAATAAACATAAATTCCCAGAAGGTTTCGGTGTTGCTAGTGTTGGACTTCCAAAATATATACCAGCCACATGGTTCAGATATCCTTCTCCGCATTCAAACTGATTTTGTCTCCTAGTCGTCGCAAATTTGAAATTGAGATCCTTAAAAAGTTACTGGTAATATGCAAATATTACTTGTTAATACAAACTGTTAAGAATAAAATGTAGAAGAGTTATAAATATGTAAATCTAGTTTTACATTAAAATGAACGAACTTGTTTTGTGCATTTGTTTACAAAATAATATAGACAAAAATTACGATTTTTCATTTTATTGTGTATGTAACTTGGCAGTGAAAGACCTAAAAGACGATTTTTTAGTGCCTAAATATCCGATGTCCATTTATTACTTACATATTATAGAGATCCAATATTGATTCCAATCCATTTTCTATAGTAACAATAATTGCACGAATGAGTTCAGAAAGCGTTTCGTTCACAGCGTTATAAAAAATAGTATACGTAACACATGCGCGAGATGATTCGCGGTCTTGTTATTCATCTTACTAATCTCCTCCCGCCTTTGATAAAATCCACGCGAACCGTATCTCCCTCCCTTCTCCGCATCCACTCATGCAAATATAAAATAACAGATTTTCAAAAGGTACGTTACAGAATACTTTATAGACATGTGACACCGTCCCTTCAAACAACTGACCTGAAAACTTAATACTTCTACGATTATATTGCTCTTCTGCGATCCAACAGTATTTGGGTATTTTTACAAAACCGGCCAAGTTTATATCTGTAATAATAAAAATAATTTGGAGGGAAGACATTCACATGTAATTAGGTCACTTGACACATTGCGTACAATGCCGAAAGTATACATTTCTACTGTTACGCCCTTCCAAAACAGCGAACACATATCAATCACTGAACTCGGAAATAATGAAGATGCAGAATTTTGTGCAGCAAATGTACTTTCATAGTACCTCCTAAATCTCTTGCAAGCACTGCATAATGCTATCTCAATGTCGGCACCTACGTGTTTGTCATACGAATCAGGGGGATAGTTCTCTTCGTGACGCCAAGCAAGTAATGTACTTCCCCCTACATCAACCGCGGCCGCCCCTCACGAAGCCCTTACATGCGAGGAAGGCTCCCTTACCAGTTGATGATTCGCCCGGTGAATGAACTGGTGACTCACTGATTCCACCTCTGCAGAATGTGATTAATGTCGAAGTGTAGTTACAACTATGACACATTCTGATTTCTATATGAACCTCTTACATGACTAATGATCTTTCTCACATTCTAGTAATTATTATGTTACGATGTGACGTAAAATACGTTTCTTCTAAAACACGGTTCAGAAGTCAAACTAATTTAAAAGTTTAATTTATTATCCGTATTTATCATAATTGAAAAATGAACATCAAGTTTGCAATTACGTTAATGAGTTGACAAATACACATTAGTAGTGCTACTTTTACTGCAGCAAAACTGCTGGTTTTCAGTGTGTGGAAAATGGGGTCCTGAGGGTCCTAACTCGCACGTGCTTAGTTTCCCGTCAATTTATGCGTATATTCAAAATTAGTAATATAGATGACCGGTTCTGTGGAAACCAGATTATAATTTTCGAATGGACCAGACGTGGAACATAGGACCAGGTTGTAGCTCTGAAGAAACTAAAGAGAGAAGAAACGATTAAAATCTTGGAATGAAGTTTGAGCAGTGAATTTGGATTTAGAATAGGTCTTTCCACCATAGGACCTGCGTAGCAATTTTAATCGGCCCAGCAAACAAATCCAAAATCGAAATATTCCACAAACAGAACAAACATACATTCAAAATTAATAAGTAAATAAAATTAATTAATACGTGTACTTCAGGCGAGTTCAGTCAGTGAGGTCTTCTGTGTTCCTCAAATTATTTTTTTTTAATATTGTGTATGTATTCAATAATTAGCCCAGTTTTAGAGAACAGATGCCTGTACACTAGTTTACATTAAGTCCGAACAAATTCTTCCAATTCCACACAAAAAGGTTTTCAGCCATACATTTCTATTCAATCTCAAGATATTGGGAAAAATCTGTCAACACTGGATAGAAAAAAAGCTATAAGTTTTAATTGGATTTTAACTGTAGTGGTCGAATGAAATGACCTTTCCAGATTAAAGTAATTTGTACTTATACGCGAAGTTCTTACTTATTTTGAAATTTCCGAGCAATTGTGTTAGTTCATAGCTCGAAAAATACAAGGGAAAAATGTTTTCAAAAGTTGAAGACCCATTGGACATTCGTTGGACATATCTTCAATATGTAACTAATGATGGCAAACATTTTGTGTGACATGCGGCTTGGTATCAATTATTCTCTAAAGCCGTTACAGTTGGGGCGACAAAAGCAATGATTCTCCGCGTGAACAAGCTAATTCAACAAGCTTTGTGTGGTCAGTGTTTGCAATAAGTCGGAAGTGATGAAAGTTCTTGTACTATGCGGCGAATTTACCGACATGGTGTTGCACACAGTCAATGTAAGACCTTTCTTTCCTTCTTTCTGACGATGAAAGCAAAACTTACTATATCCCACTACGAGCTTTTGTTAGCTTAGTAGAACTAAATAATTGAAACAATTTTTCTAACTTTTTGAGGAAACGGATGGTATTTTTGACCAAAAGAAAATACCTTCTGGCTATTCTTCAATAGGATTTGTGGTTATGAAAATTAAGTTTTTCTTTAACAGAGCACATTAATATCTTTTTCCATTTAGTTAACTAAATATGCTCATTAATTTCATGAAAAAGCGTTGATTATTTCTATTTTAATGGCACACGTGCAATTAAAAATCCACATTCACCAATCAGTTATGTTTACCAGTTCTAAAAACTCGCAATAGCAAGACTGTCAAAGTGACTAATTCACCTCTCCCCAATATTTATACACGTATTCTCTCTCATACTGTCTCTTATAAGAAAACTCCCCTATCGTCGCTAGTTTTCTCAAACATACCACGCAATTATCCTCCTCTTTATACACTCGTTTCGTTAATTACCATAATTTGAAACAAATGCGAGAATTGTGTTGTCAGTGACATTTATGAACACATGAAAGAACATAATTGAGAAACAGATTCTGTTTCACTGAAATTTCTTTGTGAGCATGGGAAAAAGGATACGACAAACCAAGTGAAATACCACAAAAATTTAAAAAAATACATTTCAAATTCAAGGGTTCGCGACATCAGCCAGATCGATTAAGGAACTTCAATTTTGCTGAAAACCCTGCCTACGATTTACAAGTTAGCGTTCTTCACTGACGGACAGGCAGACAAAAAGACGAAGATAGGCAGAAGACGGCGGTCAAGCAAGCGAGCAAGCAGGCGGATAAGCGGGCAGTAAACCAGTTTTGGCGGAAACCAATTTTTCGGTATCAGGGAATTTGACTACACGACGTGTTAGAAGAAGAGTATTACTATATTCTTGTACAATAATATTCTTTGTCGGTACTAACAGAGATACTCCAAACGGATTTTTCCGTCGAAAAATCCCTGATTTTTGTGGCATCATTATAATACTTTCTTTACACTACGTTTGTATACGATACACACACACACCCACACAATCTCTAACAAAGCGTTGCACACTTATCTCGTTAAGTTTTTAGCTCAAGCCTGAATTTCTAAGAAAATTAACCGTAATTAAAAATTTAATTGATTTCTGAATACTATAAATTTTAATCAAACGAAGGAAATTTGAGTCTTTTTGTTAAGTGTTCCCCAAATCATGTTATGTTTCTTAACGCGAATGTACGAGAAATGTTGAAAAATGGATGTTTCTCAATGGGATTCATTACTCTTTTTTGGAAGTCGAAAATTCGAGAAATCCCAGAAAAGCTCTTGTATTTAAATGCTACCACCCACACATTAAATTACACTAATGCAAAATAACATTTCGAATAACAAAACATTTCGAAGCAAAACACTACCGACAACATTCTGGCCGCAGGCAGTTCAAGGGAAGGACGAGAGGACAAATCCATCGCGCAGAATGTAAACGTAACATTAGATGAAGCAATTCAAGACGTTCAGGGCTGTAAATACTGCCAATTAAAACTCCCACTCAGTTCTTTATCTCAATCATTCCGACTTTAGTCCAGGGTTGCACACTTTTAAAACGCAATTTGTTTTTGGAATAACTGCATTTTTTCACCAGACAAGGAAAACGGAATATTCGAAAGGGTCCGTACAAAACACTACTAACTCACATTTCTGACTGTCTTATTTGTCAATAAAAACCATTTTTTAAATAACTCCTGACATGCCTCAGTTTGCATATAAATCACGGCTGGTGTTCCCGAGAGCTCGGATAATTCGCACATCAGCCAGACGGTTTGAATTCTATTGTGACGATTAACAATTCGGATATCACCTGGGTAATCTTGGTATCAGCCACAGGGCTCTGACTTGAGTAAAACGATAGTCCTTGTGTGAGGTGTCTAGGCCATTCGCAAGGCTTTTTTGGCATCCAAATAAGTTTGAAATTACACGTTGCACAGACTAATGGCTTTTTTAAGTAAATCCCAAAAGCATGAGCCTCGTCGCCAACTAGTAAATACCTAGAGTAGCGTCAACTACATATAAACGAGATTCAGTTGGGTGGTATCACGATACAGCAAATTTACGAGCGACCTAATGGAACTACATATCTTTTCTCTCATTAGCCTTAGAAAAATACGAATAAAATTAAAACCCTTACTGGAATAATGGTACCTTATGTACACACCTTTCTGACTCTGCCACTTGCACGTGGAGTCCCTCAAGGATCGATTTTAGGCTCTATTCTCTTCCTACTATACGTAAATGATATGGCTTCGACTATTCGAAACAGAAGAACAGTCCTCTTTGCGGATGATACGAACATTCTTTGCGATAAAGACATTGTAAAAAGTACAATATCAGATTTTCAAATTGGTTTCGAAACAACAAATTAATAGTAAATGAAAAGAAAACTGTTTTAATGCAGTTTTCCCATTTCAAATTAAAATTCTGTATTCCATTGAAAATGAACGGTGTACCATTCATGTTAAGGCAAACTTTTTAGATCACTCAATTCAGTCAAACCTCAAATGGAACGTTCATTTAAATGAACTGAACACAAAATTAAGTTCATTATGTTACGCGTTCAGAATTCTTTCAAATTCACTTAACCTTCATACTGCTCGTTGTGTATACTTCGCGAATGTTCATTCCCGCCTGAGATATGGCATAATATTTTGGGAAATACATCTTACAGCTCCCAGACTTTTAGATTACAAAAAAGAATTGTACGAATAATAACCAAATCCCACCCACGTGATTCCTGTAAGCCTCTTTATTAATCTAGGAATTCTACCATTACCTTATCTCTTGATTAACGAATCCGAAGTTTTGTCAAAAATGACTTAATTAAGGGCGGGAATATATTTTCAGAAAACGCCGATGTCAATAACACTCGACATAGTAATCATATTCTTCAGGTGACCGTATCAGCAGCTCACTACAAAAAAAAACCCACATACAATACATGTACATTATTATACAACACTTTGCCAGATGACATTAAACGATTAAATTCGATAGGAAAGGTGTAAATCCCAAGTAAAATCGTTTCTTCTGCATAACTGTTTCTATACAATTAGACCATCAAAAGGAAAGTAACACAAATTTTAACAATGATATTTAATGTATTATTTACTATTTGGACAGAATAATTCTAAACAATCTGTAACAGGTATTGAAACGCAGCTTCTGGGCCAGTGACCTCTATTTTTTCGTTCGGTTTCCCTGAACCTTTAACAAATGCTGAGATGGCCTCTTGTTTTGCTTATGGACAAAAATGTACCTTCATTATCTGTGTTCTTCCAGAATTCAATGGGAAATATAGTTAATCAAACTATCGTACTCCATGATGTTGCAGGAAGTATTATTTCTTGAAGGACATGATGAGGGATGAGAGCCCAAATTTATTGCTGATTTACCCTTAAAAATATATTTTATTACATTGGAGGGAATATTTTGTTAACAATCCTTGGGGAAAAGAACTCATTTTCTTTCTGTATTCAAAATTCAAGTAGTATACAGCTTAGGGTGGGGATCACAGAATTTTGAAAACTTGCACAGAATTCACTGCTTCCCATAGCACATTACACAGTTTTTAACTATATTTGACGTAAAACCAATAAATTAAAAAAAAAAAACTTCCCCAAAGCAGTTTGATTTGTTTATAACGTCTGCTACTGCTCATCACCGTAACGTAGTTCTCCTACCCTAGCCACTTCGTTGGCAACTATAAACTTTATCCGGGCGTGGGGAGGGTGCTTCGAAACCGTTCATGCTTCCGCCTTTACCCGCTTATTTCGGATAATACAATCATTAACAAAATAATTAGGGAATTAACCAGATTCGCAATGTATCCGTTACCCATACAGCTGCTGCTGACTTCCATACACCTTCTGTAGTCCCAAGTTCATTAGAAGTGTAATAGTTTTTTATTTTTTTTATTTTTAGAAATTCTAAGATCTTTACTTTGGGTACGCAAAATAAGAGTTAACAGTTTGTTGCCTCGACTTAACTTCATGTTCTGCAGGAATTGCTATATTATCGAACATGTTACCTGCTCCATAAAACTATTCTCAAACATTCTGGACAACAACGCAGTGTAGAAATTCTGTTGTTGGAAATTGTCTGCACAATAATTCTAAAGATATTGCATGGGACGACAGTTAGACGAAAGTTCTTAAGTTCAGTATTACTCAAGGCTTTCGTGCAATTTGAGCAATTTCCCTGACTGCCGGAAATCGCTTCTGAGCGATCCTGTAGAAGCCATTACGAAAAATCGAATCATGTAATACTGACACGTCAGCAGAAAGCTATGAAATGATTTTGGCACATAAATGATAAGCTTACGCCGAATTGAATAAATGTGCAATTATTATGTACAAAAACATGCATTTATGCAGAAAAGGCGCTATTTAAATTACCATATCACATTATATTTATTTTATTTTGCTCTCGAAGCAATATCACATATTTGAAATAAGTTGTTGTTGTTGTTGTTTTTGAAATGGGGTTGGGACTTAAGACACGCTCTTTAATTACAACAATGTGTGGTAAAAACTAATAATGTATTTTAAAACGTTTATACAGTTAAGAAGTACCTGGGTTGCGCCAAACTCAAATCGCATAATGAATATTAACTATAAATAACGCCCAAAACATGACAAAACACAAAATTAGACGGAATTGTAAGGAGAATGGGGAACTATGCATTATAATGCGGGAAATACATTATACCGAGAGAAAAAAAACAAAAAACTAGTGGTGCTAAACAGCACGTACTTCCTCGCCATTAGTAATGGAAATTAAATACTTCCAAGCGAAAATTAAATAGTTTCTAGCAATATATTTTTTTATTCAAAACTTTAAATGAAAATATATTTCTCGCATTGAATTCATTTTATAAGGTATGCAGTCTATTCACGAACATATGGGATGAGTTTTTAGCCTTACAATATTCCCTTAAATGTCCTTTAGACTATCCAACAAAATTTAATGAAAATCGATGAAAATGTCTGTGGGGCTTCATGTAAAGTATCCGCCAAAATTAAAATATAGGTTTCAAATTCAAGGGGCCGTAACATCAGGCAGATCGATTAAGGAATATCAATTGTGGAGTAAATCGGCTGAACAGTTTAGATGCTAGCGTTGTTCAAAGACAGACCACACGAGACAGACGTTTTGCCGTCGGCATTTTGCTACGGCATAAAGTGCACAACTCTATTTCAGTAGTTAACTTGATTGGCCGAGTTTCTGATATTTCAAGTAATTTTTAAAGAAATCAAGTTTAATAATATTCTTCACACTAAATTAGCAACAAAGAATAAGCAATTGGGGCAGGATATAAACGACAGTAACATAAATATTGCGTAGTGTAAAAGATTATTTAGAATATCTTGCTATGTCCATATCGATGAAATATTAGTATTTGTTGTAGCAACCAATGAGACCAGTGAATACGTCTCGTTCAATACCATGAAAACAAATATGTCTCTGTTTTCTTTTTACAATAATTAGAACAAATCTTTAGACTCTGGTAGAGCGGTTTAAATCCTGGAGTTCGACGCTGATGCGTCTTCTGTGCCAGGCGCTAAACCGCATTGCGTCATCGCTTTTATTTATTCCTCCCGCCATCAAGGAGCTACATATCAAGTGCTTAGGCCTTTTCAAGAGCTCATGCCCCGGTGGGCGGCAGGGGTGAGTAAACTAACTTCCAACAACTACTTCATTCACAAACGCTGCACAGTCTTTTGCATTTAAGGATGTCTCTTCGATTTAGGCGCAAACGTAAAATAATTACGTTTACGCATTTCATAACCCTGTCTATATAATAGGTTGTGAAAACTGAATCTAATAACGAAAGTTATCTCTAAAATATCCTTCTTACGGGCATAGTTGCATTTCATTTGTCTAATTATATTCAATGCTTTTCTACTTCCATCCAATATCTTCTCACTTGCTTTTAATACCACTGTTAAAAAAAACGGAAGTATAAATGAAGTTATTAAACTTTTCTCTCAACACATTGGTCAAGATCGAACAATAAACAACGAAATCCGTTTCGCAGGGTAAAAGTTCTTATATAGATCGGTTTAGTTAAGGACTTCAGAGCTTTTACCCTGAGCTCACAGTCATCATCAATGTAATGGTAACTTTTCACGTAAGTGTATCCATTTAAGAATTCCCTTCCAGCCCCACTCACAATAAAATCTGACACTAATTTCCAAGAAAATACATTGCACTCTTAGAAAATTCTATTTGGATTAATAGATTTATTATTCTAGAAAATTTAATAATAAATTTATATTTGTATTAATGTAATAAACCAATTATTAAACGTAAATGGATATGAAGAGAGCCATCCAGAAGACCAACCAACCTAATCCTTGGAAGCCATTGCTTTTGCGAAGCGCGGTCAACTGGGCCTTTAAATGTGGACTCTTGTTGCCCCGTCCCAGAAAGTGTGATTGTGATAGTGATTGAACGAAAAGATGCCAGACTACGGCTCCATATGTTTTATCAGATGTGCTTTTTTCCGCCCATCATGGATCTCGCCGGGGAGTATTAAGCACTTTTATATCTCATTGGCTTCCCAAGATATACCATCTCAAGAGTTACAATTCCGACACCACTAACAATCTAGAGCAGGAGTACTCACTAAACAACAAAAAGCTATCAACATAAAACATCTAAGAGTCTGCCCAAAGCATACTAAGACAAAATCCTTTTTCGCCGAACAGGTTGTTATAAAACTAGTGGTGCACATATTTTCTCGATTTGCTTCTAAATTTGCCATTTTCGAAAATTATGGCTATTCAACGAAAATGAAACACGCGCAAATCTTTTAAGCATACCTCCTTCTATTCGTGAAAAAAAAAAAAGGAAAAATTTTGAGCATTTTTGAGAAAATAACTTGTTTTTAGATATTGCATAACTTTCAATCACAAACCACGCTAAAACTAGACTTTTTCCTTTTTTTAAAAAAAATGTACTTGATTTTTTTGAAAAAGCATTTTTTTACAACAGACTTTTTATTTGGTTTACTTAAATTCTCATTAACAGCAAGATCATTAGCGATATTGAACACTGGAGTGGGATAGGTAAGGGTAGTCAGTTGTCAAGAGGACCACCAGGTAGCAAGCATCACAAGGGCTCACACACACTCTTTCACGAAGTGTTTGCGTTCTCCACTTTCCAATGCGTTACAGTACTCGCATGTAACTTTTTTGTGTAATAATAGAAAACCGCCTCGACAGAAAACATTGGACATCAACTCGAAACACTGGAAGTCGAGCGGTAACAGCCTATCGAAAACAAGGCTGAAAGCAGGCTGTCAAATTTTTTTTGACAGGTTAACATGCAACAAAAAAATTGTATTGTAAGATCAAGTTAAAGAACGAATATACTTTCTGTATATCAATTCCGGAAACTTATGCACCTTATGTAATATGAAGATTTGAGAATTCTACAAAATATTATGAGGATCAAGGGTGGAGCTGTTCTAGGCACGAATATCAGGCCCACGGTCGAAGATACCATGCTCGTAGGAACAGAACCGGTTTGGCGCACAGCAAATTAGTTGCGATGAATACAATATGAATTCTAAAGCTGAAATGATTACGCTAGTGTTTTCGGCACGAAGCCAAGTGTCCCACGACACGAATATCAAGGAGTAAAGCGAAAAGTGACATGTTTTAGTTCAGAAGATGGTAAAAATATTTTAAAATATATATACCTTTCTCATGCTCATTGTCATCCATCAGTAAATTTGCATGCTTGTATGTGATTCTACCAGCAAATTTAAAATAAATCATTCATCCATTCGATGTTGTGACGGACCATTTAAATATGATGAGCATTTTCGTGTTAAATACAAAAATATAGTTGAATTTATCTCAATAATTCTTACGAAACTTCTTCCAATTTACAAGAATGCTTACAATCCTTCCATGCCCTTCCACAAAACAAAAACTCAGGCTGTTTTCAGTGCTTGTGTCAAGTGAACCTCTACTCAATTCCAAATTTATCCAATTTTCTTACATGGCAAATTCAAGTAGGTGGACACTATTCGCCTCTATCAAGCAAAAAAAAACCACACTTATTGGCAGGTCCATTCTAAACCGAATACAAAAAACATTCGCACACGACGCTGTTCACAAGTGAAGTAATTGGGGGTGTCGGAGCGACGATTTTGCCTCTACCCCACACAATTTCAATTCCGTAAATAAATGGCATTTTTTTTGTTTTTTACTTTCTCTTTCCATTTATGAAAAACAAAAAATAAGCCAGCAATGCAATGCAACCAAATGGCTAATTGCAACAGTCTCATTTAAATAACCGCATAATATTCTTTGAATTTCTGATTCTATTAATTTGAAAAACTAAGTTTCAGCCGTAAATGTGCAAAATCCATTTAAGTTTTGCACTTTCGAAGTTCATTCTTTTTGGGCAAGAACCCACTACTATACGGAAGCACGCCATTTTCTTTTCTCCCAGATTCACCACATGAAATGGTACTACATTGCTCGTAGAATAACCCTTTATAAATACAGTCTTGAGTGCGACTTAAAAGTAATAATTATTAGTAAATATCGGTTTGATTTTTATAATTTTTACTTTCTATGTAGGTTAGAAGAAGTTGTCAAATGCTGCAAAAAAAATCAATGTCGAGATTTTGACGGAAATACACATTTTGGTGCTCTCTGATACTGAAAGCGTTCCTAAAAACGTAACTACCCTTGCCGTGAAATGTTTCTATTGTTGTTTGTATTATTGCATTTGTTGGTCTTTCTATAGTGAAATGTGGCTATGAATAGTTTGATGGTTTCGAAAAAAAAAAAGGTAACAGATTTTTGGGTTGGCAACTGAAACAAAAAGTGTGTTTTTTTTCCTTTCTCAGAAATACACCGCAATAGTTGAAATTTTTTTGTGGATGAGATAAATCGTTCTTATTATGAACGAAATCTTATTATCAGATTAATGAAGAAGCAAATACGCTACTGACTTAGCTGAGTTTCTGGAGACCACATTTCTAGGCGCTTTGAATTTCCCGGGGGAGAGGGGTGGTTCAATTTCTATGCGCATTTCTGCGCCTAAATCGAAATATAGATATATTAAATTCTATAGGATAATGGATAAGTGCGTAATTCCCGGAAGCCTCTGAAGTTCAAATCTCAGCCTAGGCAAATATTTTTTTGGGGCTTGGACACACTCGCAAAGGGTTGTTTGTTAAATGAGGTATTGCCGAACGCGGAAACACATGCAGGCGATTTCAAATGTGCGGCTTTTTTTCGCGGGTTCAGCTAGTATATTATAATATTACGTTACAAATAATACGAACTACTAGGAGCTGTTACAGCACTTCTAGTTTCGGACGTGATCGGTTGAATCTAATTCCACTACGAAATTCCAGCGAACCCCATGTGTTTACTCCACGTGTTTCCCCGATGGGCATCGGTCGTATCGTGACAGCCGGCGCCTTCACTTCACTCTCGCCGAGGGTTCGGGCTCGCGCGCGGCCTTGCCCATATGCGGTCGCCGCGTGTGGGGCGGTGGCGGTGGCAATGGCGGCCGCCGCGGCGCCGACCGCAGCGCGGCCCCCGCCGTTCTATTTCGCAGCGACTCCGCCGCGGCCGCCTCGCCAGTATAAAAGCAACAGACGCCACTCAGCGGCGTTGCCGCGCTGAAAACGCCAGCAGAAACAGCTGACTGCTCGCGCCATCTGCCAAATTTCAGCATGTGACGGGATTAATAAACGTAGGTGACGGGGCGACGTTGCCACCAAGTTGCGTTCGCGCATCAGCTGATTTGGACAGATGCCGGTGGCAGAGCACCACCGACGGTGACAACAGGCGCAATTCACACTGGGACACAACAAGATTTTGTGCATGACTCTATCCAATATAATGTAAATAATTTATTAGTTCAATACAAGTATAATTCCCTCTAACAATGCGATATGACCACGCGATAAACAGCGAAGAGGCATGCCAATTTAAATCACGCTTCGTAGTCCGCCTTTTTGTTCGTTGAAAATAAAACCAAATTTTCATTCACTAAACCTGTTTACACTTACACACACCCAAACGTTGCTTCAAAATAAGACCGCCACTGTCACTTGCAATAATGTGTTTTTCACATTCACTGTTGGTAACAATGAAAACCAAATGTCACGTGATGGAGAACTATTTTTTTATACAAATTCTCTCTCAACTGATTGTATACAATCGGAGTAAACTGCATCCACTTTAATCCTTTAATTAATGTTATACAATTCGCGTGCATGAATATCCGAAAAACACGATCCAATCTTGATATTTCCTGCAACCACTTACCACATACGAACACTATTTACCAATCCGTGTGATCCGCTGGAACACACTAACAAATATCATATGTGCCCCTTTCAACAACTCACACAAAGGAGGCGATTGTGCCGAGCACTATATAACCTTTCGAAGGCTAGTTCCCAGAACCCCCCTCCCTTCGTGACGCACGCGCAGTTCACTTACGTGATAACTGCGACCGCAGAGCGGCGCCCCGAAGACGCACATGGAGCACGGTCGGCGGAGAAAAGTCTACTAGCGAAAGAGGAAGCCTGCTGCTGGACCACGGCGGCAGCGGCGGCCAGTGGGAGACGCGAGGCGAGACGCCGCGCAGTGGGCGCAAACGATACCGAAAGAACCTTAGTTTTTCTCTGACATTTATAAGGCCGTACGAATATTCAACAAAGGAGATCGAAGCAAAATTAAGATAAATAATAAATTTCTACATCCCTTTTATTCATTGATACAGGGATTTTCTGACCACGTTGCGATCGTTTTTGGAACCGCACGTGGCTAGGGGGAAATAGAACCCTTCTACATTTGAAGAAGGTAAGAACTATTACTTTTTTCATATTTTCCTTTAAACACAGTGAAGTATTACAAATGGTGTAACATGACTTAGCATTTCATGAAGTTCCATCCTGAAAACAAGAAACGTCTACTTCTCAAATAAGAAGTACAATACGATTTTACAACTAATAGTTCTGTGAACGGTAAATTTGGCGTGACAACTTTATACGCTATTTTATGGACTTCAAGAAATATTCATGACAAATTTGAAGAAAACCGAACAACGCTATAGATCGTATCTTCGTAACAAACAAATTTAGAGAGAAAATTCTGAACGGGCGAGAAAAAAGCGGATATCGCTTGGCTCGGTCATTTAACATGCCTTAGTAATGAAGTATCTCTTTCCCAATGAATCATACATCTTCAGAAAGTTGCGCATTTATAGTTTTGCAGTTATTGAAATGTTTCTAAGCCGCTACTGGTGAATGAGCACGATCACAGAAACAATTGTGGCGCCGGCAGGACGGAAGAGTCGCACACACAATAGCTGGGAGAGTAAGGACCTATTAGGCAGAGGCAATCTTTGCGTCAATTTTTCCTTCAGTGGTTTCCGAAATTTCAAAAACGAAAATCCGAAATGAACAATGATTACGACTTTGTGATCGCCAATGAAATCGACAACAAGCGACATCTCGATTGGCACTGTATTAACAAAAACCTGATTCTTGAAAGTATTTAGTTTCTAAAATCGGCAAAAATTATTTCAAAGAGAAATGCACCAATTTTTGAGCTACGAGGGTTTGGTCACCAAAGCGATAACGGTATTGTACCACTTTTCTCTTTAATTCTTTCTTCACTCAGGAGCCGGAATGGCTTATCTTGACAGTGTTAATCTAAGGAACATTTTCTAGGAAACTTGAAATTGTATGTGAATATAGATTTATTATTTACATGTATTTGAACGAAGACGTTTTAAAAACATTTCTAGTTTTTTAAATATAAATTTTTGTCTTTGTATTCGGTTTTGTTGTAAAAAATACTACAATTTATAAGAAAGGTCTAAGAGTATTTTATATTTTATTAATCCGCCCGTTAGAGTATATATACTAGCGTGCTGTTCTATTAACATTTCAGCATCCTTCTATTAATAGAAAAAATGTTCCCTAAAGATGAAAATTTTAATCTTACGAAATGGCTCCTAATGTTTTCAGTGCATTCCTGGCCCGTATGCTGGGCAAACAAACTCAAGCCTGCCGATATTTTGACGCTATTCAACCCTCAATTATTACCCGGAACAGTGTGTCCAACACTAGAACGTTCATTATTCTTGCCGATTCTGGCTCCCCTTCTAGTGTGACGAGTGGAAGATGACTTAACAGTGCCGCCGATTGTGACCGTTTCGGCCCAGTGTGCTGTGCGGCCCCACGAGGTCGGGCGGGAGCCAGGCAATAGGCGGCGGACGGCGGACGGCGAGGGCGGAGGCGGTGCGCAGTTTGCATCGCAAATCAAAGGAAGAACTATATCCGCGATTGGTCGGGGCATCTCGCGCGATTGCGTCACGCCTTCATTTGTTTTCTCATCAGTGACGCGGGCCTGGCAGGCGATCTGCTCGGCTTATAAGACGCATCGGAATGAAAGGATACACCAGATTGCCCGTTGATCGACCTTTGGATCGAAGATGTTCTACACGCCAGTTACATGTAACAAGTATTGAGGATCACTTGCAGGTTCAACGGATGCTTTTTACGGCCACCCAATGAAAGAACATGAGACGTAAGTGTAAAAGAGAACGTAGGGAACAGAAGTGCCACATTTTATCAGAAATAAGTTTGTCTTGGCTCCGGGGTGACTATCATCAAACAGTAGAATCAGTCATCTACGTCAGTTTCGAGTAAAATCCGATTTTAAACTTGCGGGTCAATTATCCAAATTCAAATGGATTTGGCCGAATACATGACTGCAACACTGTTCAAGGAGCACTTTGTGAAACAAGAATTGTCACAAATTATTGAATCGGTCACACGAGTAAGCATCTCTGCTATCCGATGCAGCAAATTCTAGAAGTACATGGCGGTAAAATTATTGAAAACTGGTGTTGCCAGAACGGTACTTCGAAGACGAATGGCTGCAAGCCCGAAATTAAACACACAAATATAACTGACATCGAAAAAGGCTAAGCGGAAGTCCGAATAATCAAGACATTTTCGATAGCTATGTCTCCAAGTAAAGATGCACAAAACAAGAAAAAATGGGGAAGCATCTTCTTAAATGAATGGAATGAATACATATTGCCTTAAATATTTTCCTTGTAAACAGAGTGGCTTGTGAGTTTATCGCACCCGTAATAAATAATGTTTCACGTTAACGTTGAGTGCGTTTCCCTCCCGAAGTTAAGAGACAAAATTACTTTATTTCCAAACAAACTTCGTAAACACGAACACATGTCATTGATATTTTGGTTACTGTTTCTTGGATAAACAGAAGTAGTGATCACTTCTGTAAATACAATGTCATCAGTGTCAACGTATGTAAATATAGTATCTTCACTATAACATCATGAATATGTTGGATACTGTCAAAATTCACATACTATTCCACTCGGAACACGACGGAATTTTCCACTTCCAACGTTTTCCAGTTCAGTTCCTCAGCCTTTCTTTTTTTAAAAATGATTTTACCTCACAACTCTCATAACGCGAATTTCTAAATTTGAAGATGAGAAAGAATAGATAAGATAAGAACAAGCACGCAGAGGAAAGAAAGGCCTTTCCTTACTTTTGGCCTACTTCCTATCCTGAGCAAACCCAACAGCTGGGACTGTTCCTCCAGATTTCCCTTATATCGCGCTGAGAGATACAGAGTACAATGCACGCAGGGTTATCAAGAGTTCAGTGTACAGAGGCTACTCGTATCAAGGAGGGTAAGGAATAGCCTCAGTCCTCAGTTGGATTAGCAATTGCGGACATAAGATTTCTTTAAAAATCGACACTATTATGCTACAAGCAATAAATTGGCCTGCACAAACAAGCGGCAGACTTTTCCAATCCCGCTCAAGTCTTAAGAAATTCATTATCAAATACGAAATCGAAAAATTAAGTCAGTATGACTATATTTACAGATTAGATAATACTATTCTTTTTATTTTGATACTATTTCATTTGAAGTCCTCGGTACAGGAAAATAACTTACACAATTTAGTACTATCACACACCAATCTTTAGAACACATTACAAATGTTTTCTAATCATCTAAGATACTAAACAAGACAAATGAAGGAAGGTCGTTGAACTGCCTGCGGCGACAAGCGCGTTCGCCAAAGTAGCACACATGTCGACAACGAGCTTCAACATCTACACTCTTCCTGAATGCCGCAACCCACGCACGTCCACAGGACTGCAACCGTTTCCCGCTTCGCCCCCGGTCTTACGTACGGCATATAACGCAGTGCCCGAGGGGGAAACGGCGCATGAGTCACACCAAACTGCGTGAAAGCCTCAGGGGAAGCTCTATCTTGCAGCCTCCCTCCTGACGCGCCCTTCGCACCCACTCCGCTCGCCCCTCCCCTCCCCTCCCGCGCTTGCTCCGCTCCGCTGCGCACAAAGGGAGGAAGGGCCGCTCCCGCCCAGGGCTAAAATAATAGGCCACGTGACGAAGCGCGCATCTACGGCGGCAGAAGGCAGGGCGTGCATCGTCGCATCGGGGAGGCACAGGCAGGCGGCGCCGTGGCGCCTAACATTCATCGATCAACATTTTATAACTATATCGTTTGACCAGCTCGTAAACTGGGGGCCATCAATAAACGGCCCATAAACCCGGATTCTTTTTTAGACTACGAAATGACATTTGTTCGCGGTCTAAGTATGGTCTACGTTCAAACTAGTCGACGTTTACCAAGATTTTTTTTCTGAAATTAAGTCCCATATAGCCGTAGCAGAATGCTCATTCACTGCTCCCACAATACATTCTTTGAAAATACAAAGATGGAAGCTCAATATTCAAATGTGCACAGTACACAATTTATAGCGACATATCAGAATGTGTGAACTCCATAATTCATTTGCATTTACTTTCAAGCGAATTCTTGATCCATTTTAAACTTACTGGACTCCATAAAAAATATGTAAAATCAAAGAATATTGAATTAATTTAAATAATGAAGAAACTATAATTATCATATCAGAAAATGTTCAATCCAATGACATCACCACTTCAAAACTCACTATTCGACTTTGAGTTAATACGTTTTGATTTGATGCTTCTTACACAATACATACGCTTTTCGATGCTTTTCTACTTGGCAGAGCATAAACGAAAACAAAGAAGTGAATTTGTAGCAGTGTAACCTTTGCCAGAAGCTCCAATACAATAGAACTAGCCCTGCTCCCAAAACCAAGGCCTACGCGACAAACTGGCCTGACGGAACGGGACGAGACCAAGGCATGCTTGAAGAACATAACGCGTAGACGCTTCAAAGATCCTGTCAATGAATCACAATCTATAAAAAAATATTTTAGTGAGTCGATAAATGTCATTTCTATTGGAGTTAATCTGTAAGGATTTGAGTTATCGCTTCCACAAATACTGAAACGGTTCCTACATTTGTATCTGAACATTACATATATGCAACATTTCTCCCATCAATAGTAACAGTTTAGAGTAATTTTTTAAGTAATTAAAACCACTTCTCAGCTTCATTTGAAAGTTTCAGAGCGGCTTCCTCCTAAAGGGCGTGACGAGAGAGAAAATAATGGGCCACGTGCCGAAGTCCGCGCAGCCTCTGCAAGCGACCCGCGCACGCCTCGCCTACGCCACGCTTCCGTCCCCGCCCTGCTTCGCCGGCGGGGCCTCCGCGCCGCTAGAGCCGTAGACGAGAACCAGATAGCTTCCGAGGAAGCGCTAACAAGACGCGAAGGAGCGCGCCGCTCGCGGCTGCGATAGGCGCAAGTGGGCGGCGCCCGATGTTTGTGGAAGAGCTCTTGCAGGCGAGACGCTGCGGCGGCGGCGGCGGCGGCGGCGGCGGCGGCGGCGGCGGCGGCGGCGGCCGCCTGAGGTGATGGACCGGAAGGGGGAGTGAGAGGAGGGCGAGGAAAGGGACGAATTGAGACTCGGCAACTGCAGTCGAGAATGCTGAGACTGAGGGGAGCAAAGACGAGGCAATTACGGCAAAATGGGAGGTACACAGATAAAGCGAAAGAATAGGAGTAAAAAAGAAATAATGACGAGAAGAAAGTATTTAGGAGAGCAAAGCGGTACAGGTCGAGGTGAAGTGCAATCAGAGGCGATTTGGTACGGGTGAAAGGAACAGAGACAACTGTCAGCAGAAGATAGGAAGGAGTTAAGGTCAAAAGGTCAGAACAGCAGTCCACGGGGTGGGGGCGCCTAGGTTGGGAACAAAACAAAGTAGTAAAGGGGTGAGGCCAAAAGAGAAGGGCGGATAAAGAAGATAGGCGAGCCCGCAAAGGGCGGAGGGCTGGGCTGCCTGCGTTCACAGAGATTGCCAGGCACAAAAGCCAACGCGGCAGAGATTGCAGGCGCGGACACAGCGCTCTCTCGCCTCGCAGCGACAGCCGACACGCGCCCTGCGGCGAGAAGCAACGGCGTCGGCGCCGGCGCGGCGTCGCGTTTCCGTGGGCGCTGTCGCGGGCGGACGGCCAAGGCGCCCCCGCGCGGGGCCCCGCGCCGTCCTAATAGAGCGGACGCAGCCTCTATTTCGGGGAGCGTACGGCGGCGCGGCGCGGAGGAGCGCTGCGAACGCGTGCCGCCGCCGCTGCGGGAGGAAGCTGCGCGAGGAGCGCCGCGCACACCCCTCGCCGGCGCCACCTCCCGCAGAGAAAAGACCCGGCACTTGGGCGGCGAAATTATACGGCCGCACTTTACGCTCTTTGGAGCCCTTTTCACAACCCAGGGAATCGATCACTTTCAAGCTTTGCGATGAACAATCCATTGAAATGGGAGTTTAATTTAGTACATTTATTCGAAGAATTCTCGTTCGATACGTACTTTCTGTTACCATAATTGTAATGTCAAATAGAACAGGTTTGCTTGGTTTCGTAGTTTATGTCCACTCTGTGACCGTGTCGTGTAGCAAAGTTTTGTAAGAAAGCAGTTTAAGGCACAAGTTACCCCGTCTCCCGATTACGCCCAGTTGCTCTAACCACTGAACTATCGGGAAAACTTAGGTTAGGCACCCGGGTTCGATTTCCTGTCAGGCAACAAATTCTTTAAACTATTCACTAATTTTCTAACACTACATACAATACTACGGGTTAAGGTGCAAAACTTGCTATGAATATTGCCAATATCGTAAGCATCCACGTGATTTCTCTAAAGGATTACGGTATGGCTAACTCTTAAAGGTATGGACATCTTTTACATTAATTCAAAATGAAAACTTGTATCATTTTATAAAACAGTTCTCATACCAACATATTGTTACTATACGACAACCAAGTTATTTTTGAACAAAAATAACTACAAAGCAGCGTGGCGGCTTATTAATCCCATATCTGGCGTATGATTTACCACTTCATTACCCATAATTGAAACGTGTGTGGTAAATGCCTTAGTCTTCCCCTCTTTGCGCCGTCATTTTGGTAACCCTGGGTAATGCAGCCATACTGTTTCCTTCTCCATGTATAAACAATACAAGTCAGAACGTCCACTCACCTGCCGCTGTCGTGGCTCCTTGCGTCGCCGTCATCCCTGCCTCCGACGGCCGTCCCAAGCTCGAACAGCTGCAACACACACGCACAGAGGCGGCTCAGTCTCTTTCTCAGGAACAGCACGTCTCCGGCCGCCTCTTCCGCCTCGGCCGCTCGCTCCCGCGTCTCTCCCTCGGCTCGTCGCGCGTGACTCAAGCGGGCGGCAACGGCTCTGCCCTGCCCGGCCCAGCCCAGGCCGTTATCACAACCTCCGGCCTCCCCTCGCGTCTGCCCTTCCCGGCTCCCACTCCCGCTCCCTTCCCCCTCGGTCGGACGGCCACGGCGCGGCGTTTGCTCTAACGAGAGCCGCGACCCGCGCGTTTATTACTTTGACCCCGGGCGTCGGCAGCGGGCGGCCGGCCGGCGACGCCACCGCAGCTCGGCTACGCGTCGCTCGCTCACTCACTCACCCGGCAGCGACGGCGGCGGCGGCTGCTGCTGCGGCAGCCGCGTCCGCCAAGCGGCGCTCCCCGGAGCGCGAGGACGCGCAGCTGGACGTCGACGACGTCGACATGGCCCTCTCGTCTCTTTCTCACATTCAGACACGCACTCCCGGCACGCCTGCTCGGCTCACGCCTCCGCGCGCGCGGCCGCGGCGGAGGTGGCGTTGGCGGCGGCGGGGTCGCCCACGCCGCGCGCGTGCATCTCTCACACACACTCACAGTCGACCGAACGCCCGGTCGCGCGCGCCAGCGCCCGCGCTCGCGCACACTCTCTCTCACACACACGGCCCGGCGGCCACTGACGGCTGCGAGCGAGCGGGAGGGCGCGGATGCTGCGCCGCGCGCTGGCGCTGGATCGATGCCCAGGGCGGCCCGCCCCCCGACTGCGGCGTTCGCAGCCCCGCGCCCGAAACGGCGCCCGGCGACGCGCGCCCAATCACCTGCCCTGGGTGGAAGGCGCGGTCGAAAAACCCACGCCTCTTCAGGTTTTGGACAGTAACTGGATGAAACGAGCAATACTGTGCTTGAAATAGGATTTCTACATCAAATACGTTTTCACCGCCGGCAAATGATCCCATAAATCAGATAAACGATTTTTCCAAACCTATAATTATTTTTAAAATGCCGAGAACTAATCATTTCCGATCTAATGTTCAAACAGTAAATTGGGATCCTTCTACGCTTTCAATATATTGAAATGTACACGAAGTAATATTGTATTACAAAAACCAGTACAATGCAGTGGGCAACTGATTGACATATTCCCTGCCATCGATGCATCAGTTTAAATAAATTTATAGGTTTCAGAATATTACACGTTTTTCACTCTAAGCACACAATTACGTGTTCAATGGACAAGAGAGAACATGGTGATTAATTCAAGGCTGCGAAAAAATAATTTCAGTGAAAAAAGATTATCCAGAAAATGCAATACCAATCTATAATTTTGTGGAATTTTCATGACTTTTGCAGACAACACGAAGTTTCCTGAAGGAGAGATCAGCTCATAATGCATTATTTTTACCAGTTACAGCCGTTACAGAATTGGGAGATAAGTTTTTTTGTATTAAATAATCTTCATTTGCCGAAAGAATCGAACTTTTCTGAGACATTAACAAGGCGCATCCTTCTCACATATGTGAGCGTTTACACCATCAGTTTTCTCAATAATAGTAAATACTAGTAGTAAAAAAAAATTCCTTTCACTAAATAAATTTATTTCGTTCACGCCTTCTTTCTCTCCCATAGGCACGCGAGCGCTAATCGCGACTCCCACGTTGGAGCGGTGAATGTCATCATCCTCCCCGTCGCCCGCCCCGCCCCCGGGCGCGCCAACGCCTCTGCCGCCGACCCGGCCGCGCGCCAAACGGCTCCCCGAACCGCTGCGCTGCTGGCGCGACGGGGTAGAGGGTGGCGCCACCCCACCCCACCCCGCGCCGCGCCGCTCGCAGCCGTGTCAAGGACGAAAAACACGCTTGAAAGTGATTTAAAAATGACCTCAGGTCCTTCGTACGCAGTCCGCCATCGTACATTCGAGTTAATCGACCAAGGTTTCACTGAGTTGCTTCTCAAGGTATGCAATATTGAAGTTGTTTAAAAATGATACATCTTTCAACTTTTTTAATAAACGTTTCTTATTCGAAAAGAAAAAAAGTACTTGCAACTCTCACAGATTACAATAATTGAGGCTTGATAATTTAGAAATGTTTCTGCCGGCACAATTTCTGCTGTATGTGGGTACGCAGAACTTACACGGTCTACCAGGCAGGTTTTGTGCACTCGGACAGCGGCCAAATGCTCCATTCCACATTTGGATAGCAGCGCCTACCGAATGGACCGAAGGCCAATTGTCCTTCCCCACACACAACAATGTAGGGCAGGGTTTCGAAGGAAAGATTTTTCGATTCATTAACTTCCACAGGTCCCAAAATTCGCAGAACAGTGTAACATATCTCAACGACATTTTTTTCTGTGTCGTAATATATTTCTCCCAATCATCATTGCGTATTTTATTCCACAAGCTTCATGTCTCAACATTATCTCTATACTGCTGTAATACAGGTATAATTGTAGACATTATACGATAATTATTAATCTGTTTTTTACTGAATGTACACTTTTTGTTTTTTCCCCTATATTGCAGATACTGAGAATTGAGAATATCAACGTCGAAATTTTTTAAATGTCTTTTTTTAGAACGTTGTTCATAGAATATTTTAATAATTCTAAATCATTTAGATACCTAAATATAGTGCGACGAATCAGTCAATTACCGAAAATGGATTAAATTCCAATAAAAAGAAATTAAATTATTTAGAACTTTCTGTAAACAATAGTTAAGTTATAAGAAGTCCAAGGCGACCTTCAATTATCCACCAGTTCCGTAAAAAAATATGCTTATTTTAAAGAAACCAAACTGGCTAGAAATAAAACAATTGGATGGCAGAACATATTCTACACAAAAACAAAGTACCAAAATGCCTTGTGGGTCATGAAGCTTTATATACTCGCTTTGGCATGCACGTGAAAATTCCCCGAGTCAGAGTTTTTGAAAAATGCATTTTGGCCGGGCGCTTCGCCCATGACACCACTGCGCGGGTAGGCAGAGCCGGTGGCGGCGCGAGGTGGCCTGCGTGTGAGGCGACACGCGCACGGGCGCGGCACACGCGTGCGGCGAGAACCGATGGGCGCTATTTCGGGAGCGTCGCAGGGGCGGAAGCGCGGATGGGCGGCGCGGTGGCGACGGTAGAAAACAAGTCTGTGGCGACAGAAGAGCAGTAGGCGAGGCAACAGTGGGTGAAGGTGGGAAGGAAACAGAGGTTACCGGGCGGTGGGCGCGGAGGACGCAGCTACTGTGTGGGAGATGGTGAGCATGGCACTTGTGCAGACGAGGTAGCTGGAGGTCGCTACCGCACAAGTTGGGCGGACGCTGGAAGGAAGGCTGACGCGCGAGCCACACAAGTGAGGTTTCTGCCTAGGGTCCTCGAAGGGAGGGAGCACGCAAAAAATGACACACACTGAGGAAACGGAAAATGTTAATAATTTCGAACGAAATTCAAATTGGTGATCTATCTATCTATGACAAATCTAGGTTTATGCTTATAATGGAATATATATATATATATATATATATATATATATATATATATATATATATATATATATTCCATTATAAGCATAAACCCTATATATATATATATATATATATATATATATATATATATATATATATAATCATTCCTTACAATAACCCTGTAACGTCGACTGTAACGGACGTTTTTACAGAACGATAATGAGAAACTCCCCAACCACTTATACAACTTCCGTAGGATATATACGCTTTGCGCCTCTCGCATCCAACCAATCTTAAATGACGTGCCAAAATAAAGACAATTTCACAGGCAACAAATGGCACTTTCACAATATAAATATGAAGATTTGTTAAAAACAACAACACACTTCTAAATTAAAAAGGCTCAAAGGCAATACCACAACACACCCACTAAACTAAATCCATCATTCATATCTCGTAAACAGTGTATGCATATGGGACCTTAAAATAGTTTCGAGGCCTGGACCTCGATTAATAAGATTATTACTTTTTGGGGGAACGGTTCTCAGGGTATCCCAGGTGAGGGTGATCAGAGATATGCAGAACCTCTACTTCTATATATTGAATTAAGAATTTGAAATTAGATTAAATTTAATAGCATAAATGTATCTGTTAATAACAAACGTCTTAGAAGTAGTATAAAATCAGGATTTTTCACTATAAAAATATTCTATTTTCTAAACATATTTCACAAACATAAAACTATGAATTTTATAGGGCGTTAGTTTTTTTGAGCATCGACGATACGATATGCATGTCGTATGCAAGAATTCTCGCGCGGACACCCTGGTTACAGCAAGATACTGAATGCGTAATTCTCACAATACCAAAAAGAGGGCCCGACTCCCACAGCACCTTTATGTTCAACCCTATAGGGATGGGGGCCGAGTAGAGGTGTAAGGAGGAAAATGGGATAAGGGCATTGGGGACAACGCTCCTCCGAAGTGGGGATGTGAAATCGCCAACAAAACATTGATGTTTCTAAATAATCAATGTTCAAAAAGTAAAACATTAATATTAATAAATCGATATTTATAAACATCGATGTTTCTAAAACTGCATCAGTGACCATTAATGTTCACGTAGGGGTATTTCAGTTTAACGGCTTACTAATTTCTATTTGAAGATATAAATGACACACACACACACACACACAAAATGAAAAAATGACCAAGATATTTAAGAAAACTTTTATTATCTCATAGGATAATTAAAAAATTATATCGACTCCATTTATCAAAACTGAAAATTCGATTTTGATTATTCTCTCTTTTCACATTAGTCTCACGAATGTTCAATTTAGGAATAGCAGAAAATCATTACAAGTTTTTATTATGATGGTACTTTTTCATTAAAAGATAAAATATCAACGACAGAAAAACATCGAAGTTAATATCGATTTTATAAAAACATCGACATCGACGTCGCATCCCTAACTCCCAAGAGACGCCGTCGCGTCGCGTGGGCGGATGCAGGGCAGACGGGGGCTGAGGAGACGGCGCGTGGGACGGGGCGCGACGACAGACGTGGCGCGCGGAAGCGGCAGCGGCAGAGGCAGAGGCAGGATTTACTTTCCCCGGACGGACGCGCGGTTTACAGAGCGCCGCCCGCGGCGAAGCACGTGTACCCCGCGCTGACAACTCGCGGACGGCTCCCTTGTAAATCACGCGTACGAAATAGGGGCTTAATTAGCCTGATTGATTTATTACTCTACGAAAATACAAAACTATACATCTTTCTAAGGAACCAGCATGTCACTTACTCCGTCAGAAAATCGACCCTAGTCGTCGACGATTCGACTGTAGCGTTGGCAAAAGCATAAAAAAATACACTGAGACTTCTATAAGAAAAAAAAGGTCATCGAATACTTTCCACGCATCGAAGTTTGAGTTGGCGTATTCCAGAAGTATTAGAAGGTAAACAATTCTTGAGATATGACAGAATTACATTAATTTAAGTTGGGGTGGCCGAAGATAACTACAATTGTGAACATTATCATAAAAAATTACGACTGTAAAGTGTTCGTAACGAAATTTATCCGGCACTTTCTTCTGTTTCGAATACGAGTAATTCTCTAATAATCTGAAATTATGTAGCACCAATTCGCTTGTGTCGAGATAACATTAAATTCCTTTTAGAGAATTTACTGAACTTTATTCTTCGTGAATTAAAATAGTTTGTATAATTTTGCTTATTGTTTCGAAAACACGAGTAACAGAATTTGCAATACTGATTGATTGCAATTCTGATTGTGGACAGTAGATGTACGTATTAAAAACACCATGAAGAATAGATGAAACTTTTCGGAATAAGAAATTTGGCATTGAAAAAGACCATGCTGATACAAGATTAATATTGAAGAACGCGATCTTTCCTATCGTACGAATGTCGTCGAATGAATGCAGTTGGATAACTATCTTCGGAAATAGTTAACTTTCAATTGGTGTGGTTTCTACAAGGTACAATACAGCAAGGACATTTTTCAATTCCAAAATGTCCAATACAGTAAGGACATTCACAATACAGCAAGCAGTTTCACGTCAAATAGTATATCAGCAAAAGAACGCGTCGGAAATGATTTGTAGTAAATAGTTATTAATCACTTCTTATGTACACTGAGACTGGAACACCGAACCACTCTTCCTTGCAGCGGAAACAAATGGTTAAGAAACGTACCAGAAGGTTGTGGTTAGCCAGCGCGAGTACGAGTCAGATACGTTGCCTTGACTTGCATTATTTCTGTGTGCCACTCGGTCAGGGGCTTCAGTGCCTCGAGGCGCACCATTCACCTCAACCTCAGTCCAGACGTGATTATATCATATGGTCAATGACATGATGAATATGTCTGGTCAGTGTCTGTATCACATGAAGGGAACATTTACCTTTGAAGAATCTGCATTAAAATCACAGGACATCATACAAGCTCAAAGAAGCAAGAAATGCGACTGTTTGGTCACTGTCTTATTATGGAATATAAATTCCATACTGTGTGAACGAATAATAAACTGCATTTTAGAAACCAGGAACACATTTGAACTCTGATATTGGTAAGGATATTGATTAGGATTTTATTTATTGAAGGAAAAAATAACCTGCCCGTTTTCCTTCAATAAATAAAAATACATTTCAATAAATGCGATGGTTTCATGGTGCGTTGATCTGTAAAGAAAAAGTGTAAGTGTTGGCGAATTTATTTTTAAGGGTGAAACGTCCGTTCATGCGCACATCCCATCCGACTCCACTAATTCGCAATGTGTGCTCGAGGCCTTGTTTCCCAGCAATGGGAACAAGGTCGGGAGCGCGCTCTCCTGGCGATTTCAGAACTAACACGAGGTGGTCACGAACTCCACATTTCGCATGGTCGAGTTCCCCGTACATTTCACACATTTAACATTTTTATCTTCAACACACATTTTTTTCTTCGACAACCACATTATTATTACTTCCACCTGCAGTACTTGGAAGTTGATTTGTTGGCGAAAGTTATGGGAGTAACACAAGATAAACAGAGGAATGTCATCAATCAGCTTTTGTAACACAAAATAATTGTCTGTAATTTGATCTATTGAAAGTAAGAACATAATGTTCGTGCACATTGGAAGTGCGAACATTGGTTAAAAACTGTGGTTGTGATAAGCCAAGAACCCCGGGTTTAGTTTGAATGCTAAAATCCGCATTGTATGCATACTTCCCCATTGTCAATTCTTCATAATTTTCAAAAAACTCTAATGTTTAAGGAATTACTGAAAATTTTTAAGATCTTATTGTTAAGATGCATTCTTAATATTTAATAAAACTTCACTGCTAAGCTTAATATGCTACATGGACTGATTTTGTAAGAAATATGGAAACAATATGGACTTTCAATAAAAAAAAATGAACCAAAATCCAAAATATGGAAAATAAAAGTAGCATTTTTCAACTCTGCACATTGTGAAACATTAACAAAATGCAAATTGGTATTGATATTAGCTTATTTAGTAAATATCTATCTACATAGAAATCCGTTCCCTGCAAATAACTAAACCAATACCTACATATCACGCAATCTAGTATATTAACATTTTAATATTCTCAACACAGGCTCGCCTGAGTCAATATAAAATAAATAATTGGTGTACATAGGAACCAGGACACTGATAATATAGGATTAGGAGCAAGTTTGCATGTAATGTTCCTTCTGGCTACGAGAACAGGAAAGTAGATGCCATCCTGTTATACTCCATTGAAAAAAGAAATTCTCAAAAACCACACCCAACAACTATCTCACTAATCACAATATTTAACTTATGGTCTTCAAAAGTCAATAAAACTTTTCTGCAACATTTAGGGTAGAAGTGTAATCTGCGCGCTTTTTACTGTTTTTGGCCTACCGACTATATTCGGGTTTCTGTAACCTGGCCGATGACAGCTTATCAGCTGTTACGGTTTCGTCCAATCGGGAGCTTAAACGTCATCATCATGACGTTACTGATGACGTTTTAGCTCTCGATTGGATGACACCATAACAGCTAATGAAGTGTCATCGGCCATGTTAAAAAAAGAGTATATTCTGAGTTTTTACTAGAAGTTTTTGGACCCATTTTGCAGGGAAACGTATAACGTTAAATTTTATGGTTTTAATCCCTACGTGACAATGGGGAATTCTCAAAAAACAAAAGTTGAAGACGCAACTTTTACCGGATAGCTTACCTGTAATTACCCTTTCATATTTTATCTGCAAAGTTTCGAGATATGGTAGTTTTTCTTACGATATTTTAGCTTTGTTATTCTCGTTAAAAACATATACAAGATATATCAGAATAGAAATTATATTCCCACAAAATAAATCGAGAGAAGAAAGAGTAATTCCTAAAAAAGTTCAGAAAGTTCCCTATAATTTACAAGCTCCTCATCGTTTGTTATTGATCATCAATATTTTAAACATTATGTAATAAAATATTTAAACAATACCAATAAAAATTACGTAAGATGATGTTCGCTCTTCTTAGGAACATTTGTTAGATATACTTAAAGTCACGATATCCTTGGAAGTGAACTCCAAATCATGGTCCTCCTATGAATAAGCACAATGACACATGAACGATAAGATGTGTTCCTGACTATTCAGACAGCATCTTGTAGCTTCTAAAGTACTCGAACCAGTACCACAGTACTGGCGACTCCATCATTCTTGTTAGGTCATTCTACTCAATATTTATATCGTTTGATTAGCACCTGTCAAAAATACAAATAACGATCGCAGATCCAAACACGCCGTGATGGCCATATGAAATGACGCCCTGTTCTGAGTGCGACTGCGATGATAACCGAAACAAACATCTGGTCCTATCTTGAGTGCGAAAAATATTTGCATGTGACATCTCTCAAAATTGAACACTTCAACATGAAGAGGTTCTGTATATTCCGTAAAGAAAGAGCAACACAAGCAGTCTTCTTTCAGTACCTTCCCCGCACAAAACAGAATTTTAAATTCTTTGGATAAAAACTAACAATTGTATTCATACCATATTGTTTTTGGACGCATTTGACGTTGTGTGCAATTTGAGTAACGAAAATCAATAAAATAAAACTAATTGGAAAATAATACGAACAAATACTGTCGCATTCAAAATTAGGTTGAGACATATACGAAATATTCAATCAAATCCTGAATCTATGCAAAGTCATTTACCGGTTTTTTGTAGCTCGATAATGTGTTGAATTATAAAGTGTCTGATGTAGTAAAATAAATACTAACAAATAATTTCAGGTGAAAAAGAGATGACGAGACGCAGCTGGTGGAGCAGTTGCCATACTTATCCGAAAGCGCGGTAGAAATCACACTCCGCCCCCCACATATCTTGGGCATGTTTGCGTTTTGATGGTCGAAAGATTTATGAGGATTTTCGACCTTTCGTTTCATTCGCAGCACTTTCACACTCTTAATACACATATCGATAGCATCGCCATTGTCATCCAGAAGACAGAAATAAATGTAATAACCTTTCTAAAATTTCATTGAAATTTAATGAGAAGTGTTGGAGCTTCCACAAACTAGTTTGTAACGGACTTTCAGGACACCATCCGCCACAGAACTTTTGGCACGTGTTCCATATCCAAACGAAGACGAAGCGTCGTGCATTGCAGCTGTCCTGAAGGCGAAGAAAGGAGCCAGAGGCCTTATCCCGGAGCAGGACTGTTTTGCCGGTGAGCGGATGCACCTGTCGGAGAATTCACAACAACGCTGACACGCGAGAGAATTCTAAAAGTCACGGCAGGTGCCGAAATTAAGATTTCTTCCTGGGGGTATATTTCTGTTTCGGGTAGCCTTTGACGGCGTCATCTCGGGCGCCGTTAAAGGGACATAAGCGGGAATTCGAATCAACTGCAATGGCACGATTGATAAGAAAATTTAAGAATATATTTGAAGCCATTTTTGAGAAAAAATAGAAAATGTCCCAGGGGCTTCGTTTAAATACCCCAAATTCGCACGGCCGCCAGCCAGACCAATCGGGAAATATTCATTTGGGGGAAAAAATTATATGAATGGTTTAGGTGCTAGAGTTGTCCACAAATGTGCAGAGGTTTTCGGCACAACAACTTTTGCAAACCCCTTTGCAACAAAGCACTTTTCTGGTTTCAGGGGACCACAAAACGTGTATTTCCGTTGAAATCTCGACATTGATTTTTCGCAGCATTACACAACTTTCTCTGCATTACGAATATGTATAGAAGTCGTATATTTGTACATATACTAGAAAGTAAAAATTGAATGTGATGCTATTTCGTAATATGTGCTACGTAAAACACAAACATGAGGAAAACTAAGGGCAACATGAAATATTATAATAATGTGGGCAGATACTGTAATTAACTGATTAAATAAGTTATCAACAGACATAAACCTGTTTTATAACAAGAAAAATAGTAGTTAAAAGCATTCTTGGAAAACTTAATTGAAAGCTTTCTTGGAAAATGCCGCCAATGAGGCGGGAGAAAGAGTATGCCATTGGACCGAGAAATATTACCCAACGGACTAAGGTTACAGGAGAGATTTCGAACCACACACAGATCCTGCTTCGTCAGACTCACTTATTTTTAGCGTCCTCCAACAACGAAGCAGCAGACGCGTATATCCGACAGCTCGGAGATGCCGGAAAGAGCGCAATCAGGAGAAGAGCAACGAATTTACGAAGGCGCTGAAGCATAATGACGGGTGTGGGTGGAAAGAGATGCTGAAAGGGGAGGGGGAACAGGAGGGGGCGGGGTTTGTGCCGGATAGCAGGACACGGGTTGTGGGATGCAGGATAGCAGCGACCAAAGCCACACGAGCCGCCGCTATTTTAACACAATGCAAACTCATTATTCGAGTATGTTTGTGTAAAAGAAATAAAAAGGGAGTTATTAAAATCTTCAACTGAAGAGAAACCAGAAAAATTTGGGTAAGATATTCACTGACGAAACTGTTGCTTTTTTTCTACGGTGTTTCGAGTTATTAATGTAAAGCGAAGATAAATAGAACGCAAACATTCTTGACGTTACACAATGAATAACCTCTGTTTTAGAAAATTCAAATATTTCTGATTCTCCGGGGTGGGGGAGGATGTTACACTACGCACCGCGACGTGTGCTTGGGAAGGGCAGAAAAAACTTGATTGGAAACAGTTCCAGTAACTGAACTTAAATAATGTGTTGCTTCAATACAACAAGACGATGCCCGTTGACTGTGTATTTCACTCAATAAAAATAAACTAGAGAACCGGTACTGAAGAGATTCGAGTGGGTTCAGAAAAACAGTAAATAATTGGTAATTGAAATTCTAGATTCAAAGTATCCGCTATATTAATATGCAAAGAAAAAAGTTTTAAAGGAATTTGAGTTATCACTATTCCACTGGAGAAGATAAAATCGTGATTGTTAAAATTTCTTTCGAAATGTTACGACAGTGCTTAAGAAGGTGAGTTGCAACTGATTAAACAACTTTCAAATGCCGATGAAACTCAAACATAGCAAGACAATGATTGGATGAGTGAGTCAGGACAGACGCTCCAGGATGACGAAACGTCTGCATCATGACGGAAATGAAGGTAAAAGGCGATTTTAAAGATACTGTGAGCAACATCAAAAGGTGAGTTATTACGGTGAGAATTTCTATGTTGACGTGTGAAAGTAACAAGATGTACGGGGCAAGGAGGGTAAGAAGAATTTAAATGATTCGGTAAGAAATTAAAGGAGGGGTGACAATGAATATTGATCTCAGAGATACTAGGTAAACGATAATGAGGAGGAAGATGGAGTAAGAGGCAAAGGAAACTGTGAAATCTCAGAAATATACTGCTGAAATTAAATTCGATGATGGACAGTTAAAACTAAAAGATCAACCAAACGCTACATATGACGAAGCTACAAAGAAACATTTTCACGTGTGGGCTAATGTCTCTTCTGTTTTATATTTAAAACATCAATATTTTTTGTCGTTGTATCGAAATATTGATGTTTAGGTAAAATTTGCCATCACTAGTCCAGACAGTGATCAATTATTTCCACACTCGACATACCAAACTAAGTTAGCGGAGTGGTCGATGAATAACATACAGAAACGATTCGCTTTTATTTCACACACGTTGGCAAACTTTAGATGGATGCTGTGGTATTTCGTTTCGTCACTCTGCCAACTGGAGAGAGTTCGCATGAAACAATTTTTTAATGTTTCTAGAATTTCAGAAAGGCGCACTTCTATTCTTATATATAAAGAAATATTATTTGCATGAATCATTGTTTGATTAAAAGTTGGCCTCCTGCGAGCTTCATTCTGTGCGTGAAAAAAGTACGGACACATATTCCGAGATTGTTCGTTTCGGTGGCTGCCAGCGTACCTTCGAAGTGCATTGCTTTGTTTTGAAGTTCTCTATCAGAAAATTAATTTTACCATCATCACACATGTAGGGATGATTTGTATCAATTCTTACATCGCTGGCTTTAGAGACGGTATCGCAACAAAGTAATCACTCGTGAAAACTGTCCGTAACATACTGACTTCCCAAATCGAATTCAGTCGCTGTCTGGAGGAGAGTTCTCGTGGAAGTTCGCTCTGCTCATCATTACAGCCTCCTCTCCCCTTTCACGCGCACTTGCTCTTACACTTACATTCACTTAATGAAAACAAGCCCAAAATTCACCTTTCACACCACATTCCTGTGCCTTGGCAAAATTTAAAAATCAAATAAAAACACAAAATAAGTAATAAGTGGTAAAGAATATAAACTTAACACAATTAAAATGTCGGTTGGTTGATAGAAAACATTCGGCAGAGACGATATTTCGAGCACGCTTTTTGTTTATTTTCCCAACTTGAGCTTGAGCGTGAACACCCCTTACAGGATTTGGAGGGAGAGCGGAGTTATGGCCCGTGCCAGTAGGACCGTGCTTCCCAAGCGGGCACGTAGCTCGTTCGGGTGCGGGTGCGAGTACTCCCGCGTGGTCCGAGGCTCATTCGTAAGGGTACTGCTCCGGCATTCGCCTGGTGTTGACCGATGAAATCACGGAAATATATCGATCAGAGCAAACGTCCACGAGAACTCCTCCAGACAGCGGCTGAATTCGATTTGGGAAGTGTCAGTAAGTTACGGATACTTTTCACGTGTGATTACTTTGTTGTGATACCGTCCATAAGCCAGCAATGTAAGAATTGATACAAATCATGCCAACAAGTGTGATGTTAAAGTTAATTACCCGATAGCGGACATCAAAAAAAATTACATGCCTGCACTACACTTACGGGTTCCGATCTGCCTAATAGTACCAGCAACCAAAGTAATTGCTTGGAAACCCTAAATTCTCACCCTCTCACCGACTCTTCCAAGGCACCAACAGCTAGAGCAAATCTTGCTGGCGCAAAAACACAATTCGCGGAGTGATGCGTTCTTCGGCGTTGCGCGAATGTTTAAGAATCTCCCAAAGAAATCGTCCGCTGGCCTGAAACGTCTAAACCTCCTAGACAGAGTCGAAGGATCTGCTTCCGCCCGCACCGGCGCCAGGGGGCTGCATCCGCCCGACGCCGCTGGGGACGGAAGCGCAGACAATCGCCCTCGGGAAGTGGCGAGACAGGCGGGGGGCGAGCGCGGGTGCAGGGCCGAGGGCGAAGGGCGGAGGACGTTGCCGGGTGCGCGGCACCTGGGTTTCCATATTCGACAAGGAGGGCCTCCGGCACGAGCTCCTCCAAAAGGACCAAGCGTAAAACACGCCCCGCGCCCGCCGGGGTTTTACAAGAAAGGCGGAACGGCACTCGAAATAGAACAAGCAGGTGGCCGTGTTCGGAAGAGGCTATTTCACGGAATACGAGTATCTCGCACCAATTTACGAGTGCCATACAACAGAGCCCTACCAATAAGGAAGTTTTCTGTTTCTTCATGTCCAATGACAAAATTAAGCACAACCAATAGGCTCTAAAGAGGTCAGAGCGTCTTATGGCAGGAAACCACCACCACAATTAGGCGTGTGGTTTAGTTTTTTCTGGTGCGTGTTCTGTTTAACAAATCTTTCTCATCTAATAGTTTCTCAGCCCATTTGATGAGATCTTTCCGTTTTACCTCTAAAATGAATTTCGTCTCACATTACATTGACTCTGGAAGCAAGATGTGTAATAAGAAAAGTAATTTCAATATCACTTTTGTTTAAAATAATAGCACAGTTCTAGAATGCGCCAATGTTTGAATACACCCATACCAATGAATCAACAGAAATGTACAAACATATAGCCTTAATTCGAAAGTAAGTGGGCGTTACGACTGCATACAACTGAGATATAACCAATTATGTGAGTATACGCATATGGTAAATCAAAATGGAACATCCATATCGCAGAATGATCTTATTTACCAAAGTAGGATGTTGCAATGTCGAGGCAATTGTGCAAGTTGGACGTCACAGATTCTTACTAAAGCATTATGAAGGAGAAATCGTGCAATGAGATGTCATAACATTAGACGGGCTTCAAGCAATTATGTTAATTTAATGTTATTTGTAATACCAAACTTGTTATAATTCACGAAAGTTTTCTAAGATTTATTAGCACATTCAATAAAAGTAATGTCTCAGTTGGTACATTTACCCATTTAAAAATTCTGCAATTCGGTTCCGCAGTAAGAACCAACATTTCTACCCAAAGAGGAAACTTGTATACCAAGTTTTAAAAGCACCAAATTTTTCTCCAGAGCGTTCCAAATCGACACCAGGATTTCTGTTTCTGGAAGACCTTGTGGAGCTCCACGGCACAGAGGCGCCACAGATTCACCGCCAGCCTGTCCCCACTACGACTACGAATTGGGCGAGGGCGGAACTAAGGATGTCGCGAGCGCAGCGGTTGCGTCAGCGACCTTCCGTGGGAGGTCGCCTGGAGGAGGGCCGCGCCCGGAAACGCCTTCCTTTGGGAAGCAGACGACGACGACGATGATGATGCGGCCGTTACTGCGCTCACGGAGCATGCAGGCGCAGTGGAGCGCGACGGACGCCCCACCCCACCCAATTCTATTACCGGCTTAACTGCCTTCCAAACACGGGCGCAAACAGACAGCGGGGAATACAGATCGCAAAGATAAGACGGAAATAAACACTCTTAGTCACTTCCTTAAAAATACCACGGAGTACCAAATAGTGTCTGCGAACTAACCTTTCACTGACTTATACTTGGTGTTTACAAAACAAAATATCTATTGCCTACCTTATCACTTAAGGCTGGATTCCCATGTTACTGGATTTTTTCTTTGTAAACTTGAAATTAGATGAAACCTTGAGAGAAATTTGAATCACGAAAAGGATGTTATTTTTCTACGCGTTTTATTTTGCACGTTTAGGGGGTTATTGCACAATTTCCACGTTTTAGGTAATGCTGCCTGAAAACTGCACATTTCGGGATTGCACTGGACGGATTTGCAACATTCATAGTTTTATTGCATAAAATATATTTTTTAATGCATCAACTTACTTTAATTAATCTTTTTTAAAGGTTTCGTCTAAGAAAAACGTTTTTATGACATAACCTAGCAGTACATTCGGGTGGTCTGTGAAACCCGAGTGCCGTTTAATATGTGTCAATTCTGCATATTTTTACCTTATGAACCGAGTGTTTATACCTTTCATGATGCCTATTTCAATTTGAGTTATTGCAGCAGATAGGCCCGCGGCCCTGGGCTCGACAAACGCTATATTTGGGGTCTATCTTACCAATCGGATCATATATTCGTTTTGTCAGTCTTCGCTGAACTTAGTAACAAACTGCACTGCGTTTCAAATTCATCGAATTTCTCGGAACAGAAAGGGGATGTTCAAGAAAGTATGAACGCAGAGTTTGACGGCTTTTAGCAGCAGTCACTCACGTACGTCAACAGAGGCTCGGCACGCTGACAAGTATAACTTAAAGGTAGAACGAAGTTTTTTCTGTCTGAAACATATTAGTTGAAAGAAAATATAATAATTTCACAAAAAATAATTTGGAAATATAAATAATTGTAAAATATAATAAAAACAATTCAGAATATTATGTTCTTAACTGTAAGTGTTTTTTTTTTAATTTCTGACGGCATATGTGCATTTTTCAATTTTTGTTTTTAATTTTTTGTGTTGTATGCTAATTTAATTTTGTGTGCGAGAAATATTTCAAATGTCACATACGGTTTGTTTAAACAATATGTACAAACTTAATTATAATAACACAAAAATTAGATTTCACTCATCTTAAAGATCTTATTCGAAATAAAAAAAAAGTTTTCGTACGTTTTGATGTTTTTACTGCACGAAAATCCGGTCTTTACTTCTCACATTTTCCACCTACCTTCGCACACAGCATATTTTCGAGATTGCAGTTCATTCAGTAGAAAGAGTCATCAATAGGGGGCGGATTTTAAAGATATGTAATTTTTTTTCTATTCGCTTTAGAACGATGCATTTTAGAATAGAATTTCATTTTACGTTATAACAAAAGGAAATGACCCATTTTCAGATGACTTTTTTAAAAATTTTTCTTCGACTTCAATTAATAAATACTTTTTTACCCTTTTTCGTCATTCTTAAATCATTTTTCGCAATTTCCTCGATTTTAATGCCATTTAATGGTACTTGCTTAAAATAATATTTACGAAATGCAACAAATGTTCTTCACAGAATTCCGAGTAGCTCATTCTATTTCCTCCCTCAGAAATTGTAATGTCAGCAGTTGTGAGTATATAATCTAAGATTCCTGTGACGTCTTCAGCACCATTATCGGTTCGGCGAATTTCACGAGAACTAAAGAAAAAGATTTCCTGGCCCAGATCAAACCAAACGTTTGCCAGCTGAGATTACTTGAACGAAAGGACGAAGCCTCGATTGCATCAGTAGCACATCCAACAGCTTAAATTGTTCATCTGCACAGGTTTTGATCAATTTTTTTTTTAAACATAATTTTTCTTTGCTTTTAGGGCATTTTAAAGGCTTAGGTGCACTTTATTGATAATTTTTGGTGGTGTTTTAGGTCAGCAAAATCCGCCCCCTAGTCATCAAAGAACTCTAAAAACAATCTTTTGTCACTCAACTCGAATGTGATGTACATCCATCTGAAGGAAACACGAAAGGCACAGAGGTACAGAGGTGAAGAAAGTGGCGACAAGGCAAACTCACGTCGCACATTCCTTGATATGGCAACATGGGAGCGTTTACCCTTGTTGCGGGGTTGTGTGGGAGTGGCGTGTTATTCAAGAGGACATCCAATCAAGAAAGAGGAGAGAGACGAGTACGAACGTGAGTGCGTCAACGAAAATCATCGACTCTGGTTGCTTCTTCCAATAGATATTAATCTTTTAATATTGTTCTTGACATCGTTATCCTTACATAACGTTTATGCCAACATGATTGATTGATTTTTTTCGTGTTTCTGGGCGTGTCAACTGCTTTGGTCATTAGTCCCGTTCGTGTAGTGCATGTTTTTTCTCGGGAGATGGCGGTGATCTTCCTCCGCTGGATGGCGAGATCCGGCGCCGACCTACCGTCGGCTAGTGGAGTTTCCCCCTAACCAGGACTCTCCCACCAGTGGGGCACCGCCCCAGCCGGGACAAGCTCTAAGCTCCCGACCGGTCTCCCGGAATATGTGATAGTGTAGTTCATGTTAGTGTAAGTGTGTGTGTAAGGGGAGAGGACAGCACAAGGAAGAGGTAGGAGAGATCGCGCGCGGTCCGTGGCCCGTTTGGTAGGGTACTGCTCCGGCATTCGCCTGGTGTTGATCGGAGAAACCACGGAAAACTACCGATCAGAGCAGGCGGTCGCTAGAATTCTCCTCCAGACAGCAACTGAATTCGACTTAGCTGAATAGCTAGTGTCGAAAATCCTGCCGCCGTCAGGACTCGAACCTACGACCTCCCGGTCAGAGGCGCTGCAGTGACATCAGTTGATGCACTAAGCTACCGCTCCCGGTTTATGCCAACATAAGCGTCATAATAATCTGTCTATTCTTACGGGAGAGAATATACCAGAAAATAAAAGAAACAGACCAAAACAATAAAGCAGATGCGGAATATTAAAGCCAGCTTTCCTTGCAGTGCCATATCCCTTGACGACGGTGTACAAACAGATACTTGGCTTTAAGAGGCAAATTATGAAAATATGAACCGTGAAATTCTTAGTCTAACATGTGACAAACAGAGAGTAAAAACATTGCCATCTCTGAAAACGTCTTTTTTACTCTGTAGCGCCCCAAAGTCCCTTTAGGGTAGCCATCTAAATATCAGTACATGGAATCTCGTTAACATCGTCCCCTGTAAACCATCTACATCCACCCGTGCATATGCGAATTCGAATCCAGAACCGTCGGTCGAAACGACTTGACAGGATTCAATAGAATAAACCGAACTTACAACTGTTTTAATACGTAGAAAGAAAAAAATATTTATTCAGTGTCAGGTCAACACTTGAAACATTGTACACCTTAGACCTACACAGGTCGCAGAAACGTCCCAAACCCTACTCACTCGCCTGCGTGCAGGCCTCGAGGCCAGTGCCCGTCCTCAGAACGCGCTGCGGCGGCAGTGGGCGCACGGCAAATCCAAGTGGGCCTTAATGGGAGCACGGGGCTCATTGCCCTGATGGGTCACGCGGCGCGGCCTTTTCGCGCGCCACGTCACCACCCACCCGTGGACGAGCCGAGCGGCCGGCCATTCATTCCCGCGGAGGACGCCGCGCCAAGGGCGCGCAGCGCAGAGCCGCTTGCGGAGGTCGCTCACGTGGCGGGAGGAGGAGAGGTGGAGAAAGGGGGGAAAAAGGAGGAAGAAAAGATGAGAAGGAGGAGCGGAAGAAGAGAAGAGGATGTGGTGCACGGTCGGAGATGATAGCGTAACTAGTGACTGCAGTCCTCTTGTTGCAAAAGTTCCTAAATTTTGTCATGTGATTACGGAGGGTGTGTTTGGTCGTGCCCACACCATTAAATATTTGCCCAGAGCGGCAGCCTTCCCCCCCAGTCGAAGTTACGAACCCAATCAAGAGATTGAGAATCGTAATAAGAAAGACGGGACAATAAAAGACTGAGGAAGAGAAAACGATGGACAGAGAGTATGTGAGGCAAAAAAAGAATTTTATGACGTGATACTGACAATGTAATGTCAAAGTAATACGAGAAGTGAAAGAAAGATGACACTGAACGAAAAGATTGCACACGAGATGGGAGGAGAGGGGCAATACTGTGCATCGTGCAAGAGAAAGAATGGTGCGGGGAGCTTCCAATCCTGGAAATCACTACGAATGTGACTCTGAACATTGTGATCATATTTTGTCCTCTTTTCATTCCAAAACAGTACACCGAATACAGTTCAAATATTCTAGACAATGATGACTGTTTAATTGGAGCTGATTTCCCTGTCACAGCCATGTTGTCTCCTTCAATATAACACCCAATTCATTTAAATTCTATCCTACAGTTGAAACGGGGAGCTTGCGATGTCATCTTTTCCCCCAACTTCCGAAATAATACCACCTCTTAGGACCAAAAGTTCATTTGCTTCCCTGAGACAAAAACACGTGCAAATAGCCCTGAAAGAGGGAAGAATACGATGGTCGACAGTTACAAAGAAGTCCTCACCTCCTTTTAACTAGGCGTACGTGCAGTAAGCCCACGAAGGGTAAATTAAAAAAGAGTCCTGCTCCGCACCCACCCAATGCGCAATGCAATGTTCGCCGAAGATCCGACGTGTGTACGAGCGCCGGCGCCGGGAGGGCGGGTGCACGCGCCGTGTGGGCTCCGCCCTCAAGAGCGCACAAAGGGACTCGCAGAGCGTTGCGTCGCCGCCGCAGCCGCCCGGGCACGTGACGAAGCGCCGCGGCTGGGCGGCGCGATTACCCGTGAAAGGTCGCCGGAATAGAACGGACGAAAGAGGAGAGCGCGCAGACGGCGGGCGTCGGTGCCAGCTCGGAGCTGCGGAGGCAGGCGCGGCCGTCGCTCTACATCTTTACTTATTTCTTGATGTCTTATAAAAATCGCCCTTACATCAGAGAAGCACACACGTCTTGGAGTTTATCCTGAGGTGAAAGATCTTCAAAAGAATCAGAGGTCTTATTCGAAAACGGAAATCGAGTGACAATGAAAAATGTGTACCTGAAAGTAGTGCAATAAAGGATATTAAATCAAGAGTAGAAACAATGTTTGAACATTTAGGCCTATTACCTACTATCTTCAATGAATGTTACGAACATACTATCACCATATACCACTATTGAAGTTCAAGTTGCAGGCTAAATTGTGGAAAAGACAATTTGCGTAGTAAAGGACTAAGTTGTAGAATGAAATCTGCTGATAGGAATTGCTGGAAAGATTTCGTGAATGACGCCCAACTCAATGTATGCACTCACGAGCAATGAGAAGTGTTATGTCTTGGTTTCCCGGTATAGCGATCTAGGCTTCAAAAAAACCTTACGTAACGGTATATAACGTTAAATATCAGAAAAGAACTGCGGATTAACTTGATGCCATCACGACGGATTGAACGAAATATTCATTGCTGATTTTTATTAGAAGTGAAGTTTAACCTGCACTCAGTTCAGTTTAAACGTCAAATTTATTAAAGCCAGTCTGAATGCAGAGATGGCTATAGAATAATATGTCAATTTATCGAATTGGCTGGAAGGATCGCGGGTTCGAATCCTGTGTACGTCTGGCGAAGGACCTGTCATTGTGCAGACCCCATACTTGAATCGTTTATTTCAGAAATCTGACAAGCGCCAAATTTCTCATTTCTAGAAAACTGAGAAAAAGTGTCCCAGTTTTTCTGATTTCAAAATATTTTTAAAAATTAAAGCAGTTGATAAATGAATATTTTTCAATTAAATATGCACTACACGATGGGCCTGCCCTCATGGAATAAATATTCCGTCGCTAACGCGCTTTTTAGATTTTGACGTTTGACGGGTTTCTGAGACAAACGATTCAATTGAGGAACCTGCAAAAATTCAAGAGGTGTAAATCTCAGCAATATTATTTCGGAGATGTTAATCACCGTCCACAGGGGAAAATCCGACAAAACCACTAACCAGCACAACACACAAGTTTACTTCGGAAAAACAAATATTTTACATTATCACGCCGAAATATTAGCAGACGTCTCTGTGTCTGCTCTGAAAAATTAGCGGTCGTATTAATTTTAAAAAAATCACCTAATTTTAAATAAAAATATAAATTACAAACATAACAATGACATTTCGAAAATAAGAGTGCAAGACGCTGTTTAAATTTTCTGTTCTCTAAGTCGTAAGATTTATTTTCAGTTCTGTAAGACGGAAGAAAAGATCATGGAGTAATGTCGAAACAGCAAGACCGCCGCCCTCGTGATAATCATTGACGAAAAGAAATTTACTTTCCAAAAGCATAATATGCACCCATTTTCTCTATCCCGCCTTGAAACTTATAACACAGATTATCATCGTCCAAATTCGGGTCACTTTACGAGAAGTTTAAGAAATAACTTAATAATTGTTCGGCAAAATAATAACAAATGTTTTCCTTCAAATTCCTCGTCAAACTATTTGTTTTCCTGTCATAATAAAACTACTCTCATTGGACCTTCTTCCAGAATCGAATAGAAATTGAAATATTGTATCTCATCGCCATCAAATTCGCTCGCCAACTAATGAGCAAACCTACATCCGTTTAACTAACAAGACAACCGTTATCCTATTTTTTCAATATTTGTGAGAAACGTTTCATCTCGTGTACCTAGATAGAAAACAGCTAGGAAGGGAAAGAGTTTGACGTGTTTGAAGTCACCGAAATATTTTAACACAAGAGACAACAAAATGAGAATGTTCATTCCATTTACACATCGCCATTATAAATGTCACACGTTACGTCTTTACTCCCAAGCAGTTTTCCTAGATTATCGGTTGGGCAAATGAAGGGTGCGGGAAGGTCTGGAGAAATACCCACATCGCTTATCGTACGTGTGACCTAAACAATACTACTCCCAGAGTGGAAAATGCGAGGAAGTGACTCACCATCAACTGCCTGGGAGTGAGTCACTATTAGACTCTCAAGAGGATTTGCGCCATTTTTATTAGTGTTGCTTTGCACCATCCAATCCATTCAATAAAAATTTGCATTTATTTCCCGCAAAATTATGTGAGAACTACACATATTTTGAAGGTGGAAAAAGTCCATGGCCTCATTTAAAGATATAATTCTAAGGAGCGGATTTCAGTCAGAAGAAAAATCTCTATCTTCAATATCGTAATAGCAAAAACTTCAAACTTTTTTTAATTTCCGAAATTGAAACAAGGTCAACTAAAAACAGACCTGCGTCATTTTTTTTAAGCATCTTTCGCTCTAACCGAGGGGGGGAAATTAAAGAAAACAATTCGAGCAATTAAAAAAACATGAGGGTTCATGTAAAGTATCAAAATGTCCATTTCAAATTCAAGGGGGCTACAACATCCGTCAGATGAGTCCCGGCCTGTATACAGAAAGTATTGTAATGCTGCGAGAGAAAACAGATTTTTCGGCAGAAAAACTCTTATTGCCGGGCCCTGGTAACGAAAAAGTCGATAAATCTTGTTGTATAAAGTAATACTTTCTGCAACACATTATGTCGTCAGAATTCATGTTTGGTGGGTCCTTGATATCCAAAAATCGACTGAAGGCAAAACGTCAGTCCGTGCGTGGTCAACGCTAACGTCTAATTGGAGTCATTTTTGAGATTTTTTTAAAATTATTGAGGCTTCACATAAAGAACCTCCCAAAATGAAAATATCCTCAGAGGGCTTCGCGTTCCATCAATTTGATCTAGGAATATCAATTTTGGAGAAAATAGGCTGAACTGTTGTGGCGCGAGCGTTGTCTAGAGATACGGATTCTGACTACACGTGTTTGAGGAAGGAATTTATTATATATGTGAAGACAATGTATACACTTCTTCGTTACCAGGGCCCCACAATAAGATTTTTCTGTTGAAAATTCGTCTTTTTCCTGCTCACGATTACAATTCTTAGAAAATAAGACAAGAAAGTAAAAATTGTAACATAATTAAATTTTTATACATGAACTACACAAACCAATATTATTCAAAATTCATTCCTACAGATTCGTCAAATGGTTACACTCAGGAATTCGAAATCTTTCAATTCGAAAATATCATTGCGTCATGTCACGCTCGACGTTGAGAGCGCAATCCTAATGGCTGGGGCAGAGGACGGACAACCTGTCAGCTCCATCGAGTAGACTTACTCCCGTGTGAGTGAAGCGACGAGACGACGCGACGGCTAATCGCAGGTGACCAGCGGCGGCCACTGAGATGTGGGGGAAGGTCGCAACACCCCGCCCCACTTACCCAACACATTATGCACTATTAACTTTACGAAATCGATTTATTAATAACAAGCGTTGGTAATTTAAATACATTTAGTACGTTCTCACAAACAAAATGTTGATGCGAAACGACTTCCAGATTTTATCTAATGGAACTGGAGAGCATTTCTCAGTTGGAAAGTTTTTCATTTACTATCGTGGAAGGGCGTATGGGCGGAAAGAGGGGGAAGAAACGTTTCTCGACAGGATTAACTAGTGATGCTCACAAGGACGTATGTACATTGCGAACCAAATAACCTCTTCATCTTATCTCGTGAAACATACTTTCTAATCCTGTATGTAAATTGCGGACCAAACCATCTCAGGTAAGGAAACGACCTGGGGAAAAGGAAATGCAGGTAGGGCCACCGCCGCCGCGCTGCTGTTCAGATTTTTCCTTAAGCCTTTCCCTTTACGTAGGCAATTTACATTGATATAACATGTTTAGAACTATAGAAAAATGCTGTTTAGTACAGCAATTAATTGTGTGTTATGACAAAGGGAAATTACCCCATTTTATACTTTTTTCCGGCGATTTTCACTAATAAGTCATTTTTTAACCTTTTCCCGTGGTTTTTAATGTACTCGTATTTTCCGCTGGTTTAATCGATTTTAAGATCTTTTTAATGGTATTTACTTTTAATAATATTTACGATATGTAACAAATGTTCCTTCTCAGAATTCACGAGAAACCCATTCGATTTCTTCACTCAGAAATTGTAATCTAAGAAACAGTATGTAATTTAAGGTTCCTGTGACGCCTATCAGCGCCATTGTCAGATCAGCCGATTTCGGGATAACTAAAGACAGAATTCCAGGTAAAAACAGTCCAAAGCAAATGTTTAAAAGCTGAGTAAACTTAAACGAATAAAAACCTCAATTACATCTGTAACGTATCCAACAGCTCGAGTTGTTCATGCGAAATGATTTTGATCACATTTTTACGTCCTTTTTCTTTGCTTTAGGGCATTTTATAACATTTTAAGCACATTTTTAAGCGCATTTTATTGATCATCTGTGGCGATGTTTTAAGTCATTAAAATCCACTACCGCATTCGTACCTACTTATGATTAATTACCTCTTGACGATCGACAAGATTCAGTTATTAGCGAATTGAATATAAAACAAATCAATTTCCAATGAGAACTAGAACGATACTTTTACCATTTATATTTTTATTGAAAAATAATAATATAATTGTTAGAATTAAAAAACTTGTCTTTAACTATAACTTTATTCGTCTACTTTTTAATAATTCTCTTAAATAAAATATTTAATACTCACGTAATCGAATGTATACGTACACGAACAATATAGTTTTTCAACAAAGTTCAATAAGTTAACAATCACTACAAGTACTTATGAGCACTAAAATCAGTTTGGAAAGCGCATACGTATATAAGTATACAATTAAATTAATGTGAATTGGATGACTCATGATTCATCAATGAAACTTTCTTTGACATATGGAAGTATAATTCGCGGACTTCCCTAAAGGGACTCATCCGTACTGTAATTTAATTTGCAGGTTTTATTATACAATATTGAACACTATTCTTTATACGATAGGAGTTATTCTCCTTTAATATTAATCATAAACAATCCAAACGCAAAATGAAATACGGAGAATACCTACAAGTCAGTAGAGAGTCAGTGTCAGTGTTGCCAGTCCCTGTAATGAGGAATATGTCATTAAAAAACATTAATTTAAAGAAGACACAGAATAAGAAATGAAAGATTCCGTACTCATTTCAATCGGTCCGAATCGTAGGTGCGACAAAATACGAAATGAAATGGTTCAAATTTTTACAAGATATTATTATTATTATTATTATTATTATTATTATTATTATTATTATTATTTATTGTGAAATATTGCCGCCCCCTAAAAGAGCCGCTTGGGGCCGTCCGCCCCTGCGCTAGGCCACTGGTTATCTTCCACTTTTACCTGGCATGGCAGGTAGTCCGCAATTTACGTATACGCTTCTCTGGGTCGGTCCGCAATTTACCTAGTATGAGTTTAGCTCTTTATTTTCCTTCCGGTCCGCAATTTACATACCCCGACTCCTAATGGCCCGTACTTTCTCGTCATATTAACACATCACAGCCATCTCTAGTAAAACTATCTTAGCGCGTTAAGTGCAAAAAATATATTATTTAAAGCTAATATTTCAACATAAATTGAACAATCCACAACTGCGTTCCATACAGCCCAACAATGAAAATTTCACACCGAGTCACGGAGTGGCCATTGTCGAAGTGCCGATAGCCCTTCAAAGATACTGCAGCAAAAGAAGCGCAAGATATTCGAATTTCGAAAATCCCTTGTCCTCTCTCGACGGATAATCAAACAATTTGGGGCCATTTTTTGCGAACACTGAAAAACGTAAGGCTTCTAGTTGAGCCCCCAAACAAAATATCAGTAGGAAGGAGCCGTGACATAAGCCACTGATCGGGGAATATCCATTTTGGTGAAAATCCTCTACCATTCTCGGTCAAATAATCCTGCCAAAACATGAGAAAACAATAGACGATAGCGAAAACAAGCTAGAAGGTCTCCAACTCGGGCTGAAGAATTTTGGCAAGTTTCCTGAGAGTCCATGGTAGTTCATAAATAAAACTGTCGCAACACTGCGTCGCAAAACTCGCACAAAGAGGTCTTTACAGAAACAGGCTGGCGTCCGCTGCCTGGCCTTTCATGCGCCAAAGACCTCAAGGTTTAGGATATCGACTAGAACGAACACAAGCGCCTTACCCTTTTACTCGTGCGCTGGCGCCTTGCGAGTGAATACACTTTCAAAAAATTCCTTGGTAAGATCAGCTAAGGAAAAAACTATACATTTGGCTTTCAAATTGCTTCTCGTTGCTTTCGCGTCGCGTTCATGTTTAGCTTTACATTTTTGTTGACATCATTTCTAAACCATTCTAACTAGTTTTCTAGAATGTTTAAAAAACAACTAATTTTATAATATATTGATATACCTCGATGGGCGAGTGGTTAGTTTTCTGGCCTCTGAACCTCCAGTGTGCGGGTTCCATCCCAAACTGAGGTTGAGGTCGCAAGATTTTCGTAGGTCGATCCACAGACATGTGCCCGACAAAATTAAATTCATCCGGAATTTCTCGTACTTACGAGATCTGACGACATCCCGACTTAAGGTCCGATTAACCCTTATCTGCCTCGCGTGCCCGTATGGGTAGTTCAGACTTTCACCTTAAAATGTTGCAGTAAGCGATTAGAACGTCATTCTATTTTCCATTACATCCTAAAAGGTGTCACTATGTAATTTCAAAATTCTGAGGGAAAATATAATTTTCAAAACAATGGTGTAACGATTTTTTAAAAACAAAGGCAGATACGGGTTAATGTAAGTTGGTGATTGAGAGTGGTGACGTATGGACGGCTCTCCCATTTCATGGAAGCTGCCAATCAGAGTGAAAATGTGTCGTGTCAGGTCGCTGAGTTACCACTGACGAACTGGATATACGGAGATGGGGAGGATTTTGATGACTTAAAACATTGCACAAAAATATCAATAAAATTCTTTTAAAATGACTTAAAACCAAACAAAAATGACGTAAAAAATGCGATCAAAACTAGTTCGTATGAACAAGTAACGCTGAGTACGTTACTGATGTAATCGAGGGTTCTTCTATTCGTTGAAGTGTACTCAGCTGGCAAACTTTTGGTTTGGACTATACTTTACCAGGAAATGTCTGTCTTTAGTAATCCCGAAATTGGTCGAACCGACAATGGCGCTAATAGGCGTCACAGAAACCTTACATTAGATACAATGGTTGACATGACAATTTCTGAGCGAAGAAATCGAATAGGCTACTCAGGAATACTGTGGAGAACATTTGTTGCATCTCGAAAATATTATTTGAACCAAGTACCATTAAAATGATGAAATCAGCGGAAAAGGATAAAAATCGTCGAAAATGCAAAGACATAATAATGAATCATTTCTTTTTGTCATAACAAAAACTTAATTTCTATACTAAACGGCATTGTTCTAAAGGGAAAAGAAAAAAATTACATTTCATTAAAATCCGCCCCCTACATATCTGAGCAACGTGCAGCGAATCATCCCTCCTGCCGCCTGCGTTTCTGACTTCACTTCGTCCGCATTCTGTTCTGTTTTCCTTTAACAGTAATGGGAAAGCCTTCTGAATGAGACAGTAATCAATACAACAGCGGCAGAATGGCGAAATGTCGTTGAACATACCAAGAAAGTAATTACAAATTCTTGGGAGAAGGAAGTCGTGGTATAAAAAAAGGAAGTTGTTGAACTTAATTAAGCGAGTTGAAGTAGCTCGAGTGGTATACCAGCAGTGTAACGGTGAAAGTGACAAAGATAAGAGTGGTGTATTTCCTATCGCCACATAAATCAGTGTAATGAAATGTCAATAAGTGTTACAATGGAGTGTAGGCCGTAATATGTATTGAAGTTAGTGAAGAACGTAATGTGTCGTCGTTCCAGAGCAAGCTTCATACCAAATGGGTATCTGATTTGTTACTTCTATAAGTATTTATTTTCGTGTCCTGGAAACACGTGCTCAGTGGTACGCAACCAGACAACGTCGGTCGCCCTCCGCTCACAAATGTGAATCTCCTACTTCATTTAATCGTTGATTGAGTGTTAATGATTCCGGGCGTATCAACTCCTGTGATGGTTAGTCCCGTAGGTGTAGTGACCACAGGGAGTTTTCATCGAGAGGTGGCAGTGACCCCCTGCTGGATAGCGAGATCCGGTGCCGACCTACCGTCGACTAGCGGGGTTTCCCCAATAAGGTATCTCCCACTAGCGGCGCACCGCCCCAGCCGGGACAAGTTCTAAGCTCCCGACATATGTGGTAATGTAGAGCATGTTAGCGTAAGTGTGTATGTAAGGGATGAGGATAGGGCAAGGATGAGAAAGGAAAGATAGCGCGCGGTCCGTGGTATGTTTGCTAAGGTACTGCTCTGGCATTCGCCAGCGCCTCCGGTAATGTTCGGAGAAACCACAGAAAACTACCGATCAGAGCAGCCACCCGCTAGAATTCTCCTCCAGACAAGCGACTGAATTCGACCTAGCTGACAAGCATTTTATGCACTGAGCCACCAATCCCGGTTTCATTTAATCTTTTTCTACGCATTTAGCTTGGCGTTTAACTGAGACCGTCATCTGACGATGAAAATGAGGGTCAAAAGTAAACTCAGGCGCTTCAGAGGGACGCCCACAGAGCGGGCCTGCACGAAAAAAATCCTCTAGACCCGCCCCGGGGGTATGCTCCCAAGAAAGCTTGGGTCTAATACATGGTCACGTAATTTCGAGGCATATTGTTGTTCTCTGGCTTTTCCTTTGAGAATCACGTGGTTAGTGTAACGAAGAACGAGTGATATACGATTTGTCTATTTTCTTAACCATCGGCGCTAGCCATTTAAGCTCGAACCATGACTTCTTGCATTTCTTAAATTGTCGATCTGTATCGGATCGTAATGTACTCGTATAATTCGGATCTTTCACTTTTTATATTTTTTTTATTTGAAGCAGTTTTTCAGAACATAATTGATAAACTGATATCATACATGAGCTTACTTAAAGATATGTCTTTGAAGAACACATTTCATTAAGAAAAAAAATCTCCACCTTTAATATTGTAGTCGTAAGGAGACGAAAAAAATTAAAGAAAAAGAAATAAAAAACTGCCATTTTCGAAAATTCAAAAATTTCAACGAAAATGAGCTCTGCAGCATCGTTTTAAGCGCCTTTTGATTTAACCGAAAAAGAAGTTTAATAAAAAATCAGGACAGAAAAGGCACAGAACAGAAAATCTGAGTGAGCAAATAAAATTGTTGGTTTGTATGTTTAATTTGTAACTGATAAACTGACAAGTACATACACACGTGTACCCAAGTGAATCCATTTTCTACTAATTCCGATACATGAACGACATTGTTTCCGCTTGAAGTAAATGTCCATCCTCTCCAAGACTATAATTATTCGGCCGTCTCTGTACTTCCTTCACTCGTACGCCCGTAACGCCTTTGAATTAGTCACGTCTCGAACTTTTATTCCCATTTCAAATACAGGAAATCTCTTTTCTTTGCTTTAAAACGCACGGGAAGCTGTCGTTACTCAGAATCGAGCAGACAAGGCGAACGAGCTCCTCCAACACCTTACAACGCCCGCACACAGTTTGCTGGCTGCTCTCTCAAGGGGAATGCGGGTGTTTGGTCTGGGTGAAGGTGGGGTGGGTGGGGATGGCCGTCGGAGTAGTGGAATCATCACTTTCCCTTTCGGAAGCAGAACGAACTCAGGCCTGCCTCCCCACCCCATTGATTCCTGCATCGCCCACCAACCAACCACTGCAGGCGGCGGCAAATATTTACGCCCTGGACGCGATCGGAATTTACGTGTAAAACGACCGATATTCACGCCCTCCTACGTAGACGAAAGGAAAACACTCGTGATATTAAAAGCTTTGCCAGTGAGTAGACGAGGATGCCGGTCAACAAACCCGGCACTCAGTAGAGTCGCCGTTCCTTGATCCAAACAAAGCAAGGGTTTCCAGCAGAAACTCCTCAAAATGAGGAACTGACGATATATTAAAATATCAAAAAAATAAAATGTATTAATTGAAATATAAGTATCCCCTCATCGATAAAACGCTAAGGATACGACTTGTTTGCAGTTTTATAAGAAACCATGGAAACAAAATCCTGTAAGTAAATTACTGCAGGATATGTAATAACCACAGACAATTCGATTGTGGAATAACCCCGTGGCCCTGCATCGAAGAGAGTTAATTCAAAAAAACAAATTTAGCTGAGTACGATTTACTATTTGGGAAAACTAACGCACACATGCAACCCACAATACACATTTTGCTGTAACTCACTTTACCATCGTAACTCGGAAAGAACTTGTTCAAAATTCACGATTTTTGTGTCTATGCGAGGACCACGAGTTAACTATTTTATGCTGAAATCTACAAAGCATTTGTAAGAACAACATAATTGTCAGAAACGCTGAACGTTGGGTTCCTGGGTAAAGCTATTTTCATTTTTAAAACCATGATTTAAAACGTTTCTGAGAGGTTTTTTTTTTTTTCGAAAAATCTTTGTGGCTCTACTATTACACTTTTGGGGAGTTTCTGCTCTTCTGGGTACTCTAGCTATTCAGAACTTCCATTTCCATTGAGTCCTAGACAAATTTTACACGCAGAACAAATAAAGCGACATTTGGAACCGTTGCAGGGTGGCTTTCCGCGAGACCGTTTCAAATTACTCGGTTTCCTATTTTCTTTTAGCAATTAATTAGCAATGATTTTTACGTCCAGCTAGGATCGAATTTAATTTGTGCGTACGCTGGCGTCGCGTCAAGTCAGCTCACACTAGTTTTGTCAAAGACGTGGCAATTATCTTGAAATGTGGCAATTAATTAGCAATAAATTATACGACCGTTTCCGTCAATCTACTGGTCGAATTTAGCTTGTGTGAGCTGGTGTCGCGTCAAACCAGTTCACGCCCGTTTCCTCAAACGAAAATACATGGCAATTAATTAGCAATGCATTAATACAGTTTTTATTCGGTTGAGCTGACATGACTGTCGCAGAATGATAGCTCTGCGAGATAAAAGCAAGTGAAATTCCATCTCCCTAGAACAACGTGGAAGGTCAACCAAAAGAGACGGAAAAAACGAGTGTGATGACAAAGAGGTTACAAATGAAAGCGTTCCAACAATGCAAACATTATTCAAATATATAATGAATGCGCTAAAATATTTTGAGCGTGTAGAAAAAGTAGAATCAAGTATGGAGAAATCACGTATTGGAGAAGGATCTGCAAAAATTATTAAAAATCTGTATTTAGCAAACAAGTAATAAAAAATATTTTAAGGCTATATTAAAATACTCAAATTTTGAATTCACGGTGTTTGAATATTTTACTGAAACACTGAAAAAACTTCAAACATCGTGGTAAAACATTTTTTTGGGGTACACTGGATACAGTGAACCAATAATGTTTGTCGCCAGAGGTTCGCTACAACCGGAGTTGACTGCAATTTGATTTGATTTAGAAAGAAAAAACAACAAACAAACACAAAAATAAATAAATAAATAAATAAATAAAAATAAAACAACCACTAAAAAAAACTGTGTGTGAGGTATGGGGAAGCAGCACATGCACTTTCTTTGGCTCCAGAATCTCTTCCCACATTTTAATTATAAATAGTTGCAATGGTAAACAAACTGCAGATTTGTTTTTTTCGCATTGCTAGCAAAATAGTAACATACCTCGGACTCTATTCCTGCCACTACAAGCAAAGGAGAGCTCAACAAAACATGTACATAGTGAAGCTACATTTATGTCCAGAAGCAAAACAAAGGGGACATCTCAGCATTTTCTCAATGTATCAGGAAAACTGTACAAAAACCTGATAAGAGCAGGGGTCATTGAACCCAGATGCTGAAGTACATTACTTACATTACAGGCATATTAAGTCATTTGAAAAATTATATAATAGAATGTAAACGAATGCATTCCGTATTATTGTTAAAATAAACATTTTTCTTTTTGATGATCAGTAAATCTAACTGTATACAAACAGTTATGCAGCAAAAGATTTTACTTTTAACTTGTGTACTGATTTTAATTGTTGAATGTCATCTGACAATGTGTTGTTCAGTAACCTACATATATGAGGATTTCTTGTCATGAGCTGTTGATACTGGCACTTGATGAACATGATTTCTATGATGTGTGTTGTAATTATAAATAACAGTATTACTTGAAAATATACCATCGTTAAATAAGTTAATTTTGACAAAAATTAAAGATTCATAAATAAATAGCCTATGGTAAGATTTCAAGCTCAATGAAAAGAGTAGCAGGAATCACATGGATGGTACGAATGATGCAAAATACCCAGATGGGAATGAATATTTGCAAAATACACGCAACAAGCTGTATTAAGGCTGACACATTCATACATCAGACTTATTCACACAACTTATTTTCATGTAACTCTAATTTTATTGTTAAAAAGAAAGAATCTTAAAAAACTTAAAAAAAAATAATCAAGATTTAATCTACATTAGTTGGAGATTATTTTGAGTATGTGAATTTCATTAAATAGATCATTAAAACAATCTCTGGCACAAGTAAAGTACCACAAATTGCCACTAATAGATGTGGCTTTGATGAAAGCGTCATTCACAAATTAAGCAGTGTGTTTCCCTTTTTGACATGGATTTCAGATGTTAGTGTATAGAGCATTATTGCAGCAGTGTGATGAAATGAGCGTTAGAAGAGATGGCTGAAGTAATGGTAAATATACAACATGGTTCATAATTACTAGTACTTTATGCAACTATGGCAAATACGAGAAAGTCAGCCACGCTTTCGAAGCACTTACAGTTTAGTTTTACATTTACCGGCCAGACCTATTCCACAACACTTTAAGCAATTAATGTTCCACGAAAGAAAACAAAAATTGAAAGGGAAAGTTGTCAACAATGTTTGTTTACAATGTTTACAATCGGTACCTTCTTTCGACAGCAAATCTCAAGTAATAACTTTTAAAACAAAAAACTTACACTCTGTTATAAATTAATTAGTTAAATTGAGAATGTGCTGAAACAGTTTATGTGCAAACTTCAACTCCTCTAAAAAATTGTTCTACAAGGATGGCACAACCACACTTGAAGAAACATTTTGGTTCACAAATCACCAATAATTTGAAAAGTAAGATATGAGGATTTTGAAAGTTAACACAAGCAATAGAAAAGCCTCCAATAATAGTTCTATGTTTATTAAGTTATTGCGAAGGAAATTAAAATCTACAAAAGCAGAAAATCCTTATGTCACTTGTTCAACAAATGCAGTATTTTCTAATTACACTGAAAATAAACATTGCTTCAGAATAGAAGGATTTAATCAATACAATTTCCTCAATCGAATTTTTTAAACATCTCAACAATTCCCATTCACAAAGAGCTGAAATCGTATATTTGGGGAACCAAATCTGTAGTAAACTACAAATACAGTACATAAAAACAATAAGCACGTTCATTACAAACAATGAAATTGTAATTTTAAAACCGCGTTTATATCCTCCTACTTTCACCCATTTATTATCGACTTACTATATCATGTATGTATGGGATATTTTGAACATTTTTTTCTTGAGAAAACGTAGTTATTATTAAACATATAAAACTGAAATTCGTGTTGGTCTCCTGCTACAGATAATGTAGACCTCAAAATAGAGTGATCTGCAGAAGTCATTGTATAATGAAAAATAAACATAACCTTCAAGTGTAATTCGTGGTACCTCACCTGAACGTTTGAACAGTTTCATCGAAAGTAGTACCACTGGCAAACGAAGCGTCATCCATTTTTACGTCGTCAACACGCTCACAGTATTTTTAAATAAAAATACACATTTTAAAATAACAAGCAAGTCACATCACCCCACAATTCCGATGATACACTCTCATACACTTGCCGCGCTCCTAACGGTCGCGCTCAGATTCAAATCTCACGGCCTCTGCGATGGCGACTCTGTTCAGCGTTTTTAATTATTCCTTGAATCGCTTCTCACTTGTTCACGAATTTCACTCTACTCTGACCAGGCTCCGACCTGCTCGTGTTTCACTGTTTCAGTTTGCATGCACGCGTGCATTTGAGGTATTTGTTGTTCTCTTAATACTCTGTATTTGTCTAAGTATTTTCGATTTTACTGAAACATGGATGACGAAGCTGAAACATATAAACTATGGAGAATCAGGAAAACTGTCATGCAGGTAAACATTTACTAGAATTCGCAAGTGACCGACGTTGGAATATACAAGAATATTTAAAATTCAAATTGTTTTTACAATAACTAATGATTGTCTATTTTACAACTTCAATTCTGTCGAAAAACAAACGTACGAGGACTTAAGAGAATTGAAGAATCTTTTAAATATCTTTGAAACCTTTGTTTTTTAGCTTTGCCATGATAGAGGTTATCTTGTCACTCAGGATGAATTGGATCAAACACTGGAACAGTTTAAAGAACAATTCGGTGACAAACCCAGGTAAAGAATGAACATTTCTTCTAATTCCTGTGTATCCAGTAATCCTCAAATACCTTGAATGTCATGCTTTCTTCACTTTCCTGAAGAATGATTCTGTTCCCACATTATTTTTGAACAAACTTCAGGTTCTACTTTCAGATAATTGAGATGTTGAGAGCCTGCTAACAAAATAGTTGTTTTTTTTCTTCATTGAACTGAATTTCTTCATAATTTAGTTACAATTTTAGTATCCATAATTTACCTTCTGGAGTGGGAGTGTGGTTTATACATAAAGTATAAAATTTCATTCTATGGTGTATTATTTTTGTTTGTAAAATATCTTTGCTTTAATAGCTGTAAGTTTCAATTCTTTTCTTTGTAACAATTCTGTACATCAACTTCACATTAATGTGGAAGGTCCAGATTTTTATTAATTTATGTAATTTTAGCTGAACTAAGTCTTATTCCAATGTTTTGTTTTCCAGTGAAAAGAGACCTCCACGAAGTGATTTAATTGTCTTGGTTGCTCATAATGATGATCCAACAGGTTAGTTTTTGTAAATTTTGTAATAAAGTAGCACAATTCTGTTGTCCAGTGCAAGAACCCTGTAATTAGCATTTACAAATTGGAGAGAAAGAGACCTACAAAGTTTAAGTTTATTGTATAATTTGTAAAAAAGTTAAAACAAAATTATATTGAAACAATAAATCATAATTTGTTGTAAACAAGGAACTACTGATTCCATTTGATGAATACATTTCTGTGTATTTGAAACTATAGTTACTTGGTTCTTGCACTCTAAATTTGAACAGTGCTGTAAAAATGTGAAAGTTAAAATTTTTCTAATACAGTAGTAAAGGATTACCTAGACATGCCAGTTTTCTTTTGTTACAAAGCTTATTGTTGAAAAAATATTGTCATTATCCTTTGCAAAAACTGAAAACAAAAGTTATGCTCAATTTGGTATGAACTATTTTTTCCTTCCTAATTACTATCACTCAAAAATCATATTCCAAGATCAAATTGTAAATTTGCTTCAAACAAATAAACTCTCACTTTTAGTAGTCCTATGCATTTTGCTACTTGGCAGTACTTTGTCACAGAAAGAATGTTCTCCATATTAGTAGGTTCATATTATTGCAGGCCGCCCACCTCAATTTTTAAAATTTGATTGGTTAAATGATTTGTAATATGAATTTCTAAATTGAATGAGAAGAGAGTACAAAGAATAATTTACATCAGCCATTTTTCTCTAAATTAACGTAATTTGCACTGGTGTTGAAAGTAACTTCATTTAAAGTTTTATTTTGTATGTAGATCAGATGTTTGTATTCTTCCCTGATGAACCTAAAATTGGTATTAAGACAATTAAAACATATTGTCAAAGAATGCAGGAAGAGAATATTCATCGTGCCATTATTGTTGTACAGCAGGGAATGACACCATCAGCTAAGCAGGTCAGTTCTTTTATCCACAATATTTTCATATTGTCATTTATATCTATGAAGTAATTCAATTTTTATTATTCTAGTCTCTTGTTGACATGGCTCCTAAGTATATACTTGAACAGTTCTTGGAATCTGAGTTATTGATTAATATCACAGAGCACGAGTTAGTTCCTGAACATGTTGTTATGACTCCAGAAGAAAAACAGGAACTTCTGGCAAGATAGTATCCTTTAAAAAATTGAGTATTTTAATATCCTTCAGAATTAATGTACAACTAAGTGTCTGCATTTCCATGTCCCTATGGAAGTGAGAAGAGCTTGTGAAGAATCATGTAAGTTTGTCCAAAAATATTAGTTTGTGATTTTCTGCATCATCATAACACCACTTTATTAAATTGAGATTTGTTTTCACACCAATTAGGTGGAAATCATTTCAAGGTGCTATTTATGAATATATTGTATGTTTCAATTTTTTGTCGCATTCAATTTCTTTGAGAAATTGAAAGAGATTTTGCAAGGTATATGTATGCCAATAAAAATTTCCTATCCATACTAAAGTTTGGGAAAAAATAAATTTTGGTCAATCTGGGATTGGAATAATGCTTTTATATAGTGCAATTTAGCCATAAAATATCTTTCCCGAGGTGACATGTTTCAGAATCAGGATGAAATAACCAAACGAAACATTTTTATTCATGGTAACATTTGGCTGTAGAATATTGAACAGGATTAACATAACCCCAGTCTCTAAAGTAATTTCAGTTTATGGTATGAAATTGTAGCAAATCATTTTGATTAACTATATCCATGTATTTTAAAAATAGAGTACAACAATAAACAATGTCTCACAATGATTCTGTTGGAACTCTTATGTAACATTCACAGTATATGGTCAAATCTTTTTACATTAAAGTATAAGAAGTTTAAAAACACACACATATTGAAGATTTCAATAACTTTGTAGACTACATGATTGGTTACAAATAATTACATTAATACACATTTGTTCTAGGCTTGAAGAAACTTAGATTAATCAAACTTCAATGATTTAATGTAATTATGTTGACAATTCAGGACGTAATTGAGAGGCTGCTGCCCATTCTCCTTTCTCACTAATGAGGTAAAATTGAATTTGAAAAAAATTCTAACAATCTCAAAGGTCTTAAGAAGTCTTACAATATTAAAAGAAGAAAAATCTGATTTTGAGAAGGATTCCAACACTATCACTCATTCAAATGAGAAGAAAACTATTTAATGTGTTGATTTAACAAATATAGTGGAAGAATAAACTTATTATTTCGGATACCAGTGATTTTACTTTCTTTGAAGCTTTTTAAAATTATATTTTGTTGCAGAAAACTATAAAGCAAAACCATGGATTTCTGATCCCTAGTGAGAAAATTGTTTAAAGTAGAGTCAGGTATGCCCATAAAGGAAAGTGATCTGAATAGTGTCACTGTAATACAACCAAAATCGCCCCCGCCTTTTCTGCCGTTGATCATTTGTTACTATTATCCACGCAAGTTTTCTTGAGCCCTAGTAGCGCGAGGAATGGGGAGTTCCATTATTTCCACAAGGAATTTTATAGCAAATTTGTAGTTCGTTTTTCGATGCAAAATAGTTTCTATTACATGGGAGCGAACATTTCTGGTTATCAGATTTTGTCCACAATGCTCGTATTCCGGGGCTCAAGAAAACGCGGATAAATACCTCAGTAAGCTAGGATGCGGTTTCGAACAGCTCTAGTAGAATATTTGCAATATGGTATATACTTCATTCGCTTCACGTGTGAAGTTTCCCTTGCATTTTATGCCAAATTACTATACAGCCGAGTTGCCGCATTGTTACGAACCTCGAAGTTATGTCATGGCTCGGGCTTTCGGCCCTCACAGCAACGCATAATTACCAACGTATTTCATGCGCAAAAACTATTAGAAAACTCACCTCGTAAGTTCGATGGCTGGTGAACACGGATATCTCGTATTTGTTCAAGGAAAGCCCTCATAGCTTTTTCCGCCAAATTCAATGGCATCCAACCCACTTATTCCGTCCGTAGGTTACTAAGTAAAATAGCCGTCCAAAATTTTCAAAACACTGTGAACCTTGGCACATGGTAGAGAGAACTCTTCGTGAATACCGCTGACCACCAAAAGCTTCCCCTTCCGTCCCCTTTCTCTTCCCCCCTAATCTTGGGTTTCCCCTCCGCGTTAGCGGTGCGAACTCCCGGTAAACTTCCGGAAGTTGTTCCGGGCTCAGCCAAAGAAATAAAATTCTTAGAAAATCTTCAAATTTCCAAATCAAGTAGAGAAGTACAATTTAAAAAAAATGCTTTAAGTATGCTAAGTATTTTATCATCAGAGAAGTTTTTGCATTAGCAGTTTTTACGATCATCAGTAGCGGATCCAAAGGCGCCGCAGAAGAGCTCGATACCGAAAAAATTGATAAATCTTGTTCCTTTATGTAGTAAATTATTTCCTCTAATAAGTTGTGAAGTCAGAATACACGTGTTGTGGGTCCTTGATATCAAAAAATTGGTTTGCGGCAAAACGTGCCCGTCCGTCCGACTGGACAACGGTAGGGGGTAAAACCATAAACAGGATTTTCAGCAGAATTGATATACCCCGATCGATCTGGCTGATGTCGCGCCTCCTTGAATTTGAAAGGGATATTTTGATTTTGGGGGATACGTTAGTTGAAGCCTTCACAATATTTGCAAAATTTTCTCAAAATGGCTCAACTTGTTTTGCAATTTTTGTCATTGGATGGAACAAAAGAAAGCTTAAAGAAATGACACAAGTCGCATTTTTGTTGAGCTTTAAAAATTTTCGAAAATTGCGAAAACGTGGTGTTCCCAATTCAAACTGCCACATAATGACAGTTTGAAATTTTCAGAATAACTAGTTGGGCAGTGTTTCAAGATTATGGAAATCAGTTTTGGATTGTTGAATTTGTGTTGATGTGTTAGCTTTAAAAGTTAATGGAAGAAAATAAAAAACTAGTTTTACATGCCTAATGCACTATTATTGGTAGCGAGTTTCACAAATGATTGCTGAGATGTGGTAGGTGAGAGTAATGGAGATATTATAATATTGTGTAACTCTTTCTAATGCGCAAAAGAATGTGCTGATGTAGCACCATTGATTTTCTGTTATTTCAAGCAAAAAAAATCATTAGGCCCAAACTGATCCCCCCCCCCCCTTCCTGAAATACTTTCATGATCTGCCCCTGAATCATATTGAAATATTTTTCTTGGTGCTTTGGAAGCGCTACTTTGAAAACTTGCTTTAGGCAGTTAGTGTCTCAATTTAATGATCAATTAATGTGTGTGATGTGATGTAAACTAATATAATAATAGTTATGAAATGAATATTTTGATATAAAAAGATTTCAGTTTGTAGCATGTTTTATTTTAAGTTCTAGATTAATATGATCTTGTTGAGCATTTTTATTATTTCAATATTACAGTATTCTTGCACGGATAGTTGATTTTGTTTTGTTTATAAGTAAATTTAAACCTGTGTTTGTATTGGAATGACATCAAATAACAGTGTATATAAGTTAATAAAGTTTTGTTGCATATAAATTTGTTTGGGAAGTTTGATCACAGCAACGAACAGACACATCTTGAAGGAAGGATTAGAAGAGAATTGGATTTTAGAACCTGTTAGCATTCCCCATTTGAAATATTCTCCTTTTTTCATTGCTATTTCATTTTGGGTGGTTATTTTCCCATCTGTTACTTAATTTCTTGTGGATGTTCAACTAAACTGTAACTCACTGCCTTTACTTCAACCCTTCATATCCTTGTGACCGTTAGGACATCTTAATGACTTGTATGATGCATTTTGTGAACATAACTATATTTAATATCTGGCATGTGCACTCAAGTGTGTGATTAAAATTCCTTAAAACTAACCCAGCAAACTAAAAGAAAATCAGCTTATGAGAATCCAACAGGGTGATCCTGTGGCGAGATACTTTGGTCTTAAAAGAGGACAGGTATGTATTCAATTGCTCGATATTATGATGCGTGAAAATAACTGAACAAGATTTTGTTCTGCTGTATTTTTTTAGGCCCAACATTTATTATGAGAGTTGAACTTTGAAAGGAATTTTACTTCATTGCAATTCAGTTTGATTTGGCAGTCTTGAATGTGCAGAGTTGTGTACAATTACTCAATTCACTTATGAGAAATGTTTCTGAAAAGCGAAGTTCACAAGAACTCCGTTAATTTGATAATTAGTACTAAGATGTTAATTTGTTTATGAATTTGGTTTACATTTTATTGTTATGATAGCATTATTTAAACATATTTAATTTTTACTTGATTCGAACAGTTAAGTAAACCAGTTCCTGTAAGAATTCCTTGAAATGTTACATTTTATAGAATGGTCTTTTGTTGACTATCAATTCGACCTTTGTTCACTCACAATGAACTATGGAACGTGTGTGTGTATGTGACTTTTTTTTCAGCTTTACTTTTAAAATATTTAATTAATTGAATAATTATAAATGCTTTCAATAAATTTTCCATGAGAAAGAATCTCACCAATCTTAAATTTAAAAATCTAATAAATTTCACTTTTCATTCCTTTAATATTAATTTTTTATGTGTATTACAGCAAATAATTGTTGGTTTTTTAAATTTATATGCTTATCTTTTGTAATAGTTATCCAAGAAGTGTCTCTTCATACACAGTCCAGAACATTTTTAAAATTTTAATAATGAATAAACTTTTTCCAAAGGATTTGATAAAACCTATTAAAACATGAGATTTCTTAATTGTGAGAATAACTGTTTCTGGTGTCATTTAAGTCTATGAACTGCATTTTTAATCTATTAAAGAGCTGAAACACTTGTAGAAAACTATGAAATAGGGTGGATATTTATATTTACTCACATGTCTCAAGAGTCAGTCAATCAGACCCCCCCTCCTTAATCTCAGTTCTGCTTCCATCTAGTTTCTGAATATGTAAAGTAGACACAGTCTTAAATGCCAAAATGGGCCCTTGCATTGCTTGGGGATAGTAAATGCACCTTTTCCTCCAGTTTTGTTATTTTTACTGACTTTTTTAAAATTTATTTATTTTCATACCTAACTTGTTTATAGTAATACTCTGAGATCAGAAAAGATAATATATCAAATTAAAGAATGAATTCTAGTTACAATAGTAGCTCAATTTGATGATTTTTACTGTTGATGAACTCACGGCTTTTATGCTGGAAAATAATTTCTCTGTGTGGTTAGAGGGGTAGTGAGGTGTTGGAAACATTATTTCTTTATCTGAATCTTTTTCTTTCCTATTAATCTTTTGTTGTAGTGCATCTTTTCTTTCTATTACTTTTATTTTTCTTGACTTGCTAGCAACCTAAAGGAGAATCAGCTCCCTCGAATTCAGACTGGTGATCCTATTTCTCGTTACTTTGGACTACGGCGGGGGCAGGTAGAGCATCAACCTGAATTTATAGTTGAGCATGGAGTGATCTAACACAGCATATAATAAAATAATTGTCATGTAAAGTGTTTTTTATAATGTTTTGATTTTTAAGTTATATATGAAAGTAATATAGAGAAAGTTACTTCTGAATTATTTTTTTTTCTTTTCTTTCTTTCATTCATTCTTTCTTTTTCTCAATTTTTTCTACTGATTTAGTTGAATTGATAATTTTTTTTACAGATCTGCATGCAATTACATACATACTTTTTTTTCCCTCCTTCCATCTGCTCCCACACATATGAAGTACATGTACATTCACCCATGCATCCTTGCACACCTCACATGTTTCAATGCAAAAAATTATCATGATAACAAGCTTGCTAAATTTAAAAAAAAAAAAATTGTTGTTATGGAATTTTACTAACTTGAGATGCATGGACATTTGAAAGTGAAAGTATAGCCATTCACTTTAGCTCAAATATTGGTAATTTTGGAATAAAATCATAACAATCATGAGTTACTTATAAACTTTGAATCATAATTGTGGAAAAGACATCATTATGAAGAAAATATTGATATTTGATTTGTGGTGCATCTTTGGGCTGGTCAAGCAGTGTGTTAACTCAAAGCACAAATGTAAGAAGTAACAAATTTTTTTCTTGCTCAGTGGAAATGGCATGATACAAAGTTGACAGCTTGAAGCTTCAAAAAAATGATAGTTCACAAATATATACACCAATACACCCAGAGGCACTGTAGATCTTCACTCCGTGCTATGTGAATTCTTAAAAGCAACCAAGAACTTCCCCAACATTAAATGAAATGGGTGATGCTCACCCCATTGCAGCGGAACATTGAGACTTTTTAAAATATTTGTAAGATGAGCATGAATGAAATAGAAATTCAGAACAAATGTAATGTTTAGTTTCAGAGATAAAGAATATAAAAAGTTCAGTTTTTCATACAGAAAGTCTAGAAACTTTTTGAAATGTATCTTAAATGTTTATAAGCTAATTATAATTACAAAGTCAAACACAATCAATACTAGGAGTGTTATTTAATGTGAATGGTAAATATTTTCACTATAGTTTTAATGTTTTACTCAATTAACAAAATCTTCAGTCTCCCTTATTGGTGAAATGTGTGTCTCATCTTGATAATTGCTTGAAATTTCAATTAATATCTTTAAAAATTCAACCCTTTTAAAAGTTTCAGAAGATTTTGGCTCTTGTTCTTACATCATAAACAAAAATCACATCAGATATAACTATATTATTATTATTATTTATTGCTCAAGATCTGTTATTTTCCCTAATAATCAGTTACTTTACTGTTGACATCCACATATTTTCCTTTTATGTATAAGCTGCCAATCCTTGCAGAGTTGCAAAATATTATTTTAAATTAAATCCAGTAAAAGATTTTAATATTAAAATTAAATAAATGTTAGTTGTTTTAGATGAAAATTTTTTTGAATTACCCAATAATTTGAATTATAAAGAGGTGCCTGTAAGGGTCTCCTATATTATTTCAGTAGTATACATACCTTTTGCGACTCTCACAAGCAACCAATATTTATAAATGTGGTCTCTAAAGAAAGAATTTCTTGGAGATGTGATGAATTGCACTTTGACTTTAAGAATATGAAGGATTTGTTTAAAAAACACATAAGTATTCGTGAGAAATGCAACCCGCAATGCACAGTCGTATTTCTCAATCTATATCATTAAATAACACCTAAACGAAACATTTTAGGGCCTTAAAAGCTAAAATTTTGAGGTCAAAGGCATCAAAGAAACGCTTTTCCAACTGTAGTGTACAGGAGGAAATCTTCTTGAACATTCTATTATATTTTTGCTGATCGGTGCTTCTCGATTCAACCCCATCTGTTCAGAGCCTGTAGAAATTGCAACTGTATGTGAAATAAAACTAATTACTTGATATTCTATGTGATTCAATTACATGGGTGTACCTTTCTGCTTGGAAAGAATGTTAAATAAGAATAGTGTGTATAGACAAGGGTAAATTTTATTGTTATCAATTACAAGGAGACATAGAACAAGTGATGAACGATAAAAGGGTCTTGAAGAAAACTATACATTATAGGCTTAATATGGAAACATGCGAGAGTTCTCACACAGGTACACTAGTCATATCGTAAATTTTATACAGGTAACATGTTTCATAAAGTTTCTAGACTTCACTGTGTACAAACCTAATGGATCATTTCCCTAAAACTGTTTACCGCACGCTTCTTCAAACTTACTTCATTTCATAACACCTTTTCAAATGAATTACTAATTTATCAATGATGTCAAAAAAAAGATGTGTCTGAGGGCACATGTATCACCTCCTTGATATCGTAGTTGCACGAAAGTCATCTTGACCTAAAATTTAGTTTTAATTGTTGGACATGGTGCTAAATGCGGATGTGCTAAATTAGGATGAACCAGGGTATTCTAGGTTTCAGTGTAATCCTGCTACTCATTTAGAGTGGATTGGGGTCTACATCTCATAAGTGCTAGATAGAATTTCAACTTAAAGATTCTGATGTCAGTATGTACTTTGTTTTATGAAATAACAGTTCATTGTGCATCTGAGAAATCACTCTAAACACATCCACAAGTTCTACTGTTTTTAGATTACATTTATTCTCCCTCACATTTTTTGTAATGAAGTTCCAGTCCCCTTTCTCATGCAGTTGTGTTTGTTGTGGTTGTATGTGGAAGTCTCAAGTTCTCTGTGTTAGCCACACTTGTGCTGTCATTTTCTAAGCTTTGCATCCACTAATCTTTGACTGCAGGAGGGAACATTGTGTCGATACTGAATACATTTACCAATGAATTTCTGTAGGCTACTACTTCCCTTCATACCTCCTTTATTTGTAATTAATGTGATATGTATGATTTTTGTGTGGATAACTTTCTTCAATAATGGTAATGCCATCGGAATCTTTAACAGTGTATGGATTTCAACATTTCTAATATCATCTAAAATGTGATTTTATGGGAAAAGCATTTAATGCTTGTGTTCTAATTATATGCATTCTAAATTTGCAGGTGGTCAAGATCATTAGGCCTTCAGAAACTGCTGGTCGGTACATCTCCTATCGTCTTGTTTGTTAAATAAGTATTATAAATAAATGATTATGTATAGTTTCAATCTGTGTCAATAAAAGCATTTTTTTAATAAGTGAACTTGTCATGGTTTCATACAAAATTGAATTATAAAAAAGATTATTGTATTACAGTCTTGATTTGTTCATTGTGTACATATGTGGTTTGTCTGTTTTTCAATAAAAGCAATTTTAAAAAATAAAGTTGGTAATGAAGTTTTTATAAATTGAACATGAGATGGATTCAAACATGACATTCTTTTTCATACTTCAGTGGCCCATTTCAAACATGTAGTGTTTGAAAATACTTTGTGTGCACAAATGTGAACTTTTAGTGCCAGCAATACAATTGACTAAAAGAGAATAATGCTCCTGTTGCTCCTAACCTGTAAGCATCTATGCTTGGACCTTGGTTTACACTAGACAATGAGATTAATGAAGTAAATGTTAAACGAACAATTAAAATATAAGAATGCATATGCTTTCTTTTAGCTAAAGAAATGTGGCTGCAATTTTAAAAACCAGAATTGTTTTCCACAGGTTTGAAATGAGACCAGTATAATAGGGTTCATTCAACACTATCTCAAAAATTGATTTTTTTATCACCCTTTGTACTATTTTATATCAAAAATCTTCTATCCCCTCATGTGAACACGTTTATCTCCCTTTACATTTGACAGAATTAAAAATATAAACTGCAGTGTGGTATCTGGAATTTGACATTGGTAGTTAAAGATTAAGGAAGAGATGTGGGCGAAGGGTAGGAGGAAGTATTTAGAAATTGGTAAAGTTTTACCTGCTCATGATTTCCCTAGAATTTTTATGCCAAAATTACTTTTAAGACGAAGTTGACCCTTCGCTATGCGTTTCCTAGCCTACTGTAGGAAGAGGCTAGGGTCTTCTCGGCTATCGCAACTAACATCCTTGAGTCGATGGCACACAGTTAATGTCAAAATCCTTTCAGGAAAACTCACCTCATTAGTCCATTGGGTGGTAATTGCGGATAACACATTTGTTTTAGGAGAACACTCATTTTGTAATCCTTCCAATCCAATTAGATCCGTCTTATTATGTCCTAACATTTCACAAAATAAACACCGGTTTAAAGTTTCCATAACGGTACACAGTGAACACTACCGTGTGCACCCGTGACCATCGAAAGATCGCCCTGTTGCTCTGAAAACCGTCGGAACTTCTCGTCCCTTCCACAGTGGATTTCGTCAGAGCGAGTGAAGCGAACTGCCCGGTTCAAACGACTTCATGATGCGAAGTTCTTTACTACACCCAAATATAGTAATTAAAACACTTTTGTATTGTATTTCAATAAACTGATTTCAAGTGACCAACATGATTTTGTAGTGTAGGATCAATTCTACCCCGTCCATTGTACAATAATTTGTTAGCCTTCCCTCATAAGTGGCCACCCCTCCCCCAGTAGCCAATAACGTATTTCTTGAATTATCTTCACCCTTTACTTTTATTCTAAAAACTGAAATGAATTAAAAACCAAATGAAGTACCGAACGTCCAAGACCTTTTCTCACACATCTATTAGCCCGAAAAAACTGATTTCTATCCAGTACGCTGATTTCTGGGGATGCGCTGGGTGTTTGTAGCGTCATAGCATTTTAATTTGTTCTTTCGTTTCTGGGGTTAAGGAATTCCAAGCTGATATATTGAATTCTGTGCGCCACTTTTGTTTTGTTGTGTTTGAACAGCTGCCTTGCTCACTATCCCACCTGCTCTGTGGTACACGATCAGCATATTCGCCCTCTCGCAATACCTCCGCCTGGTGGCAGACAGTCACACTATTCTGTTATTTAAAAAAAATCATCGATGAAAGGGTTGTCATGTTTTTCTGAAATGATATTGCTATGAGCTCACTTAGATAATTTCTTGTAAGCAATTAAAAAGCCCACATTTACCAGTTGTCTTTCACAGTCCTATAAGCATAACTGAGTGAAGGGTTTCTTCATAACATTCAGCTCATGAGCTGGAATAGGAGTGAAGTGCTACTGCCAATACGACATATAATTCTGCATATTTCTATTTTATAAGTATTTGAATTACTTATGAATTGCCCAAAGCACACGTGCACCGCGCTTCACTGTGGCAGCAGCTGCGCGCCTACGCAAGAAGGGCAGGGCTTTTATTTATTGAACGTGAAAACAGTTAAAACATGTGTGTGACGTACTATGGGCATAAGCGTATTCTGTGCACGATTTCTTAATTGTGGGTTCATATCCTAACCCATATATAGCACTAATTGAATTGAGAACATAGATGGAAATGAGAATTATTGGTAAGAATTGATTAGAAAAAAATACTCCTGTATCAAAAAACTATTTGCAAAGGTTGCTTATTGTCTTTTCTATTAGCAAATCAACTATAGATTTTGGGTATTATCTCTCATCGTGACCTTCGTGTAGGGACCGACTTCCTGCGTGAGAACATGGAGAACGATAATTTGGATAACTATATTTCCTTCAGAAGACGTGCACAGATATTGAAGTTACATTTACATATGTCCAGAAGCAAAACAAGGGGCCATTTCAGCATTCGCTCAAAGAGTCAGGAAAACGTCGAAAAACATGGCCGAGATGGGGTCATTGACCCAAAAGCTAAGGTACAATATTTGTTACAGGTTGTTAAGAATTAAACAGTTCAAATAGTAATTTATACGTTCAATATCATTGTTTAAAATAATATTACTTCCCTTTTTGGTACTGAGTATAGACTAATTGTAAGACAGCGCCCGTCGAGGGGAGGAGGGGAGACGGTACCGTTAAGCGGCCTTCTCGAAACGTGATATCAAGTCAGCGGCAAATCGCATTTTCGGTGTTAGTTGAAGAGCAACAAAATTTCTTTTTTAGGAACTTTTTAACAACAAAAAATCGACAATTTCCTGTGTAGTTATTTTTTATTTATCTCAGTAATATCTTAGTTTGCTTATGATTATAATATAATTATTGATATAATAATTATAAATATAAAATTGGCAAAATTTCGCATTTCCGGGCATGGTTTTAGTGTGACGAATATTTTAGGACAAACCAATTAGCAACAAAAAGCGACAATTTACCATGTAATAATTTTTTACTTATCTCTAATATCTTAATTTTATTGTAATTGTCGGGCTAAATTGAAATCAAGTTAGCAGAATGTGTACAGCGGGATCAGATGAGCAACATATTTTTCGTGACACATTAGCAACAAAAAGCGTCAAGTTTTGATATATTTTCAGTATTTTCTGAAAACTGTACTACATTAACTTTACGGACCTGCCACCTCGTACTCCCGCGCTAGGTGACGTGCATAGCTATAGAGGAAGAAAGCAGTCACTTGAACACATTCGTTGAATCTTGGAATGTACAATGTCGATTCTTGTAATGAATCCGTAACACTATTCGCATTTCGTACAAGTTTTAAATTTAAAGTACAGTTCAAGCGATTTGCGGAACTTTGTGCGAACGAGGCTTCCTAGTTGCATTACCAAAATCGCAAAATCCTTTACAGTCCCTCGTTCCTTTCATCGTGACAATACAGACAAGACCAACCTTTTTTAAATATGTACTACCACACAGAAAACTATACTAATTTTATTGAAAATCTATACTGTCTGATTTTCGTGTTCCTGTACTGAATTTCTTCAACACATGCGGAGAAAGTTGGGGAGGGATGACCACATAACACATTCTTGTCATTACTGCATCATCTGAATGGCGTTTCTTCTATTCTGATAAATAAACCACCTTCAGAAAACATAGACCGCACAAGTCCGAAATCTTAAATCATGTGAATTAATAACACCACAAACGAACTCGCAAGAGAGAGTCACTCGCAAACACATGCATGTATGAGACAGTTCCATATGATAGAAATCGAGCATGACGTAAAAAGACGGAAAGAAACGGCGACGGCAAAGCAATATATTAGAAATGCATTTCTAAAAAAACCTCTTAGAATAATTCTTAATGTGAGAATTACGTGTATAATATTCTAATGTTTACATTTTGTTTAATGTTTATATAAGGAATCTAAATTAATATGTTGAACTCAATTTAGTGTGCTGGACGTTCTGATGAGAATCACAAAAAGTTACTGAAGGCATCTTGTTTCAAGAATATTAACTATCAGCATGGCGTCTTGGGTTTTTGCCGTAATCTGTGGTGAATTCTACATACCTTGGGTACTAGGCATTCTCGCTTCTATCAAACGTGAATATGAGGGCTATGCCACTTAACTTTTCGTGAAAATGCGTTATTGTTGCCACAACAACCGTCATGCGATCTTGTTTATAACCGCAGGCTCTGGCATAACAGTAAGTGAAGATGTATGGGAAAGGTCCTGAAACGCTTCCCTTTGTGGATAGAGGCGGCAAACAAGGATATGCAGTATGCCCGTTGCTAGGTCGCCAAACGCGAGCGAGAGTGAATCATCAAAGGAGAAAAAGAGGGGGACTAGATGCGGTATTAAAATCAGTAGTCGTAAGTAAACTCATTCATTTTAATGAATTATAATTTGACACATTTACAGTCTTTTGTAGTTAAGTGGAAGTTCACTTCCTTTACCTGACGAGTCGCAACTGCTTCGTAAATAAAGTTTGAGTGTCTAGAAAAAATAAGATCAATATATGCTCACAACCAAATTGAACACAATCCTGGCTTTCGTGATAATCAAGAAATTGTTGCTGTATCAAAGGAAGAAAATTAGAAATATTAGAAATTAGCATACAAACCTGATTGCAGGAGTGAATAGAGATATTAAAGTTTTTCTCATCATAACTCTGGTACGAAAATTAGTACGCAACAGACTTTCGTTTTATTTAGAAATATATTTTTAGTACCTAAGGACAATATTTTTAAAAAGTTTGCCCTTAGGTACTAAATTGGGAACATTTCTAAATAGGAATGATATTTTTTGAAGAAATGAGGCCCCTTCTTCACAATTGAAATATTATAATATTAATATAGATTAATAATATATATTAATATAAATGAATAACTATTAAATTAGAAAAGAAGAGTTAAGGTTTCACATTTTTTCATGTCCTATTACGTCGTAATACAATTTGCATCAATATCCCTGGGGGATTAGGATGTGATATTCTCTACAATTTTGTCATGTTCCTTTAATTGATACATGCTTCTTTGAACATCCCTGACATTCTCAACCCGGTGAGTTCTCTTTGGTTTCTGTAGTTGCTTTCGTTCCTTCTGCAACTGGTTGCTTAGATGCGAAAGTGTTTTGGATTCTTGATGTACTGAGATGGAATTACGACTCAGTTGTGGCAGAAAATACTTATCAAGAGCTCGGAGTAGAACTCTCGACATCTGCCTTCTGGGAGAGTTCCTCGAAAGCATAGATTCAATTGCTTCTCCAGTCAGTTGAAGTGCGGGTGCCTATGGAAGAAATGTCAGTTCCACTTGCTGCCGAAGGCCTCACCGTTACAGGTGTATTAAAGTTTTCGTTGGCCGCATTTGTTGGCGTAGATTCCATCGACGGGCTTATTTTCTGTGTTCAGTGGTGGACTTACTAGCAATGGAGTCTGGGATGTCAATTGGGTCGTTCATTAGTCTACGGAAGGGCCTTGTGATGAAGTAGGCTCTTCTGTTGTAGTCGCCGTCTCTTGCCTTGAGGAAACCTGCGACGGTTCTGTTGTTTCATCGCTTCCGGTAGTTTTGAAAGAAGTGTTTTTCGCTTGTTCGGATGGAAGTGATGTTGCTGCCTATGGTGTCGGGGAGCCGGTGACTTCTGACGTTGCCGACTCCCCGTCCTCTTTGGGTGACGCGGTGACGGCGCGTTCAGCTGCTTGAGACGGAGATGTTAGTGGAACAACAGTAGTTCTAGGTTCTGTGCGAGGGGAGGATTCGTTACCCTTGGGTTCGCTGTTAAAAGGGAAAGGGCTGGTAACGCGTTCGTCAACTTTTGTATCGGCAGTGGGTGTTTTCAGGGTAGGGGATTCAACTTCCGTGGGTCCTGTGGTAGGAGAAACAGAGATAGTGACGGGTTCCGCAGCTTTTGTATCAACCGTGTCAGCGCTGGGTGTCGACAGGGTGGAGGATGCAACATCCGTGGGTTCGGCAGCTCTTGTACCAACCGTGTCAGCGCTGGGTGTCGACAGAGTGGAGGATGCAAGATCCTTGGGTTCGTCAGTTCTTGTGCTAACCGCGTCAGCGCTGGGTGTCGACCGAGTGGAGGATGCAACATCCTTGGGTTCGGCAGCTTTTGTACCAACCGTGTCAGCGCTAGGTGTCGACCGAGTGGAGGATGCAACATCCTTGGGTTCGACAGCTTTTGTACCAACCGTGTCAGCGCTGGGTGTCGACTGAGTGGAGGATACAACATCCTTGGGTTCGGCAGCTCTTGTACCAACCGTGCCAGCGCTGGGTGTCGACAGAGTGGAGGATGCAAGATCCGTGGGTTCGTCAGTTCTTGTACTAACCGCGTCAGCGCTGGGTGTCGACCTAGTGGAGGATGCAAAATCCTTGGGTTCGGCAGTGCTTGTACTAACCGTGTCAGCGCTGGGTGTTGACAGAGTGGAGGATGCAAGACCCTTGGGTTCGTCAGTTCTTGTATTAACCGCGTCAACGCTGGGTGTCGAGCGAGTGGAGGATGCAAGATCCTTGGGTTCGGCAGCTCTTGTACTAACCGTGTCAGCGCTGGGTGTCGACCGAGTGGAGGATGCAAGATCCTTGGGTTCGGCAGCTTTTGTACCAACCGTGTCAGCGCTGGGTGTCGACTGAGTGGAGGATGCAACATCCTTGGGTTCGGCAGCTCTTGTACCAACCGTGCCAGCGCTGGGTGTCGACAGAGTGGAGGATGCAAGATCCGTGGGTTCGTCAGTTCTTGTACTAACCGCGTCAGCGCTGGGTGTCGACCTAGTGGAGGATGCAAAATCCTTGGGTTCGGCAGTGCTTGTACTAACCGTGTCAGCGCTGGGTGTTGACAGAGTGGAGGATGCAAGACCCTTGGGTTCGTCAGTTCTTGTATTAACCGCGTCAACGCTGGGTGTCGAGCGAGTGGAGGATGCAAGATCCTTGGGTTCGGCAGCTCTTGTACTAACCGTGTCAGCGCTGGGTGTCGACCGAGTGGAGGATGCAAGATCCTTGGGTTCGGCAGCTTTTGTACCAACCGTGTCAGCGCTGGGTGTCGACTGAGTGGAGGATGCAACGTCCTTGGGTTCGGCAGCTCTTGTACCAACCGTGCGAGCGCTGGGTGTCGACAGAGTGGAGGATTCAAGATCCTTGTGTTCGGCAGCTTTTGTACCAACCGTGTCAGCGCTGGGTGTCGACAGAGAGGAGGATGCAACATCCTTGGGTTCGGCAGCTCTTGTACCAACCGTGTCAGCGCTGGGTGTCGACAGAGTGGAGGATGCAACATCCTTGGGTTCGGCAGTTCTTGTACTAACCGTGTCAGCGCTGGGTGTCGACTGAGTGGAGGATGCAACATCCTTAGATCCGGTGGCAGGAACAGAGCTTGTGACGGGTTCGGTAGGCTTTGTAACCATCTTATTGGAGCTAGGTGTAGAATGAGTGGTGGACTCCGTGTTGCTGGTAGGCGGTGAAGAGTCTTCAGTTACCACAGCGTTCCGCGTCGTGGCCGGAGCGGGCGTTGTGGTTGGCGAGGTGCGTTTCGGCGCGGGCGGCGACCGGGGTCTAGGACGACCGGGGTTCAGGACTGTGATGAAGGGCGAGATCCGCAGGGCACCGGGCGAGGGCGGTGACTTGACGACGACGCGGGGCACCGCGGTGTCCGATGCCTCTTCCTCTGCCTCCCGCTCCGGCGGTGACCCTCGCGTCGGCGGCGCGGGGTACACGATGCGCACGCGCGGCCACAGCGCTCGCGCCGCCCTCGCGGCCGCCGCCGCCTCTGCGAAGGACACACGTCTTCTGCGCGATTGATTTATCGATTGATTAGTTATTCAGGGCGCGTCAATTTCTAAAGCCATTAGTCTTCTAAGTAACCCTTAAATGGCCCTAAGTTCCCTATTGACACGTCTTCAGGGCAATTGATTAATTGATGAGTGATTCCGGGCGCGTCAACTGCTAATGCCATTAGTCCCCTAAGTGTATATATTTTTAGCACGGAAGTTGGCGGTGATATTCCCTCTGGATGGCGAGATCCGGCGCCGACCTACGCGTCGGCTTGCGGGTTTTATTCCGAACCAGGTATACCCTACTAGCTGATCACCACTTCCGTGCCGTCACCACAAGCTCTGAGCTCCTGATTGGTCTCCCGTCGTAGGTAGTAGTGTAGTGCATGTAAGTGTGTGTAATTAAGGGGTGAAGATAGGGACAAGAAAGGGGAAGGAAAGATAGCGCGCGGTCCGTGGCTCATTTTTTAGGGTACCACTGTGACATCCACCTGGTGTTCATTGGAGAAACTACGAAAAACTACCTATCAGAGCAGCTGGCCGCTTGAATTCTCCTCCAGACGGCGGCTGAACTTGAGCTAGCTATGTTGTATTTAGTGTCAAAAATCATGCGGTCGTCGGGTCTCGATCCCTGACTTCACAGTCAGAGGCCTTGCAGTGGCATCTATAATGCCCGGAGCTACCTAAGCCGGTTTCAGGGAGACATAAGAGTGGTATTTGTTCTACGAACTGCTTTGAGTTGCTATTTCGTCGTGCGCGTTCAGAAAAGCGCAGTCAGAAGCATGAAAGTGCATTGCATCACTAAAAAGTATATGAATAAATTGATAAAAACAGGTGGAGCTAGTATAATTCTTATTCATTTTATCCGTTAAATTCCTACTTGAATTATCAACATTTTAAAATTTTGACAACTAGTGTTGAATTTCTGAAGATGAAATTAATGGACTTTAAGTAATCGACTACGTACCTGGGGGAAGTACTAAAGTTACTATGTATATTTTAATAAGTGGTGTCAAATTGTGAAAATCCATTGAAACTGTTACAGTCAACATAGAAATTTTAGAACTCTGTTGGACAGAGCAGAATTTTCATGATATGACCAATACATAAACTTATTCGCAAGCCGAATCACAGTCTAAACAAGAGGATAGCAGATGACAACGCATTGTGGATCCCTCAAAAATAAAATCGATTTTGTTCATAGTGGTATCACACGTATAAAGAGATAATATACAACGGTAAGTATTTAATTTTAGAATTGGACTTGGCGCTGTATTACAAAGGGGAGCACTCGTCCCGTTCCTGTCGGAAATTGAAGTTCGAGACCTGAAGGAATTTCATGATTATCTTCTTCCCTTCAGAGCATATTACACGATCATTTTTTCATCATTTTTCTGCAAAGAAAATGGGTTAAAAAGGGATGATTGTTTCTATCAGGTTTGGTTTCGGTATCGAAAATGAATGAACGAGATCTAGCGTTTTACACGGTCACTTCGTTTTCCGCACGTTATCATGATAAAAATATTTCCTCTGAACGCTGCAAACAGCGCTGAAAATCAAAGATTTGATCACGATATATGTGTTAACAAATTAGGTTATCTTAGGACTGAGCACGGAACCAGAGATTACAGAATACAGTATATGTTTTATTTCTCACTACATAATCACTTCACATTATGATTCAATATGTTAGAACGCTCTCTAATATGTACAAAAGGAACAAATCGCACCAGTCGCATAGCAAACAAGAGAAAGCTCCGAAAAATGACTCCAGGAGAGCAGTAGTCAAACTAGATGAAGGGTAGTCAAACTCATGAAAATGAAGCATGCGTAATTTTTTCCGTACAAATTACATCCCGCCTAGTCCGTCACTTTTGTGTACCAAAGAAAAATGATGGAAAAATGACCGTGTAAGACGGACTTCACCCACCTGCGATGAGCTGAGAGTTCGCCGCGCCGCGCCGCGCCGCGCCGGAGCGCTTCACCCACCTGCGCTGGGCTTCACCCACCTGCGATGTGCTGAGAGTCCGCCGCGCCGCGCCGCGCCCCGCCGGAGTGCTTCACCCACCTGCGCTGGGTTTCACCCACCTGCGATTAGCTGAGAGTCCGCTGCGCCGCGCCCCGCCGGAGCGCTTCACCCACTTGCGATGGGCTTCATCCACCTGCGATGAGCTTCACCCACCTGCGATGTTCTGAGAGTCCGCTGCGCCGCGCCCCGCCGGAGCGCTTCACCCACGTGCGATGGGCTTCATCCACCTGCGATGAGCTTCACCCACCTGCGATGTGCTGAGAGTCCGCCGCGCCGCGCCCCGCCGGAGTGCTTCACCCACGTGCGATGGCTTCATCCACCTGCGATGAGCCGTCACCCACCTGCGATGTTGAGAGTCCGCCGCGCCGCGCCGCGCCCGCCGGAGTGCTTCACCCACCTGCGATGAGCTTCACCCACCTGCGATGTTCTGAGAGTCCGCTGCGCCGCGCCCCGCCGGAGCGCTTCACCCACGTCCGATGGGCTTCATCCACCTGCGATGAGCTTCACCCACCTGCGATGTGCTGAGAGTCCGCTGCGCCGCGCCCCGCCGGAGCGCTTCAACCACGTGCGATGGGCTTCATCCACCTGCGATGAGCGTCACCCACCTGCGATGTGCTGAGAGTCCGCCGCGCCGCGCCGCGCCCCGCCGGAGTGCTTCACTCACCTGCGCTGGGTTTCACCCACCTGCGATTAGCTGAGAGTCCGCTGCGCCGCGCCCCGCCGGAGCGCTTCACCCACTTGCGATGGGCTTCATCCACCTGCGATGAGCTTCACCCACCTGCGATGTTCTGAGAGTCCGCTGCGCCGCGCCCCGCCGGAGCGCTTCACCCACGTGCGATGGGCTTCATCCACCTGCGATGAGCTTCACCCACCTGCGATGTGCTGAGAGTCCGCCGCGCCGCGCCCCGCCGGAGTGCTTCACCCACCTGCGCTGGGTTTCACCCACCTGCGATTAGCTGAGAGTCCGCTGCGCCGCGCCCCGCCGGAGCACTTCACCCACTTGCGATGGGCTTCATCCACCTGCGATGAGCTTCACCCACCTGCGAAGTGCTGAGAGTCCGCTGCGCCGCGCCCCGCCGGAGCGCTTCACCCACGTGCGATGGGCTTCATCCACCTGCGATGAGCTTCACCCACCTGCGATGTGCTGAGAGTCCGCCGCGACGCGCCGCGCCCCGCCCCGCCGGAGTGCTTCACCCACCTGCGATTAGCTGAGAGTCCGCCGTGCCGCGCCCCGCCGGAGTGCTTCACCCACCTGCGCTGGGCTTCACCCACCTGCGATTAGCTGAGAGTCCGCCGCGCCGCGCCCCGCTGGGGCGCTTCCGGGCTCGGGGTCCACGACGCCGAAGGCTCCCGGGCTAAACGCCCTGGCGAAGCTGGAGCCGCCTCTGGCCGCCTGCTCAGCGGCCAGGCTCCAGGGCGGGGCGGCCGCGGCGGCCGGGCTCAGCAGCACCGGCACCATCGCGCTCGCCGCCGCGCTGTGCCCCGACGGCATGGTCCAGGCGTCGGGGACCCAACTCGGACGTGCAGCCGGCGGGCTGAACAAAACCGGCACGTTGGCGCTGGCGGCGGCGCTGTGCCCGGAGGGGATGGACCACGCGTCGGGGACGAGGCCGGATGGCTCCCGAGGCGGGCCGGGGAGCACGGAAGCACCCGCCGTCCCGTGTGTCGAAGGGATGGTCCAGGGTTCGGGTAGCGAGTCGGGGCGAGACGCCGCCGCTGGACTAAAGAGGATGGGGACGTTGGCACTGGCGGCAGCGCTGTGACCCGAAGGGATCGTCCAAGCGTCTGGGACGTGGCTGGGTTCGCCAGCTGCGGGACTGAATAGTACCGGAACGATTGCGCTAGACGCAGCACTGTGTCCGGAAGGGATGCTCCATGATTCAGGAATCGAACCGGGGTCTTCTGCGGCAGGGCTGTAGATATGGCTGGGGCTTGCCGCTCCGGACTTTGTAGGTGAACGGATACTCCAAGGTTCAGGAATAGGAATATTTGCGGTTGGTGCACTGGGCGCGACAGATGTGAAGGGACGTACAGCGAGTCCAGAGAGCAGACTCCAGGGTCGAGGGCCCAAGTCGCTCTCTTCGTGCTCTAGTAAGGGGCGAATATAGGATCCTGTAAGTTTCCATCGTACTGGCACTACTGGAACTGTGCTTCCTTCGAGATCCAAAGCGTTATTCTCAGATGGTTCAGGGATATTTCCTTTGCCGCTGCCTGTGTCGGCGACAACTTGGCTTTCGTGGACTTTCCAGCCTGTCGATATAGTCCAAGGAAACAGAGGTGAATCTCCCAGCTGTTCTGTGGACAAACGTTTTACGAGCATAGAAACCAAAATCATACAAAATATCTCGAAGACTGTTTTATCGCCAGAAATTAATCGAAGTTTCTTGATTTCACATTAAATAATTTTTTTAAGGCGCTATTTGTTTTTATTCAGAGTTTAGAGCAGCAGTATGAAACAGGTATCAAAACATTGCAGACCTTTAGGAAATGAGAATACTTTAGAATCCTCTCCATATATAATTCACTAAGGAAAGATGACGGTTTTTGACAGATTATAAAACTCATGCGACACAAAACCTCGTAAGTATACTATATCTGCTGGATCGGGAATTGCCACCCGATCCTTTAAGAAAAAGATTTAATACAAAAAAAAACAAAGAAATTCGCAGATTATGGGATACTAGAGGTAACCTGGCACGGTAACCGACAAAAGTATTTAACTTTAATGTTTGTAGAAGTCATTGATAATTACAAACTACCCATCATATTCACTTCTCCCACCTTTATTATTTAGACAGAAAGCGGAACGTGTAATACTTAATCCATGCCTTTTCATGGTTACTACACACATACAAACGGCAACATGAAATGAAGGAAGATGGTCTAATTGGATCCAGATTTTGTTAATATACGTTTCCTACAAATTACGATTCAAAATGTGTATTCTATCGAATAGAAAAATGTAATTGCTAACCGTCCTCGCAAATATTTTTGTACTGCTCTCCAAAGCTTTTATTTTACATTTTGGGAACAATGCGACTGACGAGGCACTAAAAAGGCCCGTCAAACTGGCCTTACTGTCAGTGTTCCAAATGTCGCAATTTTCGAGAAAGCAGGAGTCATTTCTTGAAACACAAATAATACTAATACTAGCGGGGAAAAACAACAGTGTTGCACAAAACCGTTTACTACGAAAGATTAGTTAATTTAAAGGAAGATTTAGCCATTTTGTAACTTGAAAAATCGACCCCGTTTTGTGATAGAATGAGTGTAAGTTAGCGTCGTGTCTGATGTTTTCACCAATGGAGCACGCGATTGCTGGTTTGAAATGCAAATGTGCATTTATACATTTTTTTTCGTGAATTTGTTATTACGAAACCAATTTGAAACTTCAGAAATCGTTCTATTTGTTTCTTTTTGCAAAGAACATTTGTGTTATCAGCGAACGGAACCGTTCTTCCATGTATTCCACAAGGGCATATCGCTTACGTATAAAAGAAAGACGATAGCACCTAAGATCAAACCTTGCGGTACCCCATGCTCAATTGGAAAAGAATTGGAAAGATAAGTAAATAATGCATCGATTGAAAGTGGTTTGCCGTGAAAGCCCGGCGCGGCGTGCATCTCACCGTGGAGGCGTCGCGCGGCAGGTGGGCGTGCGAAGACGGCGGAAGCGGCGGTTACTTGCAACGCGCAAATGGCCGTCGCCGCGGCCACGAGGACGGTTGGTGGTCGCATAGTGCCGACTCCAACTTCCGACGGAGACTGCGCACTGCGCCGCCTCCCCTTCGCGGCTAATGCGTCTGGCGGAGGCGATACGCCTAACGACCGCCCATTACGCCCGCTTGCGCCACCGCCCCTGGCGATCGGCCTCCGGGGAAGTGTTGCACGCGCACGCCTTTGGCGGATTCGCTCTGATTTATTTTATTAATTCATTTGTGTTTCCGAGCGAGTCAATTGCTATGATTATAGGAAAGGATTTTAAGGTGCGCCATCTTTTCAAAAATATAGTTGTTTTCATACAGATAGTTTACTATACCTATTTGGGAAATGAAATAAAGTGAAATAAACACAATTTGCTGCACCTTATTGCACCTTTTCGTGAAATTACTACATTTTGCTACCTTTTTCCTCCTTTTTTGCACTCTTTTCTGCGCCTTTAAATGATTGGGCAGAAAAACTATTTTTTCTCTTTTGGAACGACTTTTTCAAATCACATTTAATCGGAAGTCAACAATCTTAAGTAAATGTTAAAGCATCTTTTACGTAAGCCACCCAGTATATATATATATATATATATATATATATATATATATATATATATATATATCCCAGCGACAATGGTCAATCTGCAGCTGCAAAGCCAAATTTAAATTTTCAACAGTGTTGCTACAAGTTTTACTCCTTCCCGCTGGATTTAAAGTGCTGTGCAGACACGCAAATCACGAACTTTAAATGGGTGTGCAGAAATATACTTGTCTATGAATGTTTACCCTTGCCATCATGTCGTCATCCATAGTAAAAGAGCACTGGGAGCGCTTGTGCATTTGGAGGGGAAGGGAGAGGAGAGTCAAGGGCAGTTACTTGTGCCCGCTAGATGAAGTTCCACGCGTGCAAGTGCTCGTGGGAGCGAGTTTGACGGGCCTGCCAAGAACGTTCTACTACATGATCCGCGGGAAAAATAAGTTCAGTCAGTACTGGTAATTGTTTAACAGTTTTTTGTTTTTAGTTCCGACGTTTGGGTTGCCGTTTGTATTATAGAATTTAAAAATGATACTGATTGGTCAATCTCGAGAGGGTTTGTAGAATTTAAATTTTGGAGATTAATGAATTTAATTCTGATTGAAACTTAGGCCAATTGATCTTACAAATTTTTGTTTTGGGAAAAGGAGCCTGAGGGGGAGGAATTTGCTGGGAGGTTATGAGCATGGGAACGTGGTATGAATCTAACTCAAATATTGTGGATGCGTGAAATTTACGGGATGAGTTTGTTACTCCAATGTCTAATATGTCGGGGTTCCTTGAGTTGTCATGGGGGTAATATGTAGGTTCGGTGTTGTTATTATTTCCAATGAGAAGCTATTTATAAAATGTGCCAAATTTAACCCCATGATTAAAGCCAAATTTACAACCCCATGACGTATGTTTTGCGTTCAGGTCTCCGAACATAAAAACATTATTACCTGTTTGAAAATGATTTTTGATGCTGTTAATGTTCAATTTACGATCTGGAGGTTTATAGATGGTTATAATTGTCCAAGATTGTTGTAATATTTCAGCATTAAGTGCAATTACTTCTATTTCTTTGAAGTTAGATGTTGATATGAGGTGATGTTTTATGTTGGATTTAATTGCAATTATGACTCCTCCTCCTTTGTTATGTGATCTATCTTTTCTATATGTAACGAAGTATGGACAGTAGAACTTATTGCTGGGTTTTAAATGTGTTTCTGTAATTCAAGCCACGTCAAGATTTTAGGTTTAAAGAAATTGCGTAAATTCTACTTTTTTTTATTAGAAATACTATTCACATTCCAATTCATGAAGGTTATTCCATTTAAACTACTTACTACCATTGCTATTATTATTAGATAGGAGTGAAGATATGGAATTTCGGATGGAGTTGATTATTGTAGGGATTAAAGAATTTATGAAATTGATTATACTGAATGTGACAGATTCGATAATGGTGTTTAGAAAGGAACTAGTTTGTTGGTTTATATTTTCGGTATTATAGGGGTGTCTACAATTGGAACCAGTGGAAGGAGGGTTTGTGTGGGAGGAAGAGTTGGTGTGTGTGAAGTTACGAAGTTGTTGTGATACTGGTAAGGAGGGGAACTGAGAAGTGGAGTGGATGTTGCCTTGGATTGTGAGGCTGATTGATTTGATGATGTATTTGGCATGGAGTCGGTGCTACGGGCATTATGGGTGTTGTAGTATGTGCAGGAGAATCTATCATCGGCCTTGTGCGGGCCACTGCAGTTCTTACAAATGGGGTTTTGGCTTTTATTTGGACAAAGTACTGAGTAATAATTTTGGGAACAGAAAGCACATCTTATTTGATGGTTACAATTGTTCTTAGTACGTCCAAAATCCATACAATGCTGTCATTGCACTGGTCCCTGTGTTTTTTTCTTTCGTTCTGTTGACACTCTTAAGTTACAAGTATGATTAATTGCTAGAATATTTTAAATGGGGTCTTTACCATTTAATACTGCTGCTACAATGGGGATTGGGACATTGTTCTTGGTGAGCCTAGTAATTTAAATTAGAGAAGGGAATTTCTGCTTAATTTCCTGGAAAATTTCAAGTTCTGATATCGATAGATCGACATTTTTAAATTCAACTAAAATGTTCTTATTTAACGGGTCTTTATAGGTGTGAAAACTTCTCTGAGTTTGGAGATGGTCTTTCACGATTTTACTTAAGTCCGCGACTGTTTGGGCGTTTATCTTAACTTTTTAGATCTGCTACGAAATTGGTAGAGACCTTACTTTTTAATTCTTTGGCAAATGTTTTTTAGTTGGGGATGTTGGCGACAAAGATAGGAGGAATTGTATTAAGGGGGTCCGTTGACTCTCGGTCGTCGATGTTTAAGTACCTAAATCTGTTGTCTGATACGTTTGTACTTTCCTTTACTAGAGGTCCAAATTTATTACTCACTGGCACATTATATTCTATATGACCTGGTGATGAGTCACTTGTACTGCTAGCAGCTCCTGAGAGCTTTTTATTTTGACTGCGTAGCACTATCACTCACTGACCTTTTGCGGGTGAACGCTGCCTCCAGGCTTTGTGAGCTGGCCTGCCAGCTGGCCGGGCTGAATGCCCATGGTCACGGCACTGAACTCGCACTGATGTTGTAGGTGTGAAGTTTGTTGCTGAATTTCCATAAGTTCCGAGGTGACACCATTGAGAGAGATGAAAGACATACCATCGGAGTTCGTTGAAATGGTGTCCGTACCGTGTAAGGTTTGTAGGACTGCGCATAAAATTTCACGCGTGTTTGGATCGATTGCGGAGACCATTGCATCACTGTACGATGTTGCACAGCACAGAAATCTAGATCGTGTATGGCAAAGCACTTCACTGTTTCTATTTCCTCAAAGTCTCGGTACGTTCTAATAATAATTTAATTTAGCGAGAAAGTAAGTAGCGGCAGCAGGCCGCGAAGCAGCGAGTGGCCGAAGCCACTTGCTGAACACTGTGTTATATTACCACTTAGATGGACTCCGACGCGGTATGCGATAACACTGTTTTGAGTTACTACTAAGGGCTGTAGCAGAGTTGCGGAGCACGTCCGAACTCGACTGCGGTCCGATAAGGAATGATGAAGCACACCGCGTATAAAATTAATATTCCCCAATCGATCTGGCTGATGTCGCGGCCCCTTGAATTTGAAAACAATATTTTTTTTGGGGGGCGGCCCTTTCATGATGCCCCTCGGACAATTTTTTTTAAATTTTCAAAAACAATGGTACCAATTTTTTTAAATTGAAGTTTGATGTCAGACAGTGCAAAGGATACCTAAGAGAATAGAAGAATAGTGCAAGTCTCATTTTCGTTAAAATACCTGATTTTTCGAAAATAGCAAAAATTCAAAATTTTTTTGTCGTTCTCCTGCAACTAAAATAGTAGTGTTTCAGAATGGTACAGACTTTCTCGTAATATTTAGTTTTATAATTTCTATGATCTGGGCTAGCTTTTCGATCTTACCCTATCCTCTTGCCGGCTACCACCCAAAGTGCATTAAAAAACTCAATTTTTTGGTTTCCTAACGGTACAAGCAAAGTATCACTTTAAGAATATTTTATAACGGTAAAACCTCGTCCTACATGGAAGTTTCCATTGAAACATTTGGAGCAGTTTTTGAGAAAATGGCATTTAAACTTTATAGAAAAAATTAAATTAGAAGCTCTTTTCAACAGAAATCTTTTGAAATTTCAAAACACTTTATTGGAAGTTATTTTATGCATCTCCTTTTACAAATGCAATAATATATACAAATAGGTGGAAATGTACGGAAGGCGTGAGAGATATTCAAAAACACATTTGTGAAATTTTGAAAGAAAACAAAAGAATACAGAAAAATATGTTTATGACATCTTAAACAGTTCAATTAGCACTATCGCACGAAAGGTTTGAAGAACAAATTTGGAGCTATTTTTGTGAAAATGGCGTTTGAGCCTTCCTGAAAATGGAGAATTTTGAGATCATTTTCACAGAAACCTTTTGAATATTCGAGAATCATACATAATTTAAAACACACATACTTGTAAATGCAATAATGTAAACAAATCGCCACTAATACCGACGTGGGAGACAAGTCAAAAGTATTACATTTTTGTAATTTTTGAAAAAACAAGAGGATAGAAAAGAATGATGTTTATGTACTTGTGGCACTATCCCTACCAAAAGTTTAAAGAAAAATTGGAATCGTTTTGGGGAAAATCTTGTTTTGTTATTTTTTATATTGCACGCAATATTAAGCGAAAACTACTAAAATTTTTAAAAAATGTACAGAACGTTATTGAAAGAACTAAAAATGTACAACAAATTTCACTTTAAAAAAATCTCTTCTTCAATATTGTAGTTGTAGTATGACGCCGAAAAAAATTGGAACTTATGAAATTATCAAAAATTTAGAGTTAACGGTGAAAATCACACTGATGAAATCTTCATAAGTGCATTTTACTCTATTCAATACACAAAATTTAAAGAAAAAATTGGAGCCATTTTTTGAGAAAATTTTGCAAATGCCCTTGGGGCTTCATGCAAAGTACCCCCAAATTTTAAAGAATGAATGTTTTCAAAATCGCAGCGTTTCGTCTCGAGCCAAGTCGACTGGGCAATACCCATTTTGGAAGAAAAAACACTTATGGTTTTACGCGCTAGTGGTGTTCACAGACGGGCGGAAGGACGGACAGACGCACAGGTAGACGGACGGACGAATGTTTTGAACAAAAAAAACACATTTTCGGTATCAAGTGACCCAAAAACATGTATTTTCGTTGAAATCTTGAAATCGATTTTCCGCAGCATTACATATCTTTCTCTATACTATGTATATTACTTCGTATACGAGAAAGTATACTTCGTACGTATACGAGAAAGTAATATGGAAGATAGAGATTTTTCTTAATGAAATGTGTTAATTAGAAACATCTTCAAATTAGGTCATGTTCAATTCTTCGAAAATACGAGTATTTATTGCATAATTTTGCGTGGAACATAGGAACTTTTAAAACCATTTTAAACAATGTTTTTCTCATAACGACACCAAATTTTTTCTTTAATTTTATTCTTGTATCTAGGAAAGTACGGTAAAAAATGATACTGATCCCATATTCGACGTTTTATCTGTATTTTCGAAATTTGCTAACAAAAAATTAACTTTGCAAAAATACAATAGACATGAATATAATTTTTTTGTTGCATAAAATCTGTTCTAGAAAATAAGTTCTTTAAAGACTGTCATGTACAATTGTTTTAAAAATATGAATAATGTAGCGTAATTTTACAAGTTTTGAAATTGCATTTTTGAATTTCCCGCGCTTCGTCAGAGCTGTCAATATGATTTTTTTTAAATTCTTCTTCTTGTTTGACATGGACATGGTACCACTACAAGATTTTGTTTTATTTATTCAATGTCAAAAACAATGTCAGCAATACGTGTGTGTGTGTGTGTGTGTGTGTGTGTGTGTGTGTGTGTGTGTGACATACTATGGGGAGAAATGAATTCTGTGACATACTAATATTACATTTCGATAACTTTCTAATATTGCGAGAAAGTGTGTGGAGTCGTGAAACCTCTTCTTTGCTTTATTTCACTTAAATACGTGTTTTTCTCTCATGAAAAGAAAATGAAACTTTTACTCTCTTACGAAAAGTAAACTTGGATAACACAATGGATTAGAATTTCATGTAAAACCAAATGATTTTTTTAATTTCATTCCTGAGCATGATAACTAAAGACCCGATTTTCATGCAGTAAAACTCCCCAAAACGTGCATTAAAACATCAATACGTGCAAAAACATGCAATAAAAAGATCAAGATTTTGCAAAACAGTTTTACGTAGCCTAAAAACTCCACTTATTTTATATTTTATATTTTGAACGAGATATGTAAGGTGAATGAAATAAAATTTTAGTGTTAAAATAATTAAGTTCGTACATATTGCTTAAAAAACACATTTGACATTTTAAATATTATTCATGTTTTCTTCCGGGCTGGTGGGCCGTGGCTTTGGCTTTGAACTGCCAAACGTTTCGCCCACGACTGCGGCGGGCATCTTCAGTGGCGAGGTCTCGGGCGAAGTGTCCGGGACGGCGGCTGACCGGCGACTCCTCCCCTCCATCCCGGACACTTCGCCCGAGACCTCGCCACTAAAGATGCCCGCCGCAGTCATGGGCGAAACGTTTGGCAGTTCAAAGCCAATTGGACCACGGCCCACCAGCCCGGAAGAAAACATGAATATTGACTCCGGCCGTGAAAGCCTTCAATATTTTAAATATTGTTTGCACACAAAATTAAATTAGCATAAAACACAAAAAGTAAATACAAAAATTGAGACATGCAAAGATACCTTCTGAAATCGAATATAACTAAGTAACAGAAGAAATGTTCTTAATTGTTTGCAATATTATTTACAATTATGTATATTTCCAAATTATTTTGGAGAAATTATTATATCGTCTATCAACTAATATATATTTCAATCAGGAAAAACTTCGTTATACATTTAATTTATACTTGTCTTTGGGCCGAGCCTTACTCTGACGTACGTGACCGCTGCTAAAAGAGGTAAGAAAGTGCGTTCATTCTCTCTTCAGCCTCCCAGGGCAACGTTCGTTCCGAGAAATTCGATGAATTTGAAACGCAGTGCAGCTTGTCGCTAAGCTTCGCGCCCGGACGTAACGTCAACTGTGACTCGCGCATGCTGTCTCAAATTGGTAAGTTCAGCGAAGACTGACAAAACGGATATAAGATCCGATTGGGTTGATAGACCCCGAACATAGCGTTTCCTGAGCGGCCACAACCAAGGGCCACGGACCTATTTCTGCTGCAATAACTCAGAAATTTTAATTAGACAATAGGCATTAAGAAAGATATAGACGCTCAGTTCATAGGGCAACAAAATGCAGAATTGATAATACGAGTATTAAACAGAACTCGGGTTTAAGAGACCACCCGAATGCGCTGTTGGATTATGTCATAAAAACTTTTTTCTTAAATGAAACCTTTAAAAAGGATAAATTAAAACAATTTGATAATATACAAATTATATTTTATGCAATAAAACTATTAATCTTACAAATTTGTCGAGTAAAATCCTAAAATGTGCAATTTTCAGGCAACATGATCTAAAACGTGCAATATCGTGCAGTAACCCCTCAAACGTACAATTTCGTGCAAAATAAAACACGTATTAAGATAATGTCTGTTCCATGATTAAATTTCTGTCAAGGTTTCATCGAAGTTCATGTTAGCAAAGGAAAGATGCAGTTACAGGGGAATCCGGTCTTTAATCATAACATCTCATGATTTCCACCTCTACTTCTAAAGATACAGATCACTGTTAAGTCATAAGACAGGCTAAAATAATGAAACATGATCAAGAAATTTTGATGATGAAAACATGATCAATTCAAAAAAATCAATATGAAATATAATAAAAATGCGGTCTCTATTAGAAGCCTTGTAGAAAATGTTTTTTAATGAAATAATCGAAAAGTGAAGAATCCTGGAACAGTGTCTAGTGTCTTCAATCAATATTTTTCGATAATTGTAGCTGATCTCACTGGGAATCTTAAGGAACCAAAATCAACATGAGACTTTTCCACAAAAATCGTTTGTTTCTGAAACTTCTTCCTATAAAATTCTCAAAATAATCGGCAAACTAAAAAATAAATTTTAGGGTGATTTAGATGATTTTCCAGATTGTTGTTAAAGTTTTCTGCACTTTCCCCTATACATCCGTTAACTCACATATTTAATGCATTGTTATGCAGTGGCACATTTCCAGATATTTTCAAAATAGCTAAGGTTAAGTCATTCTTCAAGAATGACACAAAAAGGAAAATCACAATTAATTTTCCTTTTGTCATTTTCTCAAAAATACCAGGCAGACGTTTTTACGTACGAATGGAAACCTTTCTCAATAAATATGAAGCTTTTTCAGAATGTCAATATAGATTCAGAAAATCAAGATCTACGGAAAAAAGTCATTTATTCTTTTCTGAAACATATCGTCTCCCCCAAGGATCAAAATGAAGCACCTTGGAATATTTTTAGATCTTTCAAAACCTTTAACGTCATTGAGCATAAAATTTTACTTTCAAAATTACCTTCGATGAAATTCGTGGTATTGTTCGTATGTGCATACCTTAAACGACGATCTCAAAGAATAGAAATACTGAACTGGAATGATGGAACATTATATACTCACCTTTCTGATTCATTTCCAATTGCACACGGGGTTCTGCATGATTGGAATGTTAGGCCCTATTATCTTTCTGATATGCGTAAACGATATGCCCTCGGCAATTCGAAACGGAAGAATAGTTCTCTTTGCGGATGATACGAATATTCTTTGCACCAAAGAAACAGTAAATATTGCAATAATTAGATGATCTGCGCTGTCCGGATGACGCCGCGTCGAAGGCTGAGGTGCCGACGTTTCGACCGACATAATACAATGTTACGATATAATGCAATATTAGATGTTTCAAATTGATTTCGTTATAAAAAAATTAACAGTAAACGAAAAGAAAACAGTTTTAATGCAATTTCCCATTTCAAATAAAGAATTGTATACTCCATTAAAAATTAAAGGTATGCCATTGACTGATGTTAAGCTAACAAAATTTTTAGGTCTCTATATTAAGTCAAACCTGAAATGGAACGTCCATATAAATGAATTGAACACAAAATTGAGTTCATTAATCTATGCGTTCAGAATTCTTTCAAATTCAGACAGCCTTCAAACTGTTCGTTATGTAAATTTCGTGAATGTTCATTCCCGGTTGCAATATGGAATAATATTCTGGGGAAACTCATCCTACAGATCCCAGATATTTATAATACAGAAATGAATTGTAGGAATAACAAGCAAATACCACCCACGTGATACTTGTAAGTCCCTCATTATTATGTTTGGAATTCTACCATTGCCTTGCCTTTTGATTTACGAATCATTGGTATTTGTCAGAAATGACTTACTCAAGGGCGGAACATTAAACTATTAAAATCGATACAGAAGTTTAATAATATTTCTGCTGCATAATTGTTTCTATACAATTAGACATTATACGGGGAACAAAAAGGGGACGATATATTTATTTTGTCAATGATATTTAATGACTTTGTTATCTTTTGGACCGTATAATTTTAAGACCAAACATGCCTGTAACCAGGATTGTATCTCAAATTTCTGGGTCAATGACACCCATCTCAATCAGGTTTTCGACTAGTTTCCCTGATCTTTGAGCGAATTTTGAGATGGCCCCTTGTTTTGCTTCTGGACATAATAGTAATTTCATTATCTGTGCACAATTTCTAGAGTTGAGCGAGCAATAAAATCATTGAAATTAACTATGTTCTCGTGGCAGTAATTCGACTCCTTCACGAAGGGCACGATGAGTGATAATGGACAAACACTATTGTATTTTTATTTTGAAAATAGTTTTGATTACAGATAAACTAATATTTTCTTGTTAATTTTTGGGAAAACGCTTGTTTCCACCTGTATTCATAATTTAACTTGTAAATGGGTTGGCAAGTAATGCGCGTCGTAGAGGCCGTTTCGCATAAGATACAGGGTTACTCTAGGACGTTTGTTAATTAACGCGCGTCTACGCAACGCTCGTGTGACAAAGGCATACGAAAACCACGGAAAACACTTTTCCCCATAGTATGTCATATATACCAGCTATATCAGTATAAAACGCAACCCACAGCAGGCAGAGCGAAATGCACTGGCAACCATGTTTAAGCGGGTTGGATAACGGCTGGTGGTTTCAAGCAGGTAAACCGACGGGAAGTACGCTTAATCCCCTCTCCCACTAACGCCACTGAGGAGGAGAGCAGATGACCGCCGAGTTCAAAGAGAAAGGCACGCGCCTGCTTGTTTAGTGTCGAAGGAAAATTGAATTGTCAAGAACAACGATTCATTCGTATATTGTTTAAAAGTGAAATAAACTTGCCATGTAAAATATACATGGAGGTCAATTTAATAGTAAACTTTGCTTGTTTTAGTTTCATAACAAGATACACACGCTCCAGAACACATGCTCCAGAAATGTATATGTTTTATACTTTTCTGTTTTAAATAAATATTAACAAATTATAAATTCAGATTCGCAGAACAAATGTATATTATTATTATTATTATTATTATTATTGTTATTATTATTATTATTATTATTATTATTATTGAATAAGGGTACTATAAAAATAATCAACTAATTAAAATATAATTAAAATTAATTTCTCAATTTATTCTGATACGTATCCGCCTTTACTGTTTCTTTGAAAACAACAGACCAAGCACTTCACTAACCGAAATATGGTACTCTTGTTCGGAATAGACTGAGATGATTTTTTTCTCTGAAAGCTGTCCAGCACTATTTGAAAGATTGCGTTCGGAATTACTCCTCCAACACAAAACTGCGTTGCTCTACGCTGAGGTGCATAGTAAGTTAACTGTGAAAGAAGAAAGCTACGAATGAAGACGCGGGCTGTTTTGTTTTGAGCAAGTATGGCCCACACCACAGAAGGGGGAGAGTGAAACGAATGGGGTGGTGGTGAATGGGGTGTCGCTGAAATGCAGTCGAAGGAGCTGTCCCAAGCAGTGTTGCAAAACTTTCACTTTTCTCTCAGAGCCTTGAACAGCAGGGTTGCGTTTTATACTGATCACCCGGTAGTTTTAAACTGTTTTTGACGTTAAATAAATAAATTCAAAAGTCCTGTATATTCTCGACACTTGTCCTGTGGTAATTCCTTTGAATAGTCGTGTTAACATGAATTTTAACAAGTTAATAAACTTGTGCCCTCAAATTTCTTTTTGTCCAGGGGTCTCCCAATATGTAATAGTATTACACACCAAACACTTCTGCGGATAACTGTGTAAAGAATGGTAGAAACTACATTGAAATTTACTAAGTAGTTTTCAAGTTTTTTAGCGGAAAAACAGTATTGCAAGTCGGAACTTAGTTTTATGTAGTTTAGAAAAGTATAAGTTGAAAGTGGTGCAGTTAAATGTTACACTTTTGGGGGAAATAATATATTTTTATTGATGCACATATTCCATTTTTCTCTTAAAATAGGGATTTGTTCCTATCGGATACTTACTTCTATGTTTTAAAGACTTTTCCAGAAGTTTGTAGACATTAGAATCATCTGAAATCAAAGAAATGAATACAAAGAAACCAAGATTATTCTTAATGGTATTAAAACTAGTTCAGGAATTGAAATATTTACATTTTGATTTTGACATTCTTTATTATTTACTTGTGTACAGTCAGTTATACAATTGCATGTGTTCATTCATTTAATCAAAATCACACATCACAATTCGAAACCATCGATATTTAAAATAGTTTTAATACATTTTATTTTCTTTACAAATGCTTTACAAAAATATATATTAAGGTATAATTATTAATATTAACCCCGTATCAGGTATCAAAATGTTCCTATTGGTTCGTAGAATCATAATCCCAGAGTTTATAAGCATTAGTAGGAATATGATATCATTTGGCCTTCTTATTCTCGTAATGTTCCAGTATTCTGTTAAATTCCCGTAATGAGCCTGAAAGTTGCTGAGGATGTGGAGGTAACAAGTTCGTATTCGTAACATTAGCTCTTTAGCCATTTCTAGGCAATCTTTCTGAAACTCGTCAGCTCTTTTAAAATATTATACACTGCATATCTATTATACACAATGTCTTCTGAGTCTTTTACAATAAGTTTTTGTTGTAACTATACGTTAGAAATGCCTCATCTAAAATAGCTTAACGTAGCAGGTAACTTAATCTTTCTGGCACACCGACACAATAACAATATTCGTTAAACATTGTTATCGAGATTATTTCACTTGCGTTCGGAGATAACGCTTCTTTACAAATACTGTACGGAAAATGTTTAACCCGTTACTATCAAGGTTCGCGAACATCGCGAGACAAGTTTACTCTTTGGACTCGGGATCCGCGGCACTTGGGTCGGCAGAGCTCGGGAGCATGAGGATATCTTTGGGCGCTGGAGTCCGTGGTCGGTGTGTCGGACCTACGTAGCTCAAGAACACGGGAAGGAATATCAAACCATGCGCCGCTCCGAACATAACAATACCCAGGTACATTCTGAAATAAAACACCTGAAATATCTTGGAATGCGCGAAGGCCAACACGATGATCCCCACGAACTTGGTGAGCGTGATGCCCGAGAACACGGACGTGCCCATGTTGACGAGGGCGTCTTCCGCACGGCGGGTACGAGTGGTTTCCGAGGACCTGGCAAACGCGTGCACAGTGTGGCTACAAAACTCCACGGAAATCCCCACCGCCATCACCAGGTTCACCAACGACACCGCATTCAGAGAAATATCCCACCAATACATCATACCCAAAAGGTCAATGATTATCATCGTAATGGTGATCACGATAACAAGCGCCGACACTACATCCAAGCCCAGAAGCACGAAGGAGACAATGAAGACGGCGATTAGGGATATTCCCAGGCTGAAAATGGCGTCGGCCCACATGGTCAAGTACTGCTCGTAGAAGACGTAGAACACGCTGTACGGGAAGACTTCGAAAGGTTGTTGCGGCTCGCGGCCGGCGGCGGCGAGGCCGGCGTTAAGGGTCCGCGTGATGTTGGCGGACAGGTCGCGCGCCGCCGCCAGAGCGTGGTAGTAGTCCTCGGAGGTGCGCAGGACCGTGTGGAAGGTCATGAAGTGCGTGGCGCCGGCGGAGGCTGAGCCGGAGTGGACACCCGGTTCTGTCTCGGGCGCTTGAGACGGCTGAAGGGCCACTGCGTTTGCGTAGGCCGCGTGCCCCGCCTTGGCGCACTGCACGCTCGGGTTGTCCTGAAGGAAGAAGGGCAGGTACTTCTCGAAGACTGTAGAGTTGAGTGGGCGACGGACGATGGAATCCACTGGTACTCTACACGGCACGCAGCTGCAGAAAGAGCAGAAGAGCATTTTGTTTATTTTATGTACGATATGTGTAGATTGAATTGAAAATTAGTCATATCGTAGGTTTTATGGTTGATGTTTGTGATTTATGCGTTGAGAGAGGGTTTCTACACACACATTAATGGTGGTGGGTGGGACTGGCATTCTGTCCGGCAGTTTCCGAGTTGCAATGATAGGTCAGGCACCAGTTCACTCAGGCAGAAGCCCCACCGGTACGTGCCCGGGCGGCAGAGAGGGGATTGGAGTCTCACTCCAAGGCGGGTACTAACGGCCGGTTTTACCACCGTTACTTAAAATTTTAAGTTAGTCTTAAGAATTTTAAGGTTATTTATTTTTTAAAAATTGGACCCATTTTTTGAGAAAATCGTGTTGAGTTTTCGAAAACCTTTACATAACATTTAAAGCACAAGTACTCATAAATATAATAATATAAAAACAAGTCGCCTCTAATGTACATATTAAGGATGCGAGAGGAGTTAGTAAAAAAAATTTCATTTTCGTAATTTTCGTAAAAAAGGAATAGCGCAATATGGCGCTTATACCAGATTATTGGAGTACGTTTAGCACTATCCCTAGCAAAAGTTTAAAGAAAAACTTTGGAGCCGTTTTCGAGGAAATCATATTTTCGTTATTTTGTAATATTGCACATTGTGCTAGCAATATTGCGCGAAAACTACTCAAATTTAGAAACAAATAGACAAGAAATACTTGAAAGAATTACCTATGGAGAAAAAAATCATTAGAAGGATAAAAATTTCTATCTTCAATTGTGTAGTTGTGGGAAGACGTCGAAAAAATTCAATCTATTCACATTTACCAAAAATTCAAACTTAACAGCGAATATCAGACGTATGCCACCTTCATAAGTGTATTTTACTTTATTCTTTAAAAAAAATTGAAAGAAACAATTTGGAGCCATTTTTCGAAAAAAAATTGAGAAGGTTACAGAGACTTCAAGTATCACCATATTTTATGGGAAACTTTTCAAAATTGCAGCACCATGAGTGGAACCAAATCGATCGCGGGATATCTATTTTGGAAAAAAAATCCTACGTATGGTTTACACACTAGTGGTTTTCGCGGGCGGGCCGACGGGCGGGCAGACGGGCGGGCAAGAGAGCGGGCAAGTGGGGGGGCAGACGGGCGGGCAGACGGGCGGGCAAGAGAGCGGGCAAGTGGGGGGGCAGACGGGCGGGCAGACGGGCGCATACGAGAAAGTAAAAATGTTAAGGCATCATCCGTTCCGGATCATTTCAAAATTTCTGACCAGACTGTATTTTGTCACTGTTACACGAGTTCAGTGATTGTTATTTGTTTCTTATTGTGAAACAGGACATTTTACAGATATTATGATTAGTCGATGTCAACTTTTTTATTACATACATGAGCAACTTTCATCTTTAGAAGACAAATGAAGGAAAAAGATCACTTTGCCTGTTAATGTTTTACTTGTCTCGATTGATGCAATTAATTCTTTTGATTCTAATTCAGTGTATTATTTTTATTGAAGAGGCATGTATATTGGAAAGCTTTGTCAATACGATAAGATACATTTAGAGAATATTTTTTGTTTCATAACATGTGCAGAAAATGGGACGTTTCTAAGCACAAGCGAAAATATCCAGATTTGTAGATACCGTGATGCTTTAAATGAATCAATTTTCACACACCTCGTGTCTTCATGCATGCAGAAAGATTCATCATGTGGGGACTTTCTGCAGCAGTCGCTGATGGCCGACCAGTCGAAGAAGTCGTCCAGCCAAGAGGCAGCAGGACGGGCGATGTAGGATTCCTCAGGAACTTTGGACGCTCTGCAAATTACAAAAAATTCAATGTGCAACCCAGAAAAAATACCATGTTCATTTAAATTAACAGCAAAATTAATAGCCGAATTAGACAACATGAACGTTTAAGTTTATCGAAAAAACGTTCTTCTTCTTCGTGCTATCGAAAGAAGTGCTTCTTCTTCGTGCATCACATACTCCTTTTCTAGGCGATTTCTCAATATCCTCCCATATTTTTTACTAATTATTTTTTACTAAAATACTTTAATATTAGTATATATTGTTCTGTTTCTTTAATTTAAAGACCAAAATAAAATTTTATACTCTTCATAATCCCATTATTTGCAACGATACCCACAACAGTAAGAAAACATATTGTTCGGAAAACATATTGACGGAATTGTTCCAGCACTGCACTAATAGCACAAACTGTTTCGAATCCTAAGTTTTTTCCAGAACTGAAAACCCCTTCTTCACTAGATCCTCTGTTGATCCTCGAATAATAAATGAAGTTTTCAAAGAAGCGACTGCCATTTGGACAATTGGGCGATTGGGCAATTTCAAGACCGCCGGAAAGTTTCAAGAAAGACGTCTCGAAAGATTTACTTGTAGTGCTTACTGAAAAATGGAGCAGTATAACTTTTCAGCGTCAAGCAATTGTTTTGATATGCCTAAGGCTACTACAGCAACAGAATCTAATTACTGCATAACTTGTATTCCAAAATCAAAATTTCAAGTATTGTGAAATAGAATAAATCCAGATGCCTCTTCTCGTTAATCCTTTTTGTATTGGAAATCAATACGTCAACTTTATCAACCTGATCAACTTTATATCAACTTTATCAATCAGTTCTGCAACATAACGCATGCACCAGACAGGTTAGAAGTAGTATTTTTGGATACATCACCAGCAGGGCTTCTTCTGCCTTACACATATACAGTGCTGCATCAGTGCCGGTGTTTAACTCCATTAGGCCCCAAAATGTCTATTGTATCGGTAACATTTTTGCGAAATTTGGTGGTTGCATTTGGATAACAAAATTACAAGTTAACAAAATAAATTTACACTTTTAACCGTTCATTAAAGGCATTACAATGTTCTCAACATGATTTTCGTGCAATTAAGTTGTTTCGTTAGTTGATACCCTGATGGGACTATCGCCAATTTCCAATAAATACAATACATCGTTTCCGCTCAAGGAATGGAATTCATTATTTCCATACACAAATCAGGGACAATTCTTTCTTATAGAGATTCGCGTGCAATTGTCTCACGTGGATATTTTTATATCATGTAGCAATGGATTGATTAATTTACATATAGGAATGACTGCACAAACCATAGCACAACAAAAATCAATTCAAAAGTGAGATTTATGAGGCTCAGGACTTTGGCGAGCGTGAGATTCAGTCAATAAGAACTGTTTGGAGGTTTCGATATTTCTGTGAAGTGCTTCAGTCTTACTCTCACATCAGAGGGGTTTTGTCCTTCGACATTTTTAAGTAAAACGTAGAATAAGGCGCACTAAAAATATAAAGTGAATTAACAATGTCATTGTCAAAAACAATGCTGGTTCAAATTTAACCAATTGGCTCTTAGATAATATAAATTCCACTTAAGATGTTTTTACCCGAAGCGATCTTACTAACTGCTCTGAAAAGTCGTACTTGCCTGTGCCAAATTCTCGCTCAGCGTTACCACTGTCCCATAAGGATTAATCGATAAGTTTCAGTGCCACATCGTGATTTTACTTCAGGTTTTCGGCACAAAGAGATCATTTACAAACAACGGCGGAGGTTCACGAGTGACACTTGGAGAAAGAAAAATGTCAACGGCACCTCTTGAGCTACTGCTTGTGGTTTCTGGTGAAGTGTATCAAGGTCAAGTGAGTGCGCGATTTCGGCTGCTAAACGTATATTTTCACAAACCAAACTTCCTTTCTGTTCTCTGCCTTGCACTGAAAATTTACGTATCCGATGCTATGGATTGCATCGTCGCCTTGCCATTTTATTTGCAGTACCGTTGGTATTTATGGACAGGCTCATTTCAACGCGATGCAGTAGCGCCATTTAGAGAGGACGCTACAGATAAAAACGATTGATTGTGGAACGAGATCAATTTTTTGTCTGGATGATTCCTTATTAAAAAAATTGAAATATGAAGAATTAAATAAAAAACTTCCAGAAAAATGAAAAAAAATCAGTAATATGTAGAAATATGTTATTTTGGATAAAATATGTAAAAATATTTTCTTTCAGTCAAAACATGTAAAAATATGTAGTACTTTCGGTCAAAATATGAAAAAACTATGTACTCAAAAGTCAAGGTTTTTTGGCATTCATCTACATGACACGTAAATATATCGTTGATTCGACTTGACAGGGTTACGTTAGGAAAATATGTTATTACATAATTATCCGGCGCCTACTCATCACTAAAAACACTTTATCAAGAGCCTCAAGATCTTCGTTAACAATTCACCGTAGCCAATTACTTTAATTCATGCAAGCAGCCCGGTCGGGAACCTTAAGCTCTTGAAATGTCCGCTGTTTGAATGCGCGCATTTTCAGTTTTTTGTGACACAGTGCCCACTTCCATACGAAAGATTACATTGCTGCTGAAGCTTACTTAATCATTTTTTCGGGTAAGCTGACAGAACATCCCGAACTTCATGAGTTTTCGCTGCGTGAGCACTGTGTTTTGGCGATTGATTTCCCAATCAAACACGCTTTCTATCTCGCGATAGCATTTCACTAACCGAAATATAGTACTCTTTTTCAGAATAGACTCAGATTTTTTCTTTGACAGTTGCCTGGCACTCTGAAAGATTGCGTTCGGAATTACTCCTCCAGCACAAAACTGCGTTGCTCTATGTTGAAGTGTATCGTAAGTTAACTTGAAAACAGTGAATGAAGATGCAACCTGTTTTGCCTGGAGCTGGTATGACGCAGACCACAGGAAGGGCGCGGGTGAAAGGAAGGGGGTGGTGAGTGAAGGGAATGTGGCAGAAATGTAGTCGTAGGAGTTGTCTCAAAAGCAGTATTGCAATTCCTTTCACTTTTCTCTCAGGCCCTTGAACAGCAGGGTTGCGTTTTAAACTGATCACCCGGTATAAAAAAGGAAGTGAATAAACGAATATCTTTATTTGTCATTATATGGTAAGTATAAAGGCGAATATACATAACAATATCATATTCTCGTATGTAGTAAATTACTCCTGTAGCATTCTGTGTATTCATAACCATATTCAGTGGATTGTCGATATAGAAAAGTTGATAAACAGCAAAACGAACCTCCGTCCGCCCGCCCGCCCGCCCGCCCGCCCGCCCGCCCGCCCGCCCGCCCGCCCGCCTCCGTCCGTCCGTCCGTCCGTCCGTCCGTCAATCCGTCCGTCCGTCCGTCCGTCCGTCCGTCCGTCCGTCCGTCCGTCCGTCCGTCCGTCCGTCCGTCCGTCCGTCCGTCTCCGTCCGTCCGTCCGTCCGCCCGTCCGTCCGTCCGTCCGTCCGTCCGTCCGTCCGTCCGTCCGTCCGTCCGTCCGTCCGTCCGTCCGTCCGTCCGTCCGTCCGTCCGTCCGTTCGTCCGTCAACAACGCTAGTGGCTAAACCGTTCAGCCCATTTTCTCCAAAATTGACATTCCTCTATCGTTCTGGCTGTTGCGGTCTCTTGGATTTAAAACCGAAATTTTAATTTTGGTGTTCTTTTACATGATGCCCCTGGAACATTTCCAAGATTAAAAAAAACGACTCCAACGGTTTAGATTAAATATTGTTATTAGATAGTTTGAAGGACGTTTAAGAGAATGTTGCAAGTCTCATGTTCGCTAAAAAGCCTGAATTTTCGAAAATTCAGAGGTTCAGAATCTTCCTACAACCACAATTATGAAGATAGAGATTTTTCCTTTAATGAAATCTGTTACATAAAGATATATTTTGAAATAATGTCATGTTCAATTTTTCGAAAATTTTCGTATTTTTCGCATAATTTTGCGTGAATGTACGGGCGACAAAGTACGTGCTGTTTTTGCACCACTAGTTTTTAATATTAAGTATGCAAAATATGCCACAGTAAGTTGTGTATACCGTCCCTTAAAATACGAGAGGAGGTGCAATGGGATAAGGCGTTATGCCGGTTCCCATTTCACCAGTCCCCACTAAATATGTCTGGTTCATCAGACCATGGGACAGTGTCATTACATGGGACAGTGTCAAAAACTGTAAAATTCTTCAGTACCTACCTACGGTAGTCTACCGTAGCTAGAATTGTAATCGCTGAAAACGCTCCCCTCCTTATCAATCACCATTCTCTTCAGACTTACTTGGGTGTAAAAGGTGGGGAAATAGATTTTTTTGAACGAAAATGTGTCAAAAACAGTAAAATTAAACAGTGTTATCAAAACTATGGTAGTGGGGAGTAGGATAGCCTTAGGTAGGTGGCTGGATCTTGATACACTATTGTTCATGAATAACCTATAATATTTTATTTATTTATTTTACGTCAAAACAGTTAAAAACTGTGTGTGACGTGCTACGGGGAGAAGTGAATTTTGTGCACATTTTCATAATTCTGTCATCCCTACCCTAAGCCGTATTGTAACCGCTATCTCGCGTTTACAAGCTCGAATATTAGCAACTTAACACTTGTCACTGTGTATTGCTACACCTATGATAAGAGTAACCACTCGTTGACCACTTGGAGGTGTAGATAATTGCCACTGCTTCAGAAATTATTCACTTCAACGCACCGACCAATAGAAATTTCTTCGACAAGCTCTCACAAATAACGAGGAAGAAACGAATTCTTGTCCATTTTGCTTGTGACCTGCTGTGACTTGTGAGAAGGGTTGTACTGGAAGATTGCCGATAGCAAAGGGAAGAGACGGATAACGTTTTCTAAAAAGTGGATTATAGGTAATGATTTTACAATTTACTGAATACAAATTTTAATACAAATAAATTACAAGATTTCAATGCTCATATGTGCCAAGAATAATCATGAAGTTCAATGGCAAGTGAACCATGTAATTTCAAATGAATTACAGTGCACCATAGCATGCACTTGTAATTTAGTGTAAATTCGCGTCTAACAAGTAACGTTTCTCCCCACATTTTCCCTACTTTTCTTTCCTACGTGACGCTGATGCAAGAGGACTAATTTTCGTTCTGGGAAACGAAATATACGACACCACCTCATTGCTACGCAAGGCGACGGAGCGCAAGATAGAATTCTTTGCTGCGGCAAGGACGCCTCGCCAGGAGACTCGGCTTCTTGACCTTGGTCGCGGGGAACGACTATATTTCAGGTGACTGCGTGCAGATTTAAAATGACCTGTGATATCGTGAGTTGCAACGTTCTGCAATGAACTATGTTGCCGTTTTCCATTGTTAGCGTTTCTGGTGTAATTTAGCTGGAAGCTACATTTGCAAGTGAACAGAATTCTAGTTACTTAGGTGGCATACGTGATTGAAGTCACTACTATAAAAGGTGTAATTCATCCGACTATCGTAACGGAAAAGAGATGGTTTCACATTTTAAAGTTATTGTAAAATTTCACGCTACAGAATTCTTAGGAATTAACGATTTCTTTCGAGGCCAAAGAAAGTGATTACTTAATGCTACATTTTTTATTTCATCAAAGAATGCATTCTAGTTATTTCTTCACTGGCGTAATCTTTGTGAAATTTCTTTGAAAAGGGTATTAGATTCATATTACAACAGAACATTTTTTAAAATTTAACTGTATTATAGAAATTCATGCAGTTGTATGTAAGTTGAGGAAGTTCATTTTAATTTACATAAGAATTGTTACGTACTGTACAGGAATTATTTGAAAGGAATTTTTTCCCGATTCTTTTCTTTCTTGTATGTTGTACATTTTTGTACATAAGGGTGTATGTGTATGTTCATTCTTTTCAGATGGTATCTTTTCTTTGTTACTGTGCGTAGAGTATAATTATTTGAAAGAGTTTATGTCTCAAGTGCTAGTGTGTGATGTAATCCAATCAACTATTACTGCCATTGGTTTCAACATTTTGTAATTCTAAGAAATAATATACTCTCCTTGTTAATTTTTCAAGGGGATCTGATCTTTCTTTTCATTGGTAACGAAAGACGACCCCATACCCTGCACAGTGAGAACAGAATTTCAGCTGTAATATAGCTAGTGACATCGAATGTTAATACGGATGCCCCTCATCCAGGAAATCTTATCTTCTCGTGCCATTCGTCCAAACGCCTCGCATCAAAGGGGGGAGCAAAAAAGGTAACAATATACTACTTCAATTTTGAACACAGAAAGAAATGATAGTTTTTTGCAAGAATTGTTAACAAAAATATTCGCTCAAATGTAATAAAATCCATTTTCAAGAGTAAATGAGCTATAAATTTGGGCTCTTATTCCATGTCCATGTCCTTCGTGAAGGAATAATACTTCCTGCCACGACAACATGGAGAACGACAATTGAATAACTATATTTTCCATTGAATTCTAGAAGATGTGCACAGATAAAGTTGCATTGACGTCCAGAAGCAAAACTAGAAGCCATCTCACAATTTGCTCATTGGATCAGGGAAACTGGACGAAAAACTCGATCGAGATGGGAGTCATCGATCAAGAGTCTGCGGTACAATAATTGTTACAGGTTGTTTAGAATTATACAGTCCAAATTGTAAATAAAACATTAAATATCACTGTTAAAATTAATGCTACTTTCCTTGTGTTGCTCAGTATATTCTCTAATTGTATAGAAACAGTAATGCCGCAGAAACGATTTCACTTGGGATTTCAACTTTTGTATGAATTTAATCGTTTAATATCGTCTGTCAAAGTGTTATAAAATAAGATACATGTATTGTATTTGAATTTTTTGTAATGGGCTGTTAATAATTTCACCTGATGAATATGAGTTCTACGTCGAGTGTTATAGTTACAGATATCAGTGTTTTCTGGAAATATATTCCCGCCCTTGAGCAAGTAGTTTTTGAAAGAAGAAAAACACTACTTCGTAAATCAACAGAAAATGTAAAAGTAAAATTACTAGATTAATAAAGATAGGCTTATAAGTATCACGTGGATGGAACTTGCTCATTATTCGTACAATCCTTTCTTGTAATCTAAAAGTCTGAGAGCTATAAGATGTATTATCTCATAATATTATGTCATATCGCAGGCGGGAATGAACATTCGCAAAATATAAACAACGAGCAGTATGAAGGCTGACTCAATCTGAAATAATTCTGAATGCGTAGGACAATAAACTTAATTTTGTGTTCAATTCATTTAAATGGCCATTTGATTTGAGGTTTGACTGAATTGAGAGACCTCAAACGTTTCTTACTTTAACATCAGTCAATGGCACACCGTTCATTTTCAATGGAGAACAGAATTGTTTATTTGAAATTAAAAATTGCATTGAATCAGTTTTATTTTCATATACTATTAATTTGTTGTTACGAAACCAATTTGAAACATTTGATATTGTACTTTTTACGGTTTCTTTATTGCAAAGAATATTCGTATCATCCGCAAAGAAAACTGTTCTTCCGTTTCGAAAAGTCGAGGGCATATCATTTACATATATTAGGATGAGAAAAGGCCTAAAATCAATCCGTGCGGGACTCCACGTACAATTGGCAAAAAATTGAAATGGCGTGTACATAATGTTCTATCTTTCCAGTGAGGTATTTCTACTCTCTGAGATCGTTGTTCAACGTACAAACGTAACTAGTCTACAGCAATACCACGGATTCCATACCAAGGCAATTTTGAAAGTAAAGTGGTAAGATCAATAACGTCACAAGCCTTTGAAAGATCTAAAAATAATCCAATAGGGGCTTTGTTTTGATCCAATGATGAGGCGACAACTATAAATGAAAATATGGCTGTTTCCGTAGATTTTGATTTTCTAAATCCATGTTGGCAATCTGAAAACGCATCGTGTTTACTGATAAAGGTTTCCAATCGTATGTAAAAAAAGTCTCTCTGATATTTTTGAAAAAAAAAATGACAAAAGAGAAATTGGCCAATAATTTCGAATGTCATTTGTGTTGTCTTTTTTGAAGAGCGGCTTAATCTTAGCTGTTTTGAAAATATCCGGAAAAGTTCCGGTGCATAAGGATGCATTAAAGATGTGCATTAACGGGTGTATAATGGCAGGTGCACAGATCTTTAACAAACAATCCGGGAATTCATCTAAACCGGCCGTATATTTATTTTTTAGATTACCGATTACTGTGAGAATTTCATAGGAAGAAGTTTCGGAAACGAACATCGTGTCTAAAATTTTTGGGGAAATGTCTGATGTTGAATTTTGTGGTTGGAGACCCTTTGTGATATCGGCAGTAATTCTCGAAAAATATTGGTTAAAGAGACTTGCCACTCTTGCCGGATGGTTCATATCTCTAGCGCTATATTTTAAAACAACATTCTCAACGAGATTTCTAGTTGATTTGGTCGTAATTTTTATTACATTTCACATTGCTTTTGTTTTATTTGAGTACAAAATATCCTGATCGCGATTCATGATTTTAGACTGCCTTATGACTTTTCTTAACAATTATTTATATTTTTTAAAGTACAGAAGAAAATCTTGAGATGTTATGATGCTTAGAAACGAAAGAATGAATTCGTTTGTTTTTACATGATGTCTTAATCCCTTGTGTGATCCAAGAATTGCTTTTCCGTGAAATATTTATTTTTTTTTGAAGAGGAAAGCAAGTGTTAAAATGAAATTAAAGCGTTGAAAAAAATAATTATATTTATCGGTTGCATCAACAGTATTATAAATCGTGTCCCATGACTTCTGCGGCAAGTACCCGATAAATTACTTTATTTTACTTTTAGCTAACTATCTACTCATACGTGTATTATTTATTGTGTCAGTGTTCGTATTTCTTGAAATGGTAAGCGTTTGTGTATCGTGGTCAGAGTACCCTAAATCTTTTGTTTCAATTTCATTCCGAATAGTATTTTTGTTAATTATAATTTGATCGATTGCCTTCCTTGAATTTGGTGTGATCCGGTTAGATACATTTATTGTAATATCTAAACTGAAGGAATTAATTAAATTGAGAAACCGCTCTTTCTCGCAAGATTCGATGAGAAAATCAATGTTGAAATCTCCGCATAGAACAATGGATTCAAAAGAGCGATTTATGGTTTTGTTTAGTGCTATCTCCAGTTTCTTAAGAACAAAATATAATCTGCAGCTCTCTTTATTGGAGGCCTGTAGATAAAAAGTAATATCGTTTTTAGTGATGGAAGATGTACAAAAGAAATTTCAAAAACAGTTCTAACGGAATATACAATTAATTCTGTCAAGGAGATAGAATCTATATTATTTCTAACATAAATACAAGAATCCCTATATGCACAACCTTTATGCGAATCCCTTTCTCTGCAATAATAGCTTGCGAGGTAAAAGTTTGGAATTTGGAAAATGCGAAGCTTATTAGAAGATAACCAATGTTCAATAAAGCAAAGAACATCCGTTTGATTTCAATCGATCTGTAGAGCTACCTCGATAAACGCAGTTTTATTTGAAAGGGGTTGAACATTATGGTGTAGTATGTTTGTCTTTTGGTAGTACCTACACGGATATTTTTCTGCTGCATCTGACTGTAGTCTCTTTATATTTACTCCATTTTTATCTCGACTGGTGGTCGAAGGTTGCAATGTGTCCCAGTAGTGACATTTTGTGAGGAAATTGGGGTATTGGATGTAGATGAATTGGTAGAGGGAATGAGAGAAACAGGAGTGGGTTAATGCCAAGATGATCCCTTGTTTTGGACTTCCAATCGTAAATGCTGTATATTCAACCAGGAGGTAAAGCGGAGGAGTAGGCCCTATGGCCTGAGCCTCACCATTAATATTATTATTATTATTATTATTATTATTATTATTATTATTATTGCCAATCAATAACCAAATTCTTGCCATGGGAAAGTTTCTGTACCCCACACATTCGTTTTCTGTAAGATTGCTTCATAATCAGCAGGGCACTGATTTTCTGTCATGATTGAGAGAGAAGAGAAAACAGTGTAGTGACGTTCGACCGTTACAGTGACTTGTTCGCACAAAGGAAAATCATGTAGCGCTTGTACTGGGATGCCGAATGATGATATCTTGATGATGCTGATGAAATTAAAGCACTTTCTGGCGGAGAAAGAATGTAAACACGCCTCGACGAAGTCCGGGAAGCCCCGTAGGTGATAATTACCATACGAGATGTCGCAACAATCACCAACACTTCTGGAGAACTTAACCCGAAAGAGGTATTGCGTGACATGTGACAGAGACAACTAATTACAGGTACGATACGCGACCAAAACAAATTACACACAGGCTAACGCAAAGGTTTCACGCACTGATACAAAAATGGGGAGCAGAGCACGGGAAAGCAAGGAAACTACACTGAGGCTAGACAAAAATGAGAAAGTTCGCGGGGAGTACGTGTCATCGCTGACCAATCTCCTTCAACAGAGAAAGGGTAAGCTTTGGGGTGGAGTGAGTGCGCGACACCGTCGGATAGGCACTTGATGTCCAATGATATTTAAAAGTCCTGAGACAGCTGACGTAACGCCATGCCAACGACTGATAGGGCGCGCGTCGACAGTGAGAGAGTTAGTACGGTTCTGTGAAAAACAGAAGGCAGGGAAACAAATACGGAATGCAAATGGAATCGCGTGTGACGTAGTGAACATAAAATTGCAGGGTTTGGAGCGGTAACTAAATAAGCCACAGCAAACTCTCGCCATTCAGAGATATTAATATCTCGATCGATGTGTGTCATCTTGTTACTGCAACAAGCCATTTGATTTCATGTGTAATGTTTATACGTGTATGTTTTTGTAAGTGTTATATGTGTATGTACTGCTTACTGTAAATAATGTAAATAATGTTCGTTGTTAGATTAAGTCAGGATGTAAGACCAAGTAGATTTAGATTAGTTTGTAAGTATCTAGTTTGTAAGCTAGGGCATAAGTTAGCTATATAAATAGAATTTAAAAATAAATATTTCAAAACAATATAAACATGTCTAGTAACAAGTTAAACCATACTTTCACTAAAACCGAAGTATTAACACATACAAATTGCATGTAACTTGCTGTGTCGTCTCTTGTGTGAGCCCTTCAGCGCAGCGCAAGGCAATAAATTTGCTGCATCAAATTCTGCCACTCCTCAATTCCCCTAGCCAGAGCTAAGAAGACTCACATTTCCCAAGCTAACTACTCCTGGTCATGAATAAGGGGTGGATTTGGATGACTTTAAACATCGCCAAAAATGATAGATAAAATTCTCTTAAATGTTTTGAAAACGCCCTAAAAGCAAAGAAAAATGACGTAAAAAATTGATCAACACCCGTTCAGATGAACAACTCAAGCTGCTGGATATGTTACTGATTTAATCGAGGTGTCTTCCATTCGTTCTATTGACATTACAATTTTTGATCGAAAAAACGAATAGGCTACTGAGTAATTCTATGGAGAACGTTCGTTGCATCTCGTAAACATTATTTGTGTCAAATACCATTAAATTATTACAATCGATGAAATGAGCCAAAAATACTTCAAAAATCACGAGCACAGGTAAAAAACGACTTATTAGTCGAAATCTACGAAAAATTCCAAAAAAGAAACCCTCCATATAAAATTGGGTCCATTACATTTGTCATGACATAAAATTTATGTGTATACTAAAAGGCATTGTAATAAATGAAAAATAAAAAAATGACATTTCATTGATTCCGGCCAGCGCTTCACCGAAACGCTGGGAAGCACAACACACGTGTGTCTCAATTTGCCCCGAATCGGTAAGCTGAAATGAGACGGCTGCACAAGACACGTCGGAACAAGATGTATCTCCAAGAGTCCGTCACATTATCAAAAAGGAAGACTGGCGACTGGAAGCGATGGAGGATCAAATGCATTTTAAAATATGTAATTTCTAACTAAAAGATAAAATGATGTCTTCCTATAAATTTCAGTACACTAAAATTCTCTCAAAACGCTCTTTTGTGTTCTATAAAGGGAAGGGAACTATTTTTATTCCTCGTATTTCGTAGAAGATCAACTAAGGATGATGAATGCAGTCAAGGTGCACGAAAGATGAGGAAAAAATATCAGGAAACGTTCCACTCAGTTTCTTGGTTCGCCAGGTCTCTCGTCCTTGAATTTTATTGCCGCGCAAAAGATACAGTCCCAACCTTCCGAAACAAGGTCGAGAATATTTTAGAGAGTAGTTACACTTGCACAAAAAAAATCAAATTTATTCGCTGGCTTTAGTTAGTGAAGCATGAAAAGCAGCTGCGAGGAATGGCTTAGGGGCAACTGTCCGGTGACATCCTCCTTGCATTCAAGCACACACCGTCGCATTCGGTCTTATGTAGTTAGAAAAAGTGACAAAAAGTATACATACTATCCGTTGGAATTTTGTCTTCAAATTCTTGGTCGTATGATTTAAACTCTCATAGCTGATAATGCAATAAATAACATTCTGTCTTCACTGAGTTAATACTTCTAGTCAATTCGAGGGAAAAATTAAATTGAAGATTCAAAATTATATATAAATATAAATATATAATATTTTTATTTTCTTACTTTTTACTTCCTCGCGTACTATGTAGTTTCATAATGTGGTTAAAGTATTATAAATCTGCTGGAAATAAAAGGACAGAAACACTTTTTGCAGTGCTGTGATAAAGAAAAAGTGGATTGACCTTTTTTCAAAATCATGGGACCTGCGGCAAAAACAAACATGAATTGAAACCAGACGTTTCAGAATATCTGTCTCCGAAATATTCTTAAAGGATCGTGGTTTATTTCTAACAAATTCATTACGAGTTAGTTAGTAGTGTCTAGTACGTCTTGTCCTGTTTGGATAAATGCAACAAATTCGAACATAAAAAACAACTACAGATCGTTCTAAACCAGTTCCTCCGTACAATTACATATGCATCATGGTTTATTTCCAACCAACTGCTGAACAATGAATTCCAACTCGAAACTATAGAAAACTACATCACGTCTCCATTCAATTTTACCATAGCTTACTTCAAATCCCCAGAACACGCCCCCTCCCGTTAGGCAGAAATCTCATTCATGATAACCGTATTATTATAGATTTCCCTTCCTTACACCTTAGCCTTACCTTCCTTAAAGTCTATACCTTCCTTACAAAGTTTTCCGAAAAGTCACTTCCCTGAGGTCTGCCCAATAAGTATTTCTCCCCCAAAAATGTAATTTTTAGAATTAAGTTATCATTAAGTTTATATTAAGCCAATAACACAAATGTAGAGTGTAAACTAAACTTTGTAAAAATGAAAATGTTTATAATAAAAAACTAGTACTAAAACAGTACGTACTTTCTCGTCTGTTTCTTCACGCAACATTATGCGAAAAGTACTCAAATTTTTGAAAAATTGTACATGACCTTATTTCAAAATATATCATTAAGAAAGAGATTTCATTAAGGGAAAAATATCCATCTTTAATATTTTAGTTGTAGGAAGAATTCCAAAATAATTTTGAACTTTTGTAATTTTCGAAAATTCAGGGTTTTAATGAACATGAGACCTGCATCATTCTCTTAAACATCCTTCACACACTTCAACAGCAAAATTTAATAAAATTCGATGGAGTATTTTTTTTTTAAATTTGGAAAATGTCTCATCGACTTCATGTAAAATACTCCCACAGGTTTCAACTTCAAGGGGCCGCGACATCAGCCAGATCAACTGAGAAGTATCAGGTTTAGAGAAAATTGGCTTAACGGTTTAGCCGCTAGCGTTGTTAAATGTTCACAGGAGACAGGACACGGAGACAGGACACGGAGACAGGACACGGAGACAGGACACGGAGACAGGACACGGAGACAGGACACGGAGACAGGACACGGAGACAGGACACGGAGACAGGACACGGAGACAGGACACGGAGACAGGACACGGAGACAGGACACGGAGACAGGACACGGAGACAGGACACGGAGACAGGACACGGAGACAGGACACGGAGACAGTGGACGCGAAGTCGGGCTGTCGGGCTAGGCGCATTTCGGCTAGCGCCTCGCCTCACTTCTCCCCCCAGTGCCTGTTGACCTCGTGACTCCCTGTCACCCTGTGCCCTTTGCGCCCGGCGCCCTTTGTGCCACAGATCGCCCCCTCCAGTGACCTTGTCCCCCCAGTGGTCTTTGCCCCCTCCCAGGTGGCCTGTATCCCCCTTCAGAAGTCTGTGCTCGGCACTTATGGACCCCACCATGCCGACGGCACCCCACAGTTTTGTAAACAACTAGGCGTTAGCGCAGCCTAACAGTTACAGAAATGAGCCCTAGTAACTCGCGCGGGAGCTGCAAAAATTTGAAATTACCGAAACAAGGGAGGTTTTGCTTCAAGATTCTCAGTCTTCCCCATTCAGCGACATAATTGCTGATACTACAACAGATGAGGTAGCTAATTACGCCACCTTGCTGGTGGGCGATTCAAACGTGAGATGAAAAGTGCGAAGATGAAAAATGCAAATCGTGGAATTGTCTCAACGGAAACGTTACAGTTCTGGAAGATACCATAGTTCAGCTTTCGAACTACATGAAACCGCGCCACAATGTGCACCACGATATTTGTCGGTTTGTGAACCCACCAACATAGCGAACAGAACAAAGGAAGACCTCATAGGCTGCGCAGAAGAGAGATGCGAGTCCATGATTCAGTGGCAGGGACTGTGGGACAGCTTGCAAAAAGGGATATGGACGCACTGCCTCATCTGAAATATAGAAGTATGGGAAGGGCGAAGCTATGGCGAGGTGGACTTCCATCTCACGTAGCTGCTGACTGGACACAGCTATTTCCGAGGGCATTGTTGCGGCGATATACGAGAAGTCATATCGCGCGCCAATTCGGCAGCGCGGGACGCCGGCTACGGAAGGCAGCAGGGTCACGAACCGGCGCGAAGACCGCCCAATGAGAAGTGAGCGGCCGGCGAGCGGATCTGCAGGCCCGAGGCGAATCTGCGACGCTGAGCGCTTCTTAACGGGCCGCACCGGCCGGAGGGGCACTCAGTAGTGAAGTGCGATCCTGAAGTGAAGTAGTGACTGTGAATCTGGTGCTAACTCTGCAACGTTATTTGGTTTTTTCTCTCCGGTTATTTTTGGACGACAGTGCACGACTTTTGGACATCTACTGGATTTCGGGACCCCACAGCTTTGTACTACGGACTACGCTTTTGGATACTTGTAAACTGGATCACGCCTGTAAAAGTTGAACCAATAAATTGTTATTGTTGACTTGTGTCTTTTCACGTACATAACAGGCATCTCTTCCGCTTCCACCGGACTGGAGACCCAGCGTGCCCTCACTGCTCCCCAGTAGCGGAGGATGCAGAACACGTTTTCTTCGTCTGTTCGAAGAAGAAAGGACACATCTCTGCCGGCGACTCGAACAGCAAATGCAGCCCGAGAACATCGTAAGGGGAATGCTGACTTCCAGGGGGAAGCGGGAAGCAGTGGCGGCCTTCGCAGCACAAATAATGAAGAAACTAAGACTTGAGGGGCGGGTGAGAATGGCGTCCTAGAATAATGCCAAAATGCTATGAGGCGAACGCCCGCTTCACCCCCGCGAAGTAATGCCTAACAGTGGTTCCGTGGTGGTGAAGATGCGAAGTACGGTGGTTTTAGTGAGAAAAACCTCATACTTCCTTGTGGTACTGACCACATGGTGTTGAAGATTTTCCCCTACCTTCATGAAAAAAGATAGATGGACGGACAGACGTTTTGCAGTCATTCCATGCACCACAAAACATGAGATTCTGGCTACACCTCCTGCTAGAGGATTTTTTTTCTAAATTTAGCAATTGGATTTATTCTCTTTTTCCTTACTAGGGACCTGTAATCAATTTTTTCTTCGAACAATGTGCCTTTTTTTCGCACAGCATTACATAATTTTCTTTCTCCTCCATAGCTAGAAGGTTAAAAAAAAACGAAGTTGCGTACCTGTGGATCTGCGCGGTGAGCGAGTCCGGGCGGCAGCGCGCGCCGCCGCAGAACATGTCCTGCACCGCGGGGTCCGAGTAGTTGGGGCCCTGGCGCACCACGAAGTAGACGGGCGGGCCCACGGCCAGGTCCTCCTTGAGCGTGCGGAAGAAGCGCGCGAGCGACGAGCGCTCGGGCACCGCCAGCTCCTGCTCCAGCCCCACGCGCATGCGCGGCGCCGCCGCCAGCGACAGGCACAGCAGCGCGGCGAACGCCACCACCACCGCGGCGCGCACGGACCGGCGACGCAGCAGCGCCGGCGCCAGCGCCGCGCGGAACAGACGCCGCAGCGGGCCCTGCGGACACGAGCGTCGACTCCTGGATTGTTTCACTAGCATACATACCTCCTATGGCTCTCACGCGCAACCAATCTTTTTTTATTAAAAAAATATTTTTTTTAATTTTTTAAATTTTTTATGTTCTCCAAATAAATAAAATTTCAGGGAGACGTAACGAGTTGCATTTCGACTTTAAAAATGTGAAGGAGGATTTGTTTAAAATACCCATATAAATATTCGTGCCAAATGCAACCCGCAACACTCGCCCACATTTTTAAATCTATATCGTTAAATAACTCCTAAACGAAGCGTTTTAGGTCCTGAAAAACTTAAATTTTGAAACGAAAGGCCTCAAAGAAACGTTCCTCACACCGCAATCTACAGGCTGGGATCATCTTGGACATTCTATTACATTTTTGCTGATTCGACGCTTCTCGATTCTACTCCATCTGTACAGAGCCTGTAAGAACCCTGCAACTGTATGTGAAATTTAACGAATTACTTGATATTCTTACCGACAGAATTACACGGCTGTACCTCTCTGCTCGGTAATAACATTAAATAAGAATAGTATTGACAAGGGTGTATTTTATTGTTATCAATTACAAGGAGATATAGAACAACTGATGAAGGATAAGAGGGTCTTGAAAAAAGATACATTACAGGCTTAATATGGAAATTGAAGAACAGGGAAGTGGGTGGGGTTTAACATGCGAGAGTTCTCCCACGGGTACACTAGTTTTTTTTATCCATACAAAACTGTAGATGAGAGGGTGTCAGAAAATAAACATGTCGAACTTCTAAGGCAGTGATCGCCAAATATCACTTTTCAATACTTGGTCGCTAAAATTCCAATAGAAATACGTCAGTAGAAGATTTTTTTTTCATTTTTACCAAACCCATTTTTATACGTCTGCAGAACTATCACATATCATACGTCATGAATATTCTAAACCTGATCTGTCGTGAAAAATTTAAACACCGAAATCATTAGCACCATTGGTGAAGACAATCAGCCACGCATTCATCCAGAAATGTGGTGCAGATAATTTTAAAAAGATTCTAAGAGGTGTGCGCATTCACCTTCGCTAAAATGAAACAGTGAATGCGTCCATAATAGAAATTTAATAAAACAAACACAACGGACATCACAAATTGAAGAATCTAGTACTATCATCTTACAGAACATTAAAATGAGTTCTCCCTCCATCCGTTATCAAATAAACCTCTTCATATCGTAAACCTCTGCATCAAAAGATGAATTATGTATAGGGACCCATTTTTATCTAGAAGACTGATTACTGAATTCCAGTCGTCCACTATGACGTGCATTTTTCTGACCGGTATTGGGTTTTAAAAATACACTAATGTTGTATTGAAATAGGTTGTACAGATCATTGTAGGTATGTAAAAACTAGTGATGCTACTGAATGACACAGACTTTCTCAAACTAGTTAGTTTTCTAATGTCGTTAATCTAGGCTTGCTTTCCGGTGTTACCCCACCTTCTTTCCAGTTGCAACCTATCGGGGCCTAAAATACTTTTTTCTCCATTTCCTTAATTTTTCGGCTCCCTAAAAGTGGAAGTAAAATATGAGGTAACTTGGGGAATTTTTGAAATATTGTAGTAGAGTAAAATAAGGTCGGAAAGGCATCTTTTCATTGGAAATTTTGGAGCCGTTCTTGAGAAAATGTCGTTTGGGCGAAACGCTGAAAATGTGTACTTTGGAGTTGATTTTCACAGAATTTCTTTTGTCAAGAAACGTCATAAGTCATTTGAGGCTTTTGGGCTCACATATACATCAATGTATAAATATACTGACAATGTAAATATTAACGATGTGAGAAGTATGTCAATCATCAATGAAGAAAAATGAAAAGAATACATAAAAATGGCCTAGGGCGGCCCGTAGCGTAGTGGTCAGACTGCATACTTTCCACTGCTGTTGCCCGGATTCGATCGCAGGCGATTCCAAGTGGAATTCTCGTCCTGCTTTATAATTTAAATGTTCCTCTTTTAGTAAATGTTTAACATTTGTTGTCATTTATTTTATTAGAAAACCAACATCTGTTTGGTTGTATCGTTTTTTGTTTAATTTAGAATGGAAAACATGAATATTCTTTTTCTGAACATGGACACAAGCACATGACACAAGCATGCGTGATAGTGTCTGTCTAGCAACTTAAATAAAAAAGAGACGCTCAGACCAACTTCATATGCATTTTGTGAACGATTTTTTTTCACTTGAATTGCAAATGGAGAGAAGACAAAAATAGAGCTATTGTTAGTCTAAATTAAATATTTATATAAATAATTTTCTTTTTTTTTCTTATCGAGTGTCCTCCCTCTCACATAAATATTGTTGGCAGTCCTAGAATATTTTCACATCGGCCTATTCTTTGTTCACTTTTATATAACATTTCTGAAGCCACATATATGCCTGCCTCTATATTCTGAGAAATGCCTAGCGAGTACAAATGAGAGCAAGAATTTCATCTGACTCAGATTGCCTGACCGTGAGTAGCTTGCACGCTTCGGCCCTGATTGCGTGTGTGACGTAATGAGGACGCCTCTGCACCGCACGAGCGGCGCGGTAGAAGGTTATGATTCACTTGTTGAGCGGGCAGAGTTCATTGCCGTGTTAGCCCATGGCATTCGACTATTTTATTCCATGAACACCCCTGAGCTAGATCAAGTACATGAAGGTCTGTGTGATATAATGAAGCGTTGAAAATAATATAGTCGTAATGTTCATAAACAAGCAAAAACGATGGATCAAAGTGATGAAGGACAACATCAAGCGAACGTAATCCGAGTTTTGAGGGAAGAAAGACCAGAAAAGTTTTAAGATCTTTCCGAGTATACGAAACTTGAAATATTCAATTTACACTTAGGAGTGTGCTAGCGAAAGGTAGCAAACGGTGTGATATAAAGCATCGTACTAAAAATACTATTATTCAAATAAATGAATTAATTGAAAATGAAGGACATTAAGGGTCCTATCCCTTATCGTAATGTATCGACACCGTCGACGCTAGATCGGTGAACGAAAGTTAAGAACGCGTGGCGGGAAGGGCATTTTATTTACGTACTTCGAATGGCAATTCGAAATTATGCGATACTCAGGCTCAAAGATGTTTTATATAAAGCGTGTAGGCCGAAAGCTGGAATCTCGTCACCCAGCATGGATCAGCGTAGCGAAGCGTCACAATTTCAAGTTAAAAATGATGGGCAAAAAGTACTTTGGCATAAAATACGTTTTCACAGACACTAGTGTTCACGCAGACAGGCAGACCGAAAGACAGTTTTCGGTATCAATGACCCATAAAACACGAATTCTGACAACACAGCGTGTTAGATTGAGAGGTTTACTACATATTGGAAAAATATTTCTCCACTTTTTCTGTATCAGGACCCCACAATATGAGTTTTGCTCTCGAAAAATCACAACTTTTGCCAAAGCATTAGAATACTTTCACTACAATACGTATAGTAAGGAATGTGGAAAAAGAAATACTATTGTGCTGCACTGATTAAATTGATGTATTATTATTATTATTATTATTATTATTATTATTATTATTATTATTATTATTGTTATTATTATTATTATTATTATTATTATTATTATTATTATTATTATTAGGATTGAGGCTTTATACACATTTTTCAAAATATTAGTACTTTTCGCTCAATTTTGAGTCAGAGGAAGACAATTTTAAAAACAAAGATTTTCTCAAAAATGGCTCCGTTTTTTTCTTTAATCTTATTGTGCGAGTAGCGCTACGTGGACTAAATATGAGTGCAAAATTGGATGTTGTCAAGTAACTAAATCATTTCCTTCCCTTGGGGGTCAACTTCAATGAAGCTGTACCCTTCGCCCTCACGGCATTCCAACCATTCCTTATCATTCGTAACTCCAGCTTTGGGAGGTCCTCAGCATCCCCCCTCTCTCTCTAGTTTGCTAGGCCGGGTCTCTATCTATCGGTAACCTGCTGAGGTAGCCACGGCCCATCTCAGCTAGTTCCTCAGTTATCACCCAGTGATCCTTGGATCCTTATCGGAATGATACTTAATGATTTGACAGAGTAAAGAATGATTGATGGATCATTTCGGTGGAAACGCATTAGCAGGAGAAACAGGAGAACGTCGAGAAAACGTGTCGCGTATGCGCTTTTTCCACCACAAATTCCACTTGGAATGGCCTGCGATCGAATCCGGGCACCAGCAGTGGAAAGTATGCAGTCTGACCACTACGCTATGGGCCGCCCTAGGCCATTTTTATGTATTCTTTTCATTTTTCTTCACTGATGATTGATATACTTCTCACATCGTTAATATTTACATTGTCAGTATATTTATACATTATTGTATATGTGAGCACAAAAGCCTCAAATGACTTATGATGACGTTTCTTGACAAAAGAAATTCTGTGAAAATCAACTCCAAAGTACACATTTTCAGCGTTTCGCCCAAACGACATTTTCTCAAGAACGGCTCCAAAATTTCCAATGAAAAGATGCCTTTCCGACCTTATTTTACTCTACTACAATATTTCAAAAATACCCCAAGTTACCTCATATTTTACTTCCACTTTTAGGGAGCCGAAAAATTAAGGAAATGGAGAAAAAAGTATTTTAGGCCCCGATAGGTTGCAACTGGAAAGAAGGTGGGGTAACACCGGAAAGCAAGCCTAGATTAACGAGATTAGAAAACTAACTAGTTTGAGAAAGTCTGTGTCATTCTTTTATTTTTATTTTACGTCAAAAAACAGTTAAAACTGCGTATGGAGTGCTATGGGAAAAACTATCAGGGTCACTTATACGCTGCTGTAGGTATTAGAAACAATTTCAACCAGTACTTATATTCAGGTTGTTGTTATCTACCAATATTCATCATTCCTAAATTAATTCTATTATTTATCGGTGGAAACCATCATTTCAAATATTATTATTATGTGTTAAAAGTTATTGTACTGTGATTAAAAGTATATCGTTTCAGTTTTGGTTACTAAACGGCTGATTTCAAGGAAGTGCTAGTTGAAAACTTTTATCGAAGTTTTTAGAGCTAAAACATATATAAATTGATTTCTCAAAATTCCTTACCAGTACTTCTAAACAAAATCTCTTGAATTTCTAATAAACGAAGCGATAAAAAGGAAATGGTTAAATAGATATTTTGCGAGCACTTGTGAAAAACCAAAAGGAGCAACAATTCGAGTGTTAATTACAACAATTCTTTTATTCTTTCACTCCATTCACGGAAATGCATTAAATCGTACAAAAAATTTGCTCACCCATTCTGTAGCATCATTAGTTTTTACATACCTACAATTATCTGAACAACCTGATCTTGTATCTGATCAATACAACATTAGTGTATTTTTAAAACCCAATACCGCTCAGAAAAATGCACGTCATAATGCACGACTGGAATTCAGTAATCAGTCTTCTAGATGAAAATGGGTCCTTACACATAACTCATCTTTTGATGAAGAGGTTTACGATATGAAGAGGTTTATTTGATAACGAATGGAGATAAAAATGAAGAGTTGATCTGGGAATTCAAAGGCATATCTAGTCAGGAAATAATGTATACGGATTTATTAAAGTAGAGGCGTAATATGTCAATTAAAGAGACCAAGTGGCAATTACTTTTGTGGAAATGTATAAGAAAATAAATAAATATGCGAGTTCATTCGATAACCTTTCAATTCTTCGTTAAAAATTATCTGTTTAAATTCCTAGAAGTGGAGCAATTACTGATAAAAAGAGTCAAGGGAAGCGCAACACTTTATAACACTTTAAAACTCTTATAATGTGACTAACGACAGAAATATGGTCAATATTGAACAAAAATGTGGTGGTGATGAATTAATTCGTTCAGCTATCTGGTAAGATAAAATGACGGCTCCTTAACAGGTTACGATCTGCACATATTTCTTTAAAGTTGTTTTGTCACGCCACGGTGTGCGTCTTCATAAGAATAATTTTTCTTATGCAATTGAAGTTTGAAAATTCTCCTCTCAATCAGTCGATATGACTACAGAACCCTGTAATTTATAATGTGAGGTCAACTGAGAGACATCCTGATGAATTTATAGTTCTGAAATTCTTCCTGTGTTCGATGATTTGCAGTTAGTTTCATTAAGAGTTAAGATGACAATATGGCAATATTTTTCTCATTATCGGGAGGAATAGATTTCATGATACCAGTAAGAATTTCTGAATTTTATATCACACGAATATCATGACACTTCAAGTTCTTCAAATAAAGTGCTGCATCCCTCAAAACAATTCAAGACTAAATGTTCGTAACCGCACGAAGTGGGCTCAAAAAAAAAAGTGGAAGCCAAGTATGGTTCTGTAACTAGTGGCATCGTTGGGCTTTTGTTATATCATTTTCTGGTATGAAGAAGAGAGTGGAATATTTCTTAAGGCGAATAAATTCTGGTAGGATCCTTTGCTCTGATGAGATCCGACCATTAAATTAAACTTATCTTCCCTAAAATAGCAATACTTTTATTTTCGAGTTCAATTTAATAATTTATGTACAACGATGTGAAAATTTTAGATTAGCGCATTCATATAGATGCTATAAAAAGCCTCATTATAACATTTCTGCCCTAATGAATTTATAATATATCTACTTGTGACTTTATTAATTAATTAATTATTCCATGTATCCGGGTGTGTCAATTTCTATGGCATTAGCCCCGTTCATGTAGTGCATGTTTTAATCAAGGGAGGAGGCGGTGATCTTCCTCCGCTGGATAGCGAGATCCGGCTTGTGGGGGGTTTTCCCCAACCAAGAATCTCCCACAAGCGGGGAAACCGCCTCACACGAGACAAGCTCTAAGCTCCCGACATGTGTAGTAGCATGTAAACGAAAGTGTGTGTAAGATGTGAGGATTGGACAAGGAAGAGGAAGGAAAGATCGCGCGAGGTCTATGGCCTGTTTGCTAGAGAACTGCTCCGGCATTCGCTTGATGTTGATCGGAGAAACCACAGAAAACTACTGATCAAATCAGCCGGCCGCAAGAATTCTTCTCCAGACAGCGGTTGAATTCGACCCAGCTCTCAAGCAAGGGCCGAAAATCCTGCACCGTTGGGACTCGAACCTAAGGACCTCCCGGTCAGAGGCCGCGTAATGACATCAATTGAAGAACTGACCATCCTAAGCCGGTGTAGTTTTTAGAAAATTGTAGAAATTGCACGTACATCGCTCGTATTTAATACGATTTTATAATGTTAAAATTGTACATCAAAATTCGCTCAGTGAAATGAATTATTTTTTGCGAGAAATGAAAGTCATTTGTTGACCCTACACAAATTACAGACGCGCAGAAACAATTTCAAGTAGCGTTTCCAAAATATAATTTAAATACTTGAAAATATTAAGTACTTTCGTTCAAAAAATATTAATTTTGCTATTTCTGAAAAAAAAAACTTTTAAAAATAAACAAAAATCATTTTTAGTTATTGAAAGATACCGAGTTATTGACAATTGTTGATTTTGATGACTAAGTAAGACCGAAATATTTTAATTTTTACTTTTCAAGACATTAATGCAAAAATATTTACTCAAAAATATGGTTACAATGAACGGATAGATTAGGTCATTCATTTGTCTTGATCGTTGAATTTTTAAAATGGTTTTCTAGATTCTATTACATTATTATCAAGGATTTAACACATTTACTGAAATAAAACCTTTTTCTATAAAAGGCTAACGGCCCTTTTTCAAATTTTCAAGGATAAATAATGTTATGTGCTAGTTTGAAACAAGCGAGTAACACTACTTCTCAACTGAGGGGGTCCAAATGGAAAGTTCACCTCCGGAAAAGGGGTCTAAGTGCATCGTTCACCTCAGGAAAAAAGAGGTCCAGATGAAACTTTCACCTTAGGGAAAGGGATCCAAATTGAACGTACACTGCAGGGAAACGGGTCCAAATGGAACTTTCACCTCAAGAAAAGGGGTTTAAATGGAACGTTCGCCTCAAGCAAAGGGGTCCAAATGCAACATTCACTTCAGGGAAAGAGGTCCAAGTGGAACGTTCACCTCACGGAAAGGGAACCAGATGGAACGTTCACCTCACGGAAAGGGAACCAGATGGAACGTTCACCTCACGGAAAGGGAACCAGATGGAACGTTCACCTCAGGGAAAGGGGTCCAAATGGATCGCTCACTTCAGGGAAAGGGGTCCACATAAAACTTTTACCTAAGGGAAAGGAATACAAATGGAACGTAAACTGCAGGGAAACGGGTCCAAATGGAACGTTCACCCCAAGAAAAGGGGTCCAAATTCACCTCAGGGATAGGTGTCCATGTGGAACGTTCACCTCAAGGAAAGGGGTCCAAATGGATCGTTTACCTCAGGGAAAGGGGTCCAAATGGAACGTTCACATCAGGAAAAGGGGTCCAAAAGGAACGTCCACCTCAGGGAAATCGTTCCAAATGTAACTCATCGCCGCGGAGCGATTACAAATGACAGGTTCATTAGAGAGCGTGTTACTCACCTCCTGCGGCGCGTGCACGTCGTGCGACGGCGTGGGCTTGGGCGCGCGGAAGCAGCAGCAGAGGTCGAGGCGGCGGGCGGCGCGGCGGCGGGCGTCGAGGGCGAGCAGGGCGACGAAGCAGGAGCACTGCAGCAGGAAGGCGAGGGCGAGGGCGAGGCCGGCGAAGAGCGCGAAGGCGCGCACGGCGGGCATGGCGGAGAGCGCGCCCAGCAGGAAGCAGCAGCACTCGGAGGCCGAGGCGAGCAGCAGCGAGGGCCCCGCGCGGCCCAGGGCGCGCCCGACGCGCGCGGGCGCCGCCGCCGCCTCCCCGGCGCGCGCCCGCTCGCGCTCCACCGCCGCCGCCAGGATGAACGCGTTGTCCACGCCCACCGCCAGCGCCAGGAACGGGATCACCTGCGCACGCGCGTGCCCACACGCCTCGCTCACAATCTCGCCTTGCTTTTACACGCACAATCTAATAGCGTTTTACATTCGCCGCACTGGTGCCTACCTAGTGCGCACTCAGGGCAGCTTTCGTGTTCCATTCGACCGCTAGGGCGCACCAGTGCATAGAAGAAGCGCATGTTTCATTCGCACAACGACACGGAACCAAGGCGCACTCGGGGCGCCCTAAACTGCACAGACGATCACGTCAGTGCAGTCCATTGCACCGGGCCATTGTGAGGTTAGGTACTGACGTTATCCATGCTGATTTGGATTCGTGGTGAAATTGTGAAGGCAATTGAGGATCTTCTGTCACGCAGGGTTACTTCGAATGATGGAGTATATTATGTTTTGAAAGAAATGTCTTAAAATAATTTTTGTGACTTACGCGAAGTTCGGAAAATCAGATTGTTTCAGATCGTCAGACTATATCGGTCATAGGCAAATCTCGAAAAATAAAATTTCGACTCATGCGCATTTGAAGTTTTTGTAGTTTTTAAATAAAGAAATCATAAGTTAATAATTTATTAATTAAGAAGTAAGAATTACCAAAAGACATCAGAAAAATTATAACAACGATCATAATTCAAAATTATTATTTTTCGAGTTCCATCAGTGTGACAGACCGAGAACAGTTTCAGTATTGCCCCGGAACAAAAATTGTCTAGCTCCTGCAAAGATCTAAGTAAGGAGAAATTGAAGGGCTCTGAAGAACAAGGGAATATCCCACACAGATATAGTTCTGAGATAATAAGGGTTTTACCTGAACTTCCCTCATATAACTCAATACATTTTCAAACGTTTAAACATAGTGCACTTGCATACATGTCCGTACTGGATTTAAATAACCTATTATACTAAAAGAGTAATATTTGAAGATTTGTATAATGCTAATAATTCAATTTCACAAACGTGAGTGGGATAGCCCCTTGTTTTACTGAGCACTTCAATTATTAATTAACTAGTACAGAAGCTAATCATTGACGTATGAATGGAACGTCGACTTCCAAGACGAGAGCCGAGTCCGGCATTTGGAAAGTTGTCCGGCAAACACACTTACTTACGAGTTGCCTACAATAATACTTTTCTATGATTGATTGATAGGTGATTCCGGGCGCGTCAACTGTTAAGGTCATTGGTTCTGAAAGTGTAGTTTATATTTTTTATCGCGGGAGGTGGTGTTGATCTCCCTAGCTGGATGCCGACCTACGTCGGCTTGCGGCGTTTTCTCCGACCAGTTATATCCCGCCAGTGGGGTACCGCCCCAGCCGGAACAAGCCTGAAGCTCCTGACTGGTCTACCGAGATGCGTGGTACCGTTTATTAGGGTACTGTTTCAGCATTCGCCTGGTGTGACACAGAGAGAGAGAGAGAGAGAGAGAGAGAGAGAGAGAGAGAGAGAGAGAGAGAGAGAGAGAGAGAGAGAGAGAGAGAGAGAGAGAGAGAGAGCGACAGGGAGAGAATAACAATAAATCGTTTTGGTGCTGAACATAAATTTAGTTTCACAATGCGCACGATTTGTTGATCTTTCCTTTTGAAGATAATTTCACCTTTACAATTTTAAAAGCTGGTTGAAGAAACACTGTAAGAACCATCCAGCGGGTGTAGAAACAGACAATTAAGAGAGAAGTAAAAAGGTATATTTTCCTATCAGTACTTTCATTTTATTTACGACCATAGGTCATTAAAGCTTTTCCATTTATCAATGGAATGACATCTCTCACTTTTGTCTTACGTCGTAATGCACTCACCTCTGTGCAAATGACAAATAAAATTGCCTAACGAGGAGCAAGAGTTAGTCTAAAGAAAATATCTGCTTGTGATGTAATGTAAGTAATTCCGTACGTTTACCACGCTTATAAATATTTCTAGCAGACGTTTCAAACGTGGCTAAAAAGAGTGATGAGGGCCGTAAATAATTCAATCCATGCTGCGCACAGAAAATATGTTTCAATAAAATTAGTTTTTCAAGAATGAGTAGTTTTTGATAAATAACTCAAAATCATTACCTCAAAGAAAAATAAATACTTGTGAAGAGAACGTATGTCTACCGCTTTTAACTACATACTTCTAGGACAGTAATATTTTAGTAGCTTTTTAAGTATTGTGTTCAGAAATGAGAGGCAGGTGAACACTTCGGTTTTGAATCCAACAATCACTTTCAAAAACTAATAGAGCGAATAAAATTTTATATTTCAAGAATGTGGAGAAAAAAGGCACTGTCATAAGTTATATACCCAATAAAATGAAAATTTGTTTGTAATTTGTGTCTATATTATTTTGTAAACTTGAATGCCCAAAACAAGTTCGTACATTTTAATGTAAAACTAGATTTACATATTTACAACTCTTTTAGTGTGCATTAACCAGTAATATACGCATATTACCAGTAAATTTTCAAGGGTCACAATTTCGAACTTGTTTGCGACGACTTGAAGACAAAATCAGTCAACATCTACTGATGTGACTGGCATATATTTTAGAAGTTCAATACTAGCAACACTGAAACCTTATGGAAATTTAAATTTATTTCAACGTAAAATTTCGGTGCCTTCGGTGTACTGTTAATCGACCTTGTTCTCAGAACACGACTGGCATTTATGAAATAGGGAAATGGAGAAAAATCAGTTGGTCTGCTTTTAGGAATTCTCTTGTATTTTAAACTACCAAGACATGAATTGAAGATTTCGTAATGAATGGGCATATAGGACAATGGCCGATTTGCTGATATCCTAGCATTAAAAATAATACATAAAAGAAAAAAAATTCCTAAAAAGCTATTTACGCACAAAAAAGGCATTTATTCTAAAAAAAGCAAAAATAAGCATTATAAAACTTCCTCAGATGTCATCATTTGTCATGATTCGTGCACATAGATTATCAGCCTTGAAATAAGTTCGCTAGAATAAATCAGGCATTTCCTTGAACATCCGATGTCTAGTAATAATAATCGGGAGACCAACCTCGAATTTTCTGGGTGACAAGCTTTACATTCATCCGTACTGTTCATATTTTGTAACGTGATGAAGGCCAGGGAGCCTTTCGCCTTGGTCCGCTTCGGCATGCCTATCACTTGCCGAGTGCCCGGCTGACTGCTTGACCTCCCTTGCAACCTACGGAAGCCACGCAACTCAGGCCACACCAGCGCCGCAGACGCAGCGGTGGACGGGACAGGCGACCTATTCGCGGCGTAAGAGACCGCAGAATCGTCACTCGCTTTTCGCACTTCGAGAGAGAGATTCATCTCCGTGCTTTCTTTTCTGCCTTCGGGTTGACCAAGGTGGGAATCAACTCTTTTGGGGCCACGAGCGACCCACTGCCAGCCTATCTATCTGCGTTCCCTTACTGGTGAATGCCATCCCCTCTCCCTCTTCAGGGCGACTGACTGACCGCCGCTGGACTGGGTTGCGTAGCCTCTGTAGAGCACGTAACATTGTACTTGCAACTAGTGATGCGACATCGATAACGAAATACTTATTTGCCAAACATCGATGTTCAAAATTAAAACACTGATATCAATGATACATCAACCAAAAACCATACTTTTAAGTACTTAAAACCACTGATGAAATGTACAAGCTTTTATACACGTGTTAGTAAATAGTATTACAATTTTTCAATTGGTGTGAAGGATGAAAGTTTCAATAGATGTAACAGGAATGAATGAAATGTAATTATTCAGTGTAAAGAATTGTGAGGAGCAGGTCTGTTCAAAGCTTTAAGGACACGTGTTTATGCTGCAAGTTCACTCGAATCGTGTGCTATCTTTTGTAACAGCAAAAGATACGTTCCTCATCCTGTTCGTGAGGAAAACACGTACACATTTCACATCTTCCTTACCGCTTTCATAACCTAGTTCTTTAAAAACGTAACTACTCTTGAAAATACGTTTTTTTTAATTTCAAACGCAAAGAGTCAATTTTCACAATGAAAAATACGGTCTGAATGTGGTCTTCAGCAGTTTCTGGGTTGGTACATGTATTAACAATATTCGTATCGTTTGACTCGTAAACGTGTGATCATGAAATGATATCATTTAGGAAAAATATATACTATGAAAAAAACTGTAAAATTGAATAATAAAACAAATTATTGAAAGCATTTTAAGCATTGAACGGAAATTCGAGAGCTCGTGGCATATCAATGTTATTTTTAAGGTAAACATTGACAAGATAATGTTTTTATCTATTAATTAGAGCAAGTGGTAAACCAATTATCTGTAATATTGAATAGGTAACGTATGTTAATGTTGCGTATGTTAATCTAACGTATGTTAATCTTCTTAGCTTCCGCTTTGGGGGTACGCCAAATAAACATTTCTCTTTTCGTTGAACATATTTTATACTCTAAGGGTTTGTAAAAAAAGCTACTTTTTATAAAATTTTATTGCAGTTGCTGTGATGTTTTTATTTCATTTAGACCTCTGCCCATTCTACAAACTCCCTCAGGAACTCTAGTGTGCCAACCCACATTTTTAACGTATAAATCATTAAAAGTAAAAATATTTTCATTTGGAATACATAAACAGATCTAATGTCCTTCGAAGGAAATGCCAACATAAAAAATTCCTAGGATGTTTTCAAATTTTTTCAAAAATGGCTCTAATTTTTTCTTTAAATTTCTTCTTAAAATAGAGTGAAATATATTAATAAAGATGACCCAGGTGAAATATTCACTGAATGAATTCTGAACTTTCGAAAACTGCACACGTTTTCAATTTCTTGGGCCCCTTCAGAGAAAGAAGCACATTATAGAAGGCAGATTTTTTCTCGAATGAAATTTGTTTTTTTAATAGCTCTTTAATTGATGGGACGTATATATTTTTAAAAATATGAGTAATTCTTGCGTAATTTAGAATGCAATCGAGGAAATTTAAAAAGTGTAAATAAGATTTTCCCAAAAACGGCTCCATTTTTTTACGGATACAGGTGAATAGCCTGATATAAACGCCTTATTGATGTAACCTTTTCATTTTCCAACAATTATACAAGTGTATTTTTTAACTATTCATCACATCCCTAATATTTACATTATAGACATTTAAAAAAATAATTTATTGCGTTTGTTGTTCGCTTCAAATAATTTTCTTACGTTACTCGTACTCACAAACGTTTTGTTGCAAAAATGAGAATTTTCCGATACACCTGGGCAGTATTTTCAAAGAAACCACGTTTCACAGAAACCACGTTCCACAGAAACCACGTTCCAAATTTTTCACGTTCCAAAAGGTTTTACTCTTCTATAATATTCATATTTCATTTTCCCTTTTAGTGAACCCAGAAATTGAGAAAAATGTGAAAATTATTTGAGCTACAACATTACTTACTTTCTCGCATTATTTCAAACTTCCTGAATTGTTGAAAGTTCTAAGAAAGGAACGAAAATTAGACCTGTTCTACATTTTAAGCATCCTTTGCTCTATCCGCGAAAAAAAGAAATTTTGAGCATTTTTGGAATATCTTAAATAAAATGCATTAACTTAAAGGCAAATACATGAAAACTCGTTTAAAAAAATATAAACGACACCATAAGCCGACGTGTATGTCGGCGCCGGATCTTGCCATCCAGCGGGAGAAGATCACCGCCACTTTCAGCGACAAAACTTGGACTACTCAGGGGACTGAGGACATTAGTAGTTGCCAGAAAACATGAAAGACTATCAATCAAAGAATGGATCCGTTTCGCTTTGCACTCACCTCGAGCACGACCAGCGTGAACTACAGTTACGGGAATAACGGCCATAGCAGTTTATGTGCCCGGAATCACCAATCAAGCAATGGAGCCGTATCGCTCTACACTCACCTCCAGCACGAGCGTACACTACGCTTACGGGCATACTAGCCGTAGCAGTTAACATGCCCGGAAACACCAATCAGTTAATGAAACAAGGGAGCCGTTTCGTTTTGAATTCACCTCGAACACGATCAGCGTGCACTACACTTACGGGAATGGTGGCTATAGCAGTTGACGTGGCCGGAAACACCAATCAATCAATCAATCAACCGAAAGAGCCGTTTGGTTTTGCACTCACCTTCACAACGACGAGCGTGCACTACACTTATTGGAATAATGGCCATAGCAGTTGACGTGTCCAGTAACACCAATCAATAAATCAACGGAGCCGTTTGGCTTTGCACTCACCTCGAGCACGACGAGCGTGGCGGCGACGCCGACGAAGCCGAAGGTGCCTGCGGCGGCGGCGACGGCGCCCAGCACCAGCACCACGCCGCCCAGGCCGAGGGTGGCGCCGCCACCCGCCAGCAGGTTACGTAGGCCGCGCGCCGGCCGCCCCAGCGCCACCGCCACGTACGCCACCATCACGATGTACGACACGGCCACGGTGGCGGCGTCCGCGCGGGACCCGGCCGCCAGCGCGTCCTCCACCGCGCGCTCCGCCGTGAACGACACCTGCGCCAAACGCCACGCCCCCTCGACTCAACATACACTCATGGGTACAGTGGTGGATGCAGGGTCCAGGGGGCCAGGGGGGGAAGGGGGCAGGAGGTCAGGGTGGCAGGGGGTCAGGAGGCAGGGGGTATGGGTCAGGAGCAGGGGGCAGGGGGTATGTCTCGCCTCCCCCCAAAAAGGGCTAGAGTTTTCGTTTGTTACCTCCCTTTAGGGAAAAATTGATTTAAATATTTATGTTGGAATTATGTAATGTTTTTTTAAATTGTATAGTATCTATACACTACACAAATAATACACAATATAATAAAAACATGTTTATTATTTAACAAGAATATAAGACCTCCCCCCCCCCCGCAAATAATCGGCTGAATCCGTTCCTGATGGGATAGTAATATGTAAATGTAGATATGGCAGTAGTATTACGTACGAAAGGTATAAAAGGGCAGTGCATTGGCAGAGATTTCATTTGTACTCAAGTGATTCAAGTAAAAAGTTTTTCTGATGTGATTATGGCCCCACGACGAGAATGAACAAAATTTGAACGCGAATGGTAGTTGGAGCTAGACGCGTGGGACCTTCCATTTCGGGAAGCGTTTGGGAAAACAATATTCCGAGATCTAGTGTCAAGAGAGTGAATATCGAATGTCAGGTACAACTTCTCACCACGACAACGCAGTGACCGACGGCTTGCTGGTGAAACTACAAAAAAGCGAGCAATACTTGATTTTACGTTTTTTTGTCAATAAATAAAAGCCATAGTATAGTATCTCCGATAAAAAAACGTTGTCAGAGAACGTTTGTTTCAAGCACAGGGATTTCGTCTGTTTCAATGCAAGACTAAGGAAATGATGTTGGATCCGGAATGATCGTATTTTCTAAATTTATTTATCATCCAAATTGAGTGTGAAGTACTATGGAGAGAAGCGTATTCTATGCACGTTTTCTTACATTCTGGGACACCTATCCTAACCCATATTCAAGTTGGATTGTGAATACTGACGGAAACAAGCGTTTTTGGTAAGATTCGACAAGTAAATTTCGCTGTCATCTACTAAAAACTATTTACAAAGGCAGGTCAGCTACAGATTTTGACTATTATCGTTCCCTTCGTGAAGGAATCGCCTTACTGCAGCGACAACATAAATAACGATAATATTTGAATAACTATATTTCCCACCGAAAATTGCGCAGTGATAGAGAAGTTACATTTGTCGTATTCGTAATAATGACATTAAGGTAATTATTACACCGATGGCGCGAAGGGCCGTTCAGAAATATATTTTGTTCTGAAAGCAATGCTAAGTTTATGGGATTGAACTTCTTTGCGTATCAATTTGTGTTTACGCTATTGTGGGCAATACCTCCCCCTAAAAAGTGAAATCTTTCTGTACAATGACATATTTAATGCAATACAAAATATATATTGGAAGATGGCGAGAAAGGTCTTAAAACTAATATAGGTCGAAATTTTTGGAAAATGGTTAGTAAATTAAATTCAAATATTTATTTATTGAATTAAGAATGTGTTCATAATTATCTACCAAGCCCCATCTTATATTGAATGCTCAATATCACTTAGTCGTACGTTGTGGGGACTCAAAAATTAATATTAATAATAGTTATTTACCAAATAATTAACCAAACATGTTACTATACGAATATGGTACAACGATTTATCCACTTTGTAAAACTTCGAAGGTACTATAATTTTCGTATAAATAACACTTCTCATTCTGCAAATGGTGATACACTGACGTTGATACGAGTTAATAGGAGAACATAAATTGTTAGAACACTTCGTGTTTGATTTGAGACGCCAAAGTCGAAAATAATATATTATGCAACTAGTTAGTAATGTCAAGTTTTATTGAAAAATGCGTGTTTTGTAAACGAGCGTTAAGAGCGAGTTTTCAAATTTGTTCCATGCAAAAAGTAACAGTATAGACGAGTTGCATACGTTATTTTTTGTATAACAGCATTATAAACTTATAAGAGGATTAAAGTTAATTTTGGAAATAACTTTATTATGTCACGCTTATTTGATAGTTATGTGACAAAAAGTGCTCGGCTCTGCGGTTTACCGCCTCACTATTTACTCACGATTCGCTGGCAATGATAGACTGAATGTGTGATGACGCAATTATTCGGGCCATAAACGGCTAATACGACATGATCTGTGCCATAAAATACCATTTTATGAACTTTTTTTGCAGTGAAAAAGGTCGTTTATAATGCTGATGTACAAAAAAGATGTTTATTTCCGAATTTTCTCATTGGTGGAAGCCGTGTAAAGTACTTCCATTAGACACTTTTTCATGTAGACTAGCGCAATGTGTAGACTTTTATTTAGACCTTTTAGAGTAGACCAAGACCTCAAATATTAGACATTATGTACTTAGACCTTACTTTTGTAGACTTACTGATGTAGACCTACTGACCGGTCATCAAATGGCGGAGCTAGGTGTGAAAGATATAGTATCTGAAAAAGGAACAATATTGTAGCCACAATTATTGACTGCAATAGCGAAATTGACTGCAATAGCGGAATTCAGTCACCCAGAAATTTAAAAAAAATTACGCAAAGCTCTTTCCCTTTCCGTTTATTTATTTAGCGATCCACGACTTAAAAGTGTTTTTTTTTTTTCAATTTAAGGTCGCATCAACATCTACGTCATTAAAAGTGTTCTTTTCGTTTCTCTTACAATTTTTCATCATAGCACATGAAGTTCCTTCAAAAATTTCAGTAATATTGCATTTTTATCACAGTAAAACTGACCGTTTCAATTATTGCTTTTATAATCTTGAGAGCCATAATATTTGTCGAGTGGATTCAAACAACTTAAAACAAAATCTTCAAAACTAATGAAGTTTATATTTGTCTCAGAGCTTTCATTCTTACCGGATCTGGAAGCAGTAATTAAGTTGGAATGACAACCGGCTCTATGTGCGAAACTGCCTTGCTGATCTCAGACTGTTGTCATATTTAAAACAACCTGATTTTTATGCGGAAGAGAGTTCAAGTGTTGTGGGGCTGATATAGTAGAAAATGCGCGTGTCATAACTCCAAGTGACAAACGTGCAGAAGTCATACAATTATCCTTAATGAAAAGAGCTGTTACCACATATGCGCCGAAATTTACTCAATTTTGCAGCTAACCTCAAAAAACAATTATAAGCTCTCTTTGGCGTAAATTAGATAATGTATTTCAAACATCCCGCGCTTAAGATCTCCCGCGCAGTACTATCCAGGCCGACGCGGTGGGCGATTTCTCGGAATAATACACGATTCCCATTAACAGGCCGTTAGCTCGCGTTGTTTAAATTGGCAGCAGAACCAATTGATCACCGATCGCGTCGTACACGGAGTAGAAGACATTTTCGCATAGCTCGACGCTGTTAGTAGTTATTGGCTCTCAATGCATTATGCAAATTCCTTGGCGGCAACGAAAACATTTTATTCCGTGAACACGTGCTCGCGCGAAAGACAACTGACATATGCCCGCGGAGATTTGATGGAAACGTGAAAATTACGCCAAGGCACGTGACACATAATGTCTTTCTTGAAATACATCTTGGTAATCACTAGGGAACGGATTTTCATGTAAATACATATTTTTACAGCTACAAGATACCTACATTCTCTAATATTTTTAAGACTCAACATGATATTCTGAACGAATTGGAACCATTTTTATTTTAAATATGTGTACATAGTTTGGTATAATTACATATTTTTACATATTTTATGTATTGCTACATATTTCGTTACATTTTAATATATTTATAGGTCGAAAATGAACATTTCCTATGCGAGTTCGAAATATATGTTACTTGAAAACTAACTTCGTTACTTAAATACTTATGAAATCACGCAATACGCTTGTATTAACGCCCAACCATCGTATAAATTGTCAAGCTTACCTTTCCCCGCTCCCATCTGCTTCTTGGAAACCGCGTTATCTGGATCAAGGCTGAGCGGATGTATGTGAAGCAGAAGGAACTTCAACCACGTGCTTACTCGTGTTTCATGGACCCCATGCGTTACTCAATAAAAATTCAGATCATTGTCTTATTCCTTTTCTGGAGTTGGGGGGGCATATGTTCCCTTTAATCCCCCCCCCCCACTTCTTTCTATCACACGCTACACGGTACTATTCGCTTAAGCACCGGCTCCTCGAAAACAACATTATATAAACTACGAAAGTATTGTATATTTCGGATGAAATTCGCAAATAATTGCTTCTGTAGACGAAGAACTTTCTTTCAGCCTCTCTAAATCTATGTTAAGATCTGATCGGCAACATACTCTGCTCGGAAAACGCTTGAAGAATGGAATTTTAAACATTATACTGAATTTTTCTTTCACATATTTTCTATTTTTTCTTACATACTTTAGAAAAAATAAGTACATAAATATGCACGTATTTTGCTTTTTTTTTTATTACAATAAATTCCGTTCCCTAGTTTGTCCAGTTTCCCTAATCCATTGAGCAAATGCTGAGATGGCCCCTTGATTTGCTTCTGGACGTAAATGTAGCTTCACTATGCGCACGCTTTGTTGAACTTTCCTTTGCTTGTAGTGGTAGTAGAGCTTAGGGCGAGTTTCTATTTTGTTAACAATACAGAAAAATC